>CAIGQQ010009359.1:381575-407230 GCA_903798035.1 Danio albolineatus
CCTGTCTGGATCCCCATTCCTAAAGACTGCCTTTGCCTTACATACTATGTATGTTTCTGATGTTACAGTAATAAATATACTGTTTACTACATCTGCCTTCCCCTCCTTCCTCTGATCGTGACACCTCTAGATTACACTTATTTTAACAAAATAAAATATGATCATGCCTTGATTTTTAATTATTTAATTAGGACAGTAAGGTCTGACTTTGCTTTGACAAAAGTCTTGCAGAAGTAAGGGATAATCAACGGCTTGCCGTGCGTTAAAGGATTTTAATGCACGACGTGGAGGCAAAGGACCACATGACACGCAGCAGAGTGTGGTCGCCTCCGCGAAGTGCATTAAAATCCTTTAACGTACGGCAAGCCGTTGATTTATCCCGCTTATTCCATGGTCATTTGCCAAGGTAGGCCTATATTTAAACTAGTTTTTCTCTTTGCTGGGCAGTATTTGTCCGAATTTTTGTCCGATTTTAGATGTTAAATTTTCTAGTCCCTCCCCTGAATCAGCTGTGACAGGCAGACAGAGAGAGGGAGGGAGAGACAGAGAGTGTGTGTCTACGTGCTGAGGGGATGAGGGAGGATCTGTATGTATATCTCTTAACATTAATACTGCGAAAGCTGTGCTACGATTTACATTTCATAATGAACATACAATACTAATGTTATTATACTTATAAAAAGAACAATTTCAATTAAATACTCTTTAGGAATACGTATTATGAAGAGAAAGCAGCCAGAGCCTATTTCAGAAATCTCTGCTGTTAAATATTTGGGGAAATTTAGGAAAAGAAACACATATCGGGACAAGTAGGAGAACATTCTGCTTTATTTATCTTCTTTAAAACAAAAGCAATCAGCCAAACACACAGGATCAGTGTAATATTACCTTGTTTACGGTCATAGATTAATTATGAAACTTATCTTTGTGATCCGCCAAAAATACACCTGAGAAAAAAATAATAGGTTCAAATGTCTGAAGACTGACCGTTAGATACACCAAAGATTAATTATATATCCCGTTTTACAAAAGAGATGCACGAGATTAGATCCAGCGGCGTAGAACCGGAGATTTTCTGGCAGACATAAAGCTTCCCTCGGGGGAGCCGTTCGCGGAGCTGCAGCGGACCGCCTGGAGCTTCCAACATTTTTAAAGACGTGCTATCCATACACATAAACTGCCGATTTGACTTTAAAATAACTATATTCGCGCTTGAAAAACACTTAAAACTTGATTTTGTGGCATAGTTGATGAGTATTTTCCTAATTTTGCGGATTTCCCTTCCGCCATTATTAGCCCTCATCGGTTTCATGGGCAGCACATGCGAGTTACTATAGTAACTGTAAATGTTTGGGAGAAGCGCATTTATTTCGAACTGTGATCAAAACTGACTGGAACTCCCTGTGCGTTTCAACAAAATATACCACACCCTCCAGCCAATCAGAATCAAGAATTTCAACAGACCATCGAATAAACAGAAATAATGTACAGTATAGAATATAAAGTCATAATTCAGTGGAAAACAGATTAATATTGTTTATGACTCCCATGAGCTTGGAGGACTGCATCCATACATCTCAGCAATGACTCAAATAACGTATTAATAAAGTCATCTGGACTGACATAGAAAGCGTTCTTGCAGTTTCTTTGGATTCATCTTCAACGCCTCCTCCATCTTACCCCAGACATGCTCAATAATTTTCATATCTGGTGATGGGTCTGGCCAATCCTGGAGCACCTTGGTTTTCTTTGCTTTCAGGAACTTTGATGTGTAGGCTGAAGTATGAGAAGGAGTGCTATCCTGCTGAAGAATTTGCCCTCTCCTGTGGTTTGTAATGTAATGGGCAGCACAAATGTCTTGATACCTCAGGCTGTTGGTGTTGCCATCAACTCTGTAGATCTCTCGCACGCAACCATACTGAATGTAACTCCAAACCAAGATTTTTCCTTCACCAAACTTGACTGATTTCGGTGAGAATCTTGGTTCCATGCGGGTTCCAGTAGGTCTTCTGCAGTATTTGTGATGATTGGGATGCAGTTCAAAAGATGATTCGTTAGAAAAATGTACCCACTGCCACTTTTCCAAATAATAAACTAGAAGTCAAGTTATTATTTTTTTCTCTTACAACTGGGATCGATGACAAGACTTTTGTCAGGTAGTGTAGATTTTTGTTGCTTACTACGAAAGTTCCATACTGCTTCATATTTTATTTTCATATTTAGCATTAATGAATTCAGTGGTATTTATTTAATGTGTTCAGTGTTCATTTTGTGGTTCAATAGTTCAATCAGAATGCAACATTTGTACGTTTGACTGAATTGCTCAACTTTTATAATACATTTTTATTGCATTTAAAAATAGATATTTTATTCAATACTGTTTTGTATTTAATTTGGTATTCGGTGTGTGTTTTAGTGAACATTGTTTTGACTATGGGTGAGCCGGTAGCAAAGACATTTAAGATTGAAATACTAAGAATTATATATATATTTTTTACTATTATGAACATGCGATAATAATCACTAAGCCAATCTGTCGGTCCCACTTTATATTAAGTGTCGCTTATACCTGTGAACTTACATGGTAATTAGATGTGTAAGTAGTATATATCTACAGTGTGTTCACACTGGTACATAGTATTTACTTGTGTAATACTGGTGTAACTACACTCATGTAACAACCCACTGAATAGTATGTGTAAGTACAAATGTGTAACAGGACATTGGTAACAACACTAGGAAAGTACACATCTGTAACAAGAATTATGTAAGTGCAATACTCTACAAAACACAGTTAGCTTAGCTTAGCTTTAAACTAGTTTATGTAACATTTTTACATAATAGTAATAAAGCTAATTATAATTGCTAGCCTATTTAATTGTAAGATTCAAAGTGCTTCAAACATCACAAGGCTTTTGCTTGGCTTTTGAACATCTGTAACAAGAATTATGTAAGTGCAATACTCTACAAAACACAGTTAGCTTTAACACCTTAGCTTTAAACTAGTTTACGTAACATTTTTTACATAATAGTAATAAAGCTAATTATATTTGCTAGTGTATTTAATTGTTAGTTTCAAAGTGCTTCAAACATCTCAATGCTTTTTCTTGGCTTTTGAACGGTCAGTTTGTAATTTGAATCAGGGCTGAAGTTGAATTTCTACAACTCAGCCTTTCATTTCGCACACCATCAAACTGTTGTATAAACACAAGCTCTTGTTATGCAATATGGCTGTTATATCAACTGTTATATCAACACGGCAGACCCCTTCGGCAGATATTTGTTGTTGTTTTAAGAGCGCGCTCCTTCAGGGTACGATTACATGACAATAATGTACTAAATTAGGTTTACTTGTGCGGACAGATGAAAACCCTTGACACCAATTCAAGAAAACAACTAGGCTCCACCATTATTATTTTTTGGGGTTTATTTTGGTTGTCAAGTACTCACTCGTGCTTATAGAAGGAAGATATTAATGCAAATGTAAGATATACACTGTCAAAAAACGTGGTAAAAATAGAAGATGTGGTTGCCAGAGTTCTTTTTAATTCTGGCAACCCCATCTGCCATTTTTTACCATATTTTTATCTTTAAAAATACTCTGCAAACCATAAAATAAATTGTCATTTTTTTACGGCGAACTACCATATTTTATATACACTAATGTTTTGAAGTACTAACATCCACACATCATATCCTTTGTTACACAGACAACAAAACAATACCATAAACATAATGGTGATGAGAAAGTCATAATGAGCCAAAGCTCAGATCACACAACCTTTCTCACAAGCAGAGAAACATACTATATAGAAGGTGCTCAGTGTCATTCACACAACTTTAAAAGGTTAAGTAATAGAATAAACATTATTTACAACATTAGATGAAACATGAAACTAATGAGCATTGATGGAAAAAGTACTGAAAAATCATACTTAAGTAGAAGTACCATTACTTGCCTAAAAAAGTAGTGTCTTTTGTAAATTTTACTCAAAGTATGGGTAAAAAGTAGCCCTTTAAAAGTACTCAGGAGTAGTGAGAAGTAAGTATTATGCTGTGAAAGGTTCATGCATTTACATGTAATGTGTGTGTGTGTAAACGTAACATTCTGTAGTGCATTTAGTTATTGGTAGGGCCATACGGAATCTGCGTATGCAGAATTCCACAGATTTTTAGCCCATCATTGATTCTCTTTATTTACTTGTGTAAATGTGTGTACATTTAAATTTATTCAGTTTTTAAATTAATTTCAGTAATGATACTGAATAATATATAAATATTCATATGATTTATTTATAATACAGTTTGTAAAGTACTATTTAATGTCTTTTAGGCGATCTATTATCTGAGAGACTTGCTTTGTTTACCAAATAAATTGGATCTAATTGGATTTGCATGGTAAACATTAAATAAAGGTTAAAAAGGTATTACTTTTTATTTCATATATTAAGGTTTTAGTTATGTCACTCCCAAAATCATTCCGCACAAATCCGCAGATTTTTAACAAAACTTTGCACAGAAATAGCAAAAATGTCCGCAGATTCCGTCTGGTCCTGGTTATTGGCCAGCAGGCACACAACATCATAAGACGTTAACATTAGGTTAGATTTAGTTTGTAATGTCAGGTCACCAAAACTCAATGTCTAGCCAACATCTAAGGATATTATATTATATTTGGTTGATTTTAGGTTGTGTTGAAAGGGACCAAAATCCAACGTCGAGCCAACATCTTAAACCAACCATATTGACGTCAAATACTGACATTTATTCGTCAGGTATGGCAATCAAAATCTACCATCTAATAGATGTCATAGTGGTAACATCCACACAACTTCAAGCTGTAACATCATTAGACAGTGATATTTGGTTGATTTTATGTTGGTTGTTGGACATTGACATCAGCCTGACATTGAGTTCTGACGTCAACCTGATTTTCCATTCCAAACTGTAGTAAAGTTAAGGGAAGAAGGAGGCGGAGGTGTTTCTCATCTGTGGTGACCTCGCTTCGTTCCCACAGCGCTTTGCCACGCCCGCCTTGCCACACAAACAAATTGCAACGTCCCCACAACGTTGGGTACAACGTCAATCTAATATCATGTTGACGCCTTGTGTCTGCTGGGTGTTTAAGGCCATTTCCAAAACAGGCTCGTTGTGAAAACATAGTCCCACTAATGTTTCTGGAGACCGCACATTACGTGGTCAGAGGTACGTATGGCTGCGTTTTATTATTTTTTAAACAAACGCTACGGGCGGTGTGACGCGGTTTCTTTTCGTGCTTATCAGACGACCGCTTGCCTCCATGTGGACAACTTTCCCGGTGCAATCAGTTTGTCCTGTTAGCTTGCCATGTTCGTCGTTGGATTTGAAACGCAGAAAGGAGTTGACCACGACGATGGGCTTCGTGTCCAGTGAGGAGTGCTTTCAGAAAGCAGGTAAGACACAAACAGAATTCAAATAATGAAATAAAGGAGTAAATAACAGGGTGAGAATGTGGTAAAGTCTGAAAATGTGGTAAAAAAGTTGCTGATTTGGTTTAGGGAAGTGTGTGGGTGGGTCAGTCGATTGGTCGGTCAGTCAGCCAGTCAGTCAGTCGTTCAGTCAGCCGACAGCAGGTCGGGTGGGTTTATGCGAGAACAGTGGGTGCGAGAATCGCTCTCAAAAGACATTTGAGATCTTAAAAAGTGTACGTAGCTGCCTCTCGTACTTAAGGCTAAGTTTTCAGAATGAGCCTGGGTTGGCCATTGCGGTCATCATCCGTCATCTTCTCATCAGTGACAAGCATCTAAACAGTCTCTGGTTCAATGCTTGTGACGATTTTGGACATCTTCTAGGACACTTTTAATGCTTCCAAACCGCAATTATAAATCGCCCCTGTCTTGAGGTTGTTCATTATAAGGCGATTTATTTTCTATGCTTGATTTGATTGGACAGGAATCACAGGACTGATTTGTCTAATCCTCATAGACAAGAAAGAAATAAAATAGTGACTGCTGGTTGAAGGAAAGTAGTGGAGTAAAAGTACTGATACAGCGCTAAACATGTACTTAAGGGAAAGTAAAGGTACACATTTTTAAAACTACTTAGTAAATTATTGCTGGGAATAACTACTCAATTACAGTAATTTGAGTACTTGTATTTTGTTACTTTACACCATTGCTGATGAGGAAAACTAAAAAGGATCATTAACGTCTACAAAAAAAAAGGAAAAAAAAGCGTCATGTAAGGAACTCATTTAAGGAAAGTCAATTTACAGTTATTCACTGTATATAGGAAAATTACTGTTAACCAGGTTATGGAATTTTACTGTAGTGTAATTTTACAGGGTTTGAAATAACAGCTATGTCACGATCACCAGCGATCTACAGCCAGAGATCGCTGGTTGACACAAACACACACACACACACACACACTCATCTCATGAACTACAAATCTGCTTGTAAACGGACTACATTTCCTGTCACGCAGCACACACACTCCTGCTCCAGATCACGATTGATTGCACACACACCACCGGAGGACCGTCAAAGACTGATTACACACACTTTATAAGCAGCACACTCGCACACAGTCAACGCTGAGTATCGTTTGCTGTAAGTTACTCTACAACGCGCTTCCTTTGTTCCTGTCTTCCCGTGTTTTGATCCTCGCCTTGCTATTTGTTTATCCTTGCCTGCTACCAGCCTTATTGACCTTCCGCCTGTTTTACGATCACGACTTTAATTACCTATACACATCCGTTTGCCCCCGATGACCACTGCTGTACTGAATTTATGATTAAAATCTGCGTTTGGATCCTCACCACCGTTGTCAGTGTCACCAGCGCGTTACACTCTAAAAAATGCATGGTTGAAAATTAACCCAACCCTAATCCAGGCACTGGGTAACTATGGGACAGAACACGCCTTGGGTTGTTTTGACCCAAGTGCTGGGTTTACTTATTTAGTCCAAATCCTGGCAACGTTTATATTTACCATTATTACTAATAGTAGTAAATAACAATCACAAATTTATGCAAAATGAATATATTTTTAATAATTATTATCCAACACAAAATGCTGCAGTAAAAATCTATTTTATTACAACTCACACTTTTATATTTTTGACTGGGTTCAACTGTTTCACCCCACCCATACAGACATATAAAACTAGCAACATATCAAACACTCAAAATAAAGATTATTACCACATGAGATTGAATCCAAACTAATGTCCAAACTAAATTTCCAGGTCAGTACCCCAGACAACCCAGCTGGTTCAGTCATGCACAATTAACCCCAAAATGTGTTTACAGATTTAACCCTGCACTTTTTAGAGTGTACAAGCTATTTTTTACTGTATAAGACAGGGGTCACCAACCCTGCTCTAGAGAGCTATGTTCCAGCAGAGTTGTGCTCCAACCCTAATCAAACACACTGAACTAAGAAATTAGGATCTGAAGCAGCACTTGATAATTACAGACAGGTGTGTTTAGTCAGGGTTGCAACTCAAATCTGAAGACAGGTAGCTCTCCAGGAACAGGGTTGGTGACCCGTAGTATTAGATACGACGTTGCTATTTTCTCAAAATTGTGTTTTGTACTTTGACTATACTGTTTAGATCCTCAAGATCTTGTTATTTTGTGGCCAAAACACAACGTTTTTTCAGCTTTTAGATAACGTTAATGTGCTATAATTAAGACTCCCTTTACAAACACCTGTGATGAAACCTTTGGAGAACATAACTGACGTCTCTTCCTGGTAAGTGCTGTTAGTAAGCCCACATCATGAGATCAGCAGTCTAGCTATGATTTCAGAGATCTGCTCACACACACACACACACACACACACACACACAGATATTTCAGGCGGATTCATCAATCAAAGCGTATGTGACAGAAGACCTGACAGGCTGTGAGCAGGCGTTTGAGCTTATAGGTTGGATTGGGGCATCCGGTGAGAATGATTGGCATGGACCGCTGGCTTCGTGAGCGTGGAATTCCCAGCGCAGATCAATCCGAGCCCTGTGGGCACACAGCCACTCGCTCGCTTACAGCGGCATGCACACACTGGAATGTGTTTACATGCGCTTCATCCTCCACTGTACCTGTGATCCGCTCCGCAGAAACTGTCACAGCAGGTTATATATCACGGACAGTTGGGCATCAAGCTGATTGTGGCTTCTGTTGCTTGCGGTTTATACGGTCTGTCTGGACAAAACTAAATTGTCATGTTATTTAGGAAAGTAACAATTACAAAACTCGTACAAAAGTTTTCCACATGAATTGTAATTTGCTAATTAGTTTTAAAAATGTGTACTTGAGAGCATGGTTAGTGCTGTATCAGTACTTTTATTCCACTACTTTCCTTTAACCTGCAGTCACTCATTTATTTTTTTCTTGTCTATGGGGATTGGCTGAGTAGAAAAATCAGCTCTGTGTTTCCTGTCCAATCAAATAACACTTACAAAACAAACAGTGGTGTAAAGTAACTAATTACAAATACTCAAACTGCTGTAATTGAGTAGTTTTTCTCAAGATTTGTAATTTACTGAGTAGTTTTATAAATGTGTACTTTTACTTACCTTGAGTACATGTTTAGTGCAGTATCGGTACTTTTACTCCACTACTTTTCTTCAACCTGCAGTCACTACTTTATTTCTTTCTTGTCTATGGTCATTGTCTAAAGTAGAAAGATCAGTCCTGTGATTCCTGTCCAATTAAATCACACGTAGAAAGTAAAATCACATCATACTGAACATCCTCAAGACATGGGCGCTTTATAAATGCAGCAAATCTTTCAAGAGTTGACACTTAGCTGATGATTGATTATAAAGCGTATTTGGCATGCTGTCCCAGGAAGGAGCCCTGAGCTCAGAATATCCTTGAGCCCGGGGCTCCCTCCTGTTTAAAGGGTCAGAGGAGAGTTTGAGCTCAGGTAAGTCTTGAGAACTCCCCCCGCTTGTGAACGTGCTGAGATATATCTGACTAGAGTTGCTTTAAGATGCTATTTTAAAGTAGTCAATTCACTTATGTAGTATGTTTTTTGGACGGTGGGAGGAAACCGGAGAACCCGGGTAAAACCCACGCGAACATGGGGAGAACATGCAAACTCCACACAGAAACGCCGACTGGCTCGGGGAGAGGCCGAACCAGCGGTGTTCTTGCTGTGAGGCGACAGTGCTAACCACTGGGCCACCGTGCCACCCTATAGGGAAGGGGAGGAGTTGGGGTGGAAGAGGGGATCCTTCAAGACGAAGATGACCGGAGTAGAAAGCTCTGATAATTTATAGTGTGTCAGGTTGATGCAATATGCAGAGCTGATGTGGTACCAGCTGTGTTCAATCATAAGCATGTGATCCTCTCGAAATTAATTTATAAATAAACCCCACTTTATTAATTAACCACTGAAAATTAAGGATGTCGACTGTCTGATGACTGAAATCACCAAACAGCCTTAAACAATCACTAAATGGAACAAATGAAGAATGGAAGGAAGAGTCAAATAAAAGGAAGGTCCGAACAAGGAATGGAAGGAAGGATCGAAGAACCAAATAAATGAAGGAAGGATTCAAGGAAGGACTGAACAAACTAAGGAAGGAAAGAAGGAACGAACGAATAAATGAACAAAGAACCTAATGAAGGAAGGAACAAAAATATGAAAGAAGGAATGAGCGAACAAATGAAGGAAGGAACGAACAAACAAATGAATGAACAAAAGGACCTAATGTAGGAAGGAGTAAAAATATGAATGAACAAAGGAAGGAGGGAACAAACAAATGAATGAAGGAAGGAGAGAACAAAAAATAATTGAAGGAAGGTTGGAAGGAACAAACGAAAATAGGAAGATCCCTAAATACACTACATGTTGTTTGTACAGGGATATGTAAACGTAACATTCTGTAACCGCATCAACTTTTCACGGCGTAATACTCACTACTCTACTTGCACTACATTTTTGGACAATGGTACTTTTACTTGACTATGATTTTTCAGAACTCTTTCCACCACTGAAAACAAATCACATCATATTAAACAAGCTCAAGACATGAGCGCTTTATAAATGCTGTGAATCATTTGAAAGCATTAAAGGTGTCCAAGATGATGTCCAAAATCTTTGCATGCAATGATCAAGAGACTGTTTAGACTGCATGTCACTGACTGCATGCCTACTGTATGAAGACTGAAATCCCCAAATGACTTTAATAACTAAATGCACTACAGAATGTTACGTTTTCACACACATGCATAAACGCTTCAAACTTTTCACAGCATAATACTCACTTACTCGCTACTTTTGAGTACTTTTAAAAGAGCTTCTTACTCATACTTTAAGTAACATTTAGGTCACACTTTACAATAAGGTGGTTTGAGTTAATTTTTATTAATGAATTTACTAACAGAAACAAACAATGAACAATACATTTACTAGAGTATTTGCTCATGTTAGTCAACGTTAGTTAATGAAAATACAGTAGTTCATTGTTAGTTCATGTTAACTCACTGTGCATTAACTAATGTTAACAAGCATGGACTTAATAAAGTTAATAATGCATTAGTAAATGTTCAATTATGATTAATAAATGCTATACAAGTGTAGTTCATGATTAGTTCATGTTAGTAAATGCATTAACTAATGAACCTTATTGTAAAGTGTTACCGATATTTACAACAGATACTTTTACTCTACTTACACTACATTTTTGGGCATGTAATGGTACTTTTACCTGAGTCAGATAATTTCTTCTGTACTCTTCCCACCACTGTTAACTCTTCCCACAACTGAGTGGCATGATCGCCTCACAGCAAGAGAGTCACTGGTTCAAGCCTCGGCTGGGTTAGTTGGCATTTCTTTGTGTTTGTATGTTCTCTCCGTGTTCATGTGGGTTTCCTCCGGGTGCTCCGGTTTCCCCCACAGGTCCAAAGACATGTGGTACAGGTGAATTGGGTAAGCTAAATTGTCCGTAGTGTATGAGTGTGAATGAGTGTGTATGGATGTTTACCAGTGATGGGTTGAAGCTGGAAGGGCGTCCGCTGTGTAAAACATATGCTGGATAAGTTGGCAGTTCATTCCGCTGTGGCGACCCCAGATTAATAAAGGGACTAAGCCGAAAAGAAAATGAATGAATGGATATTTTTACCTCCCAGGATGATTCTTTCATTTCCAAACCTTTATGAGTTTGTTGAACACAAATGAAGATATTTTGAAAAATGTTAACCAGTGAACATTTTTGGGAGAGTAAAACTTTTTATATGGTATTAAAGCAGAATATCCCCACACATACAAAACTTTATATACTAAATATTTTTCCTGTTACAAGCACTTTTACTAGCTCAGATGAGAAATAATTACTTTTCTGTTTATTACTTTCATTTTAAACAACGGTTGCAAAACTTTAGTCTTAATTGTTTGGCTTTAGAAAATACATACAGTTGGGAGAAAACCTGAAAAGGAAGCTGACACAGATCTTTTGTCTGTATTACCTGCTATTGACATACCATTGTTTTAATAACTTTATAGTATATGTATGTACATGCATTTATTAATATATTTGTAATTTATTTTATTGTTATTTATTTTACATTTGTGTATATTTGGTATTGATATCTTTAGTAAATGTTCCTAAAATCAATGAAGACAGTGTTTTAAGGAAGCTTGGACTATGGAGGCGTGTGAATAGCATTCATTTTGAAATCTAACATGCAAACCGGCAATGCAGTATGTAAAATGACAATGCATTTCAATTTGCATCCTCCATGACAAACGTGCAGACCTTCGTGCAAAATGAAAATGAAATTATATCATTTACATCCCCAACCACAGTTTTACAATGTAAATGACTTATTTTAATGCTATATATAAGTTAGAACATGCAATTGAAAATGTAATACACAAATTGAATTTAATGTGTGCACTGTACAAGCAAAAAGGGTAGAAAAATTGTTAGAAAAAATGGATTTAAGGCTTTATCAGTTAATTTATTATTTGTTATTTAACGATATTTTATATATTGAATTTTATCTTTTGCAGTAATAGCATTTTCGATGTGTAAATTTGCAGTCCGACAACCAAGTACAGTAGCCTATAGAAAAATTCTAATTTGATAAATGGTCCCACTTTATACGTATTAAGTGTCTTTAACTACTATGTACTTGCGTCAAAAAATAAATACAATGTACTTACTGTGTTCATAATGTATTTGAGAACACTTTTAGTGCTCTTGAGTTGGGATAAGGGTAGGGTTAAGGACAAGTTTGTTGGTATCAGTAGGTTTAAGGGTGGGTTAAGGTGTAAGGGATGGTCAACAGTGTATTTACAAATGTAATTGCAGAAATTAATTACAGATGTAATTACATACAGGTATTTAATCAAGCATAAGTACAATGTAAAAGCATGCATTTATACAATAAGTACATTGTAACGAATTATTAATTTCGGTGTAAGTACATATTAGTTAAGTCCACTTAATATAAAGTGGGACCCAATGGGAAATTACAAGCAAGGTTGACAACTATGAAGCAGCTTTATTATTAAAGATAATTTAACTTGCATAGGATGTTATGTTAAAGGATAGACAGCAAAAAAAAAGGCAGCAAGGAAACAATTTTTAAGTTGACTCAAGTAGTTATTTTACAGTGTGGAGAATAATATGGGGAAAGACACGACCAAAGACACCGAAATTCATTTCAATAGGTAAATTTTTATTCAAATAAATAGCCACATAAATAAAACTCTCACATACTTTCACACAACCATGTACAATCACACGCACAGCAAGCAAGCATATCAGGGAAATACAACCAAATAATAATAATCATTTTTAAAAATCTAAGTGAACAACATCTTTACAATTCAGCATTAAAACATGGTGTTCCTACAGACTCATCTATACCTGCAGTGGAAATAAACACTATTTTTCTAAAGCAACTGTCATCATAAAGTGCATCATTGTCAAAACGAATGAAATGAAAGTATAAAATGGGTTCTTCAAACTAACAAAAGCATAAACAAAGCATACACACGTCCGCAGCTTACTGGTATCCTAGAATCAAACTAGAAAACAAACATAACCACCACTGGTTTTGTTCAGACAAAGGCACAAGTTTTGGTGGTGGGGAAAAGGGTGTTAACACTGTTTTTTATGTTACCTTCAATAGCTTTACCTTCTCCTGCACTGGTTTCAAACACTGTTGTTTTTGTGACCCAATTTGGAAACAACACAGTACAGTTTTTTTTCTTCTAAACTACTAGAAACGATTGCACAAATATGTCAAATTCACAAAAGACAGACATGCGACAAGATCATTTAGGCTATAAAAAACAGTGCTTCAAGAAAATGACGGAGCTTCATCAATGGTAACACAATATAATTTCATATAAATAGCACACAAACCCAGAAACACTTCTGAAATCTACTTCTAGCACCTAGATTGTAGGCTACAAATGAAAAAGGAAATAATTATAAGATGTATTCTATTGCTACCTTCAGCTATGTGTGTGTGCGTCACAACATTATACGAGGACGCAAAAGCATAGCCTTTCTGAGAAAGGAAGAACTTTTGCGTTCTCAAAATGATTGCTTATCAAATATTTGCTAGCTAGAGGAGGCAGCTACTTCCTACATCTGAGCAATAAGACTGCTTCTGGGAGATTTGAACACGCTACAGTTTAATAAAATGAGAGCATTTGACCACTGTGGATCTGTAGAAAAAAAAAGAATGTTGCTCTTCCCTGTGCTCTCTCTCTCTCTTTGGCTTTTCCTGTTATTTTTCTAGTTCTGTCGTTCTACAAAGCCAGCCCGGGCGCAAAGGCAACCTGTGTCATGAAGAAAACAAGCTGTATAAAATGACCAGGCTCTTATTTCTTATGCTCATGCAGAATACATCATTAAAATATTCTCGTACGTACAATCGTATCAAATGAAAAAGGAAAAAAAAAATCATGCTCTAAAAAAGAAAGAATGAAATAACGTCAACTGACATGAAGTACCTTTTGCTTTCCTACAACAGCTTACTCTCCTGGCTCTACATTTCAATGTGAAATATTGCACTATTCTCATATACTTTGTTCACTGTTCAAAAAGAGATTAAAATCGAGCTAATTTACATCATTATAAAGGTCAGATGTCTCAAGACATACTAGGCCCAACTTATACTCATACAGTTTGTGTTGAGATACAGCCTTCTGAGTTGAATGAACAGTTATGGAGGAGGTAGTGAACTGATAAAAGAGTCTTGAAAGACCAAAACTGAACAAATTGATCAGTTCTAATGTCATTACAACATTGGTAGGTGCATTGGTTTGTTTGATTACAATTGTCTAGTGTCTGTGTAGATGTGACAAAACATGAAGCAGCATTTAAGTCATTGCAGGGACAGTAAAAGCTCAAAGAGCTGGTCTAAGTGAACACTATGCAGTACCTCTTGTGCTTATGTCTAGCTTTTCTCTCATACTAAGGCGCCTCTTCGTTGCACACAAGTCATTGGAGGCATAGGATGGCTAGGATTGTGCACAATCTCACATCACAGATGAAATGACAGCATTTTTTGATGGTTTTGGAAGTTTGGGATGAGTCAGATACTGCATTTTGTTTCACTTAATTCTAGAAACGTAATCAGAAAGACAAAAATAAAAAAAGCAATCAACTTTGGTCTTCTCTGGAGATGTGAAAAACAAACAAAAAAGGACCTGAAAGGAAATCCTTGGAAAAAAAAATCTGTAAGGAAGACATCATTGTCCTATTTTCATACTTTAAAAAAAAACGATAGACAAGTGTCTCTGACATAATCATTCACGATTACTTAGGCCAGCTGTATATATGAGTGGACCCACTCGCAAATGGATGAAAACTCACACTCTTCAGTTCCTTGTTTAGTACCTCCCGTCCTTTATTGCTGTGTGGACAGGAGCACCTGGCAAGGGTCATGGGCTCAATGAAGAGGTTTGTTATTGCTTATTTTCTCTGGTCGTTCCAACACATACAGACAGAGCTTTGGAATTGTGTGTCCAGAGAGAGTATAAGTGTCTCTCCTTTGCTGGAACCTTGAAACCTGCCGAGAGCATCATAAAAACGAGATGCCTTCTGGCTCTGATGCTCAACATCACTGTCAATTGGTTCACTCTAGACCAAGATTGGTAGAGAAAGAGTCACACTTCTTCATCAAGGTCTTTACCGAATTTACTTGACCATGACACAGTTGGTGAGTTGTTGTTTTTGACTGGCACAAATCAGCTGCTGGACATTAGGCTCGGGTTCTGTGCTGGTGCTCAGGCTCCAACTGCCTGGATGGGGCAGGAGAGAGAAAGGCCCCTGGGATGGGAGGTTAGGCTGGATCTGCAGGTGCTGTGGGGACTGAGGGTGGAGATGTGAACGTTGGCTGATGTGCAGACGTGCCTCCAGCAGGTGGGCAGCAGATGCCACTGGAGATAGCGATGAGGAAGAGGAGTCAAAAGACTGCTGTTGTTGCCACAAGTTGTGCTGGAAGGCGATGGAGGTCTTCTGGCACGGAGGGAGAATTGGTTGAGTTGGGGGGTTGGAAAACAGAGCAGCAGGAGCAAAGAGATTGTTGGAGGGAGGAGATGAAGGGTGAGATTGTGAGAGAAACTGGACTTGGGGCTGAGGCTGGTGCTGAATCTGCAGCATTCTGTATGATGAAAAAAGAACAGAGTTTAGGTAAACTGCAACAATGTACCCCAGTGTTTGGACATCTATTTTGAACAGATTTGTTCTTACCTCTGCTGGTGCAGAACTTCCTCCAACATGCTGCGGCGTTCACGGGGCCCACTTGAACTCTGGAGGCTTGAGGGAGGGCACAAAGTTGGACCAAGCGATCCTCGGCTGCCTCTGGAGCATGAAGACGGTGGGCACACTTGTCGGGCCAAACCTTTGATTTTGTTCAACCCTAGTAAGCCTTTCGCACGCGTGTTCTTCCTCAGCTGCTGTCTGAATGCTTTCAGCCCTAAAACAATTTCACAGACAGGTCAGAACCGATTAAGATATTTAGCCTATAATAGGTCTGTGAAGTGATTGTATTAGCTGTGTCTTTGAAGTAGATTTTCGGTGAAACTCACCCTGTGTAAGGGAGGTGTCTGATGCCCTACGGCCCTCTTGGAAGCTGGCTGCAAGCATGCTCCCTTGGTTCTGCAAAAGCAAGTTGGAGGAAAGAGCAAGGGGTGTCCCAGCAGGGCCTAAGGCCCCGGGTCCAGTACCGGAAATGAGCAGTGAGGAAAAATCCCCTACAACTGGGGAAAGAGGTGGGTTGGTGTTTGAGGAGGACTTCAGACAGCTGTCAGAAGAAGCACCATCTGAGGGGCTAACCACGATACCTAAGAGAGGATGATGCATGCAGTTAACAACCAGATACTTGAATTAAACACTTTAAGTCACCATTTTAGTAACACCACACTTACAGGGTGGACTGGACTGGTGGAATCGACTGGTGGAAACCTCTGCGAGTGTGTGTCTCCGGGAGGTGGTGCTTGGCAGATGGGGTGGCTGAACCTGCAGTATACCCTCTTCTTCCTCTAGGTCATGAGGTCGCACCTCCTCACTAATGGTGGTTTCCAGCAGGCTGTTTGGGGAGATAGATCTGTTCCACAGGAGTCCATTCAGGCTGGCTTCCACTGGGCACACCACACGCTGAGGAAGGGAGGGAGGCATTCACATTAGCCACTGCCTGTCTCTAATGGAGGAGGGGGATTGGGGGAGAACTGCATATCTGCAATATGAAACAGGAAAGCGAGTCTATTTACTAAGCAACTAGGAAGAAAGGGGTCTAAAGCAAGGGATGGGCAAATCTGACCCTTGAGGTTCAGAACACAGTTGCGGAGTTTAGCTCCAAGCCTAATCAAAAACAGTGATCCTGACAACCACGATTAGCTTTTTCAGGTATGTTTGATCTGAGTTGAAGCTAAACCTTCCATGCACCACAATGGCCAGAGTTGCCTATCAATAGAGCGAAATTTGGATAAACTAAAAGAAATACTGACCTGAAACAGGCCTCCTTGTTCACATTCCATCTCTGAAAGGACAGGAGCATTCATCTTGGTGGCGACAGGGAAAGCAGAGTTTCTGAAGCTGTCAGATGACTCCATGATCACCTTGAAAATGAGATGGACAGAGGAAGAGCTGAGTTAGCAGGCAGATATTTCATCTCAAACAGTAGATGATTTTGTCCTCACTTTGACACTCACCTCTGGGGTGGAGGAATCAGACGCTGTCCTCGACCTCTGATTCCAGGCCCCACATTGGCGGCTGATCTGTTGACTGCGGTGCTCCTTTACTCTTTCAAGCAGCAGGTAATAGATTGCTGAGAAGTGATTGTAGCTGCTGTTCTGGAGAGACTGTGGAGGGAATTGAAAAACTGTTTTAGACACAGCAGCCATACTGAGCTTCACATTAACAGGTGTAATGAAACGCAGGCAGCGTGCGTCAAGAATTAACTTCTTAAAGGATTTTAGCGAAAGCTTAAAGCAACACAGCATGGCTGCTTTCAAAACAGATGCTACTGTGTTTATCCTTTCGATGCCAACTAAGGAGCATTTTAAAGCTGCGGGAAGCTGGAAAGGGTGTTGTTTTTATTCTTAGGTGACAAATTGACAATTCAAGTCTTTGAACAACATCTATTAACCCTTAATCTGACAAACAAGCCATTCCCTGCTGGAAATGCTCATATTGTTTGTAATATACAATATACAATACAAGTCTCTATACTCCCATTGCACCATATGCCATATTTTCTCACCTCCACAGTCCTCTGTCGGTCAATGCCGAGGGTCTGCATGATACCCAAGACGGGTTCACTGTAGTCTCCAAGGTTAGAGTTGTAGTCAGTAAGGGACAGGGAAAGGGTCTGATGGGGTGCACTGGGATCTGCAAGCATCCAGCGGTGTTGCTTGATCTGAGCAATGGTGATCCTCTTGGCTGGATCGACAACCAGCATCTTACGAATGAGATTTTCACAGTCTGGAAACAAGGAGGTCTCAGTTAATAACGTTTTTTATACAATTAGATAGCTTTGTATATGAATAGAGATAGTGTAGGCTTGTACCTTGTGACATGAAGAACGGTATTCTGAAGCGGCCCTCCGTCACTCTTTGCCTCAGAGCTGGAAGACTGTCCCCATCAAAGGGCAGTGAACCACACACCAGCACATACAGAACCACACCTAGACTCTGCGAAACAAGTTTAAAGCATGTGTTAGATTTACATTCATACTAGCGCTTGCTAGGCAGAAAAGAACAGTGATATGTATTATATATTTTATAATATGTCATGTGAAATGAAAAATGATGAACATACCCAAATGTCCAACTGTGGCCCCTCATACTCTTTCCCCTCAAAGACTTCTGGGGCAGCATATGGCGGGCTTCCACACCACGTGGAGAGAGGTTCCCCAGCATTATAGAAGTTTCCAAATCCAAAGTCTTTAGGAAATGAAACGGAAGTGAGTTTTTTGTTTACTTTTAACTCATAAAACTGCTTCAAATGGTGTTCATTCTTTAAAGTAAACTGGATAATGAATGATTTTAATGCAGAGAAGCAGACTAACGTCATTACTTAATTTTATCACTGAATCTAATAGTAAATACAGCAATTACCTTCTTTTTAAAGACATGTTTTTGAGTGTGAAACACCAAAATGGAAAGCTTATTTTCTCTGCTCACCTGCCAGCTTGATGTTCATATTGGCATCTAGCAGCAGGTTTTCAGTTTTGAGGTCCCTGTGGACTATGTGGTGCCTGTGACAGTAGTCCACTGCCGTCAGAATCTGCCAAAACTTCTTACGAGCCTCGTTTTCACTCATCCTTCCATTAGACGTCAGATAGTCTGTAAAAAAGAGGACGGCTTTAGAAAGGGAGGAGCTTTCACCTCACAAACACCATATAAAGACAGATGCAAGCCTACGGTTTATCTGGGGAGACAGCCATTGTTTTATTTAAAAGGCTGAGAATATGACAGGTGAAGAGACTGATATGTTGTGGTGTTTAAATCCCTAGGTGGTGAGGACAAGCAGAGGTACAGCAGCTTACCCCTTCATACAGTTACATAAAGCTTGAAAATCCAACACCTGTCTTGCTCTATGCTCACTCCCTGACTCACTGCTCTGACGGCAGTGTTGATCTAAATAATTCTCTCCCCGTCAGACCTCATTATCCACAACAACTGGACAAGAGGTTTCGGGAGAGCAGCAGACGTCAAACACAATAGACGCCTGTCAGTCTTTTTGCAGATTACTTAGTCATTCATTTAGCAAAGTGTTTCCACTTACCAAACATTTCTCCGTTTTTTGCATACTCGGTCACGATGTACAGCATGTCTTTGGTCTCCATGACCTGTCAAGACAAAAACAACAATGATTTTATAAAAATTCAATTTATCTAGGATTAAATTCAGTTAATTCTTAATATTATTACAGTAGATTTAACTCTTAATACTAATAGATACATGAGTTATTGATCATTTACTAATTAAAGAAGCATTTAAATTGGTTCACATACAAGTTAACCTTCCCCTTCTATACAATCAGACATATTTATTTCAATCTTGGCCATTGTCCATAACTATTTCATCTCTCATAAACCAACCATCTGATCTTTACTTCATTTTCAAACCACATTTTCTCTTTCAAGTGTGTAGTTAACCATTTCCTGAATTCACACACACTCACACTCACACAAAAAAACACACATGAACTCCACTGCAGCAGCCGATGACAGCTAAAACTTTATCTTCACCGACCCATTTCTTTGCAACCACAAAAACATGTCCACAAATAAGACAAAGGAACCACAATTTGATAATTAATAGTCTAACAAATTATACAAAAGAGGGTGTATTGTGTGTTCTCGCCCTTTATGGGAATGTCCTGTAAAAATCCCGCCAGGGCCCTGAGGGAGAAATCCTAAACGCTGTATTTTGCGCCACCAGAAACAGTTGCACAACAGGTTCTGTACTGTTCTGTTTTCTGTCGCTAAGAAAAAAAAAACTGCGTAATCATCCAAACACACACTACTGACACTCAATACTTCAGGTCAGTGCCTAACACAACGGGTAATGAGCCACGTATTCAATCTGCGCAACAGCAGGAAAAGGGTCTTTATCTCCATATACACCAAAGGCCTCAGTTAGTGACAACCCAGAGGTGCCAATGAGGTCATCGCTTCCTTAGAAACCCCGGGCTGCTCGGCCCACAGAGACGTCTCTCTCTGCATCACTGTTACAGAGGGAGATATGTGAAGGAAACTAGTGAGTGCGTCTGGGGCAATAAAAAGACTCTTTGTAAAAGAAGCAAGAGAATGGAAACAATTTGTCATGAAGGGTCATGGGTCACTACTTCCACATTTTTCATCTCAAGAGCTTTCTCCTTTAAATAAACAGCACTCCAGTTATGAAAGGAGAAGTACATTCGAGGTTATCTGACACTAAAGTGGGATCAAAACCAGTTGAATATCAAGGACTCTCACTGACACCGCAGTTCTCAGCATTATGAGATGCTTTAATTAATTATTATGAAAGAGCGTCCAGACGTAATGGTACATGCAGCTCATATCAAACTACAAATGCTCCAGCTCAGTTCCCAAAACTTCCGCCTCTCACAAATGTGAGGGGTCAGATTCAAAGTAGGGAGGTGTGATGTTGTTTCCAAGGATTTTAGTTTCTCGCAACCTCGCTTTGCAAATATAATCTCCCAAATCTGAACAAAACAAACCGAAATGCCACAGGCTATGAGAGAAAGAATGTGCTGATGCTTTTGCACCCTGTATTAGCCTGCCACTGTTTGCACGAGTCCTCGAGCCAAACTATGGTGACAAAACAAGCCTAGGGATCAAATCAGATTGTGCTTCTTAGAGACTTTTCCTTCTTACAGACAGCCAGCTTCACGTGACTCTGCAGACACATTGCTCTCGATTTCCACCCCTGCTAATTAAGTCGGAGATTTAGACGCTGTATCCTTATGTTCAGAAACTCTCTCTACTTCTGTTCCACACATCGTTTTCATAGATTTCTCATTGTCAAGCACACATTTTGGACACTAATAAGTCTGATATAACATTAACCCATAAAGCCCAAGCAATCTAAAACAAACACATCCTCGATTATTTTTAATTCAGTCAAACCACAGGATCTACCACCAAAACATGACTTTAACTTAATGTAACAACCTACAGGTATAGTCAAATAAAACAATTTCAGGTAGCCTGACAAAATATTTAACAGTGCACACAAGTGGAGAGTTGCTATGCAGAAGCTAGATGCAAGTGATAAAGTAACTTCAGGCTATTTATACATCGCATGCAATCCAGATGTACTTCCAGGGAAAAGCACCTTACCATATGCCTGACCAACACTTAAGACACTCATTCGCGGTTAAACCACACTCTCTCAATGTCACCGAGCACGTTTAAAATTAAATACACAACAATCCCTCGATTTAAGAGACATTAATCCAGGGATTTCATCGGGCTAGTCTCTGCAATTATGACATCATGCATTTTAAAAATCCCATCATTTACCTGATAGAGCTTTATGATGTGAGGGTGATTAAGCAGCTTCATAATCTGAACCTCCCTGTAGATCTTCTCCAAATTAGCAGAGTTCAGTCTTGTTTTATCAATTATTTTAATCGCAACCTGCATGGAAACGAGATAAAATGTGATTACTTCATGCATAATGTATTGTGCAGTATTATATGGTTAATAATAATAAAAATAAAAATAATAATAATAATTTAGTAAAAAAAAAAAAACATATTTACAAAATTAGATATGCATTGCATAATGCAAGGAACTTGCCTGTGTTTTTGTTACTTTGTGTCTGGCCAGTTTCACCACAGCAAAGTTCCCCTTGCCGAGGGTTCTGATGATCTCGTAGAAGCCGACCTGAAGAGGCCTCGCCTGGGCACAGCTCGAGTGAGAGCCCGTTCTGCTATCCGTCATGATCACCATGATGCCGGTTTGTGTGTGCTTAGGCGCAGCGATACCTTTAAATGATCTGCAACAAACCACAAATACGAAATTATAAACATGCACGAATAATAGAGAAATGTAATAATATATTCAGAAGCAGAATTATTATTATTATTCATTATTATCATTATTATTATTCATTGATTCTCAGAAACACACGCAATCCAATCAGAAGCTTCACACAACATCGATTGTGTTATAAAAAAATGATAAATCTAAACATTTATTCAAAAGATATTAAAAGCACATTTTCAACATTTTATTTTTTATATATTAATATAAACTAGCAATTAGTACAATGCTAAAAACTTCAGACTGAACACAGCCGGCTAAGTAAACGCAGCGCGCACTGTTCACATATGTCCTTGAAATTTAGTCAGAGATGCCATTAAAACAAAAAAAATATTGCTATAGAATAACAAAGTCTATACAAATATGATTAATAAATAACAATAAGACACAAAACAAATACAGGCTACTCTTACCTTTAACTCGCGAATAAATTCCACCTCCTTCCAGAGCACAGACGGTTTTTACATTTGCATTTATAAGTCATTCCTCGTGCTAACCGTGAAGGAAACTTCTGTTTGTTTGTTGGCTTTCTTGATGATAATTCATATGTACAGCGATATACACTTTTGGTGGAGCGCGCGACTATGTACAAGGTGCCGCTCCGGCCAGTGCGCTTCTGCTGGCATGAGAGAAGCGCTGCTGGCTCCTGGTGTGTTCGGGGACTCCGCCTCCTCCCCCTTCTGCTATAACAAACTGATACCCGCCTCATTAACGTCATACTCGCGTCAGAGCTCGGAGCGGAGCGGGGCGCGAGGCCATGCGAGCGCACAAGGCACAAGTTGCCGGGCAACAGTGCGGGCTCGTCGTACGGTGACGCCAGTGCTGATGGAGGGGTTGCTTGGTGATGAGGCCGATGACGCCAGTGGCAGAGATGTGTCGCCGCTCTCAAGCTGTTGTGTGTGTTGTGTGGAGGCTCTCACAGTCTCTGCTCCACCTGCTGGAAGGCATGCGGACTCCGAAGGCTTCATGAGGGGAAAAACACAGAACTAACTATGATTTTAATGGAAGTGCATGGAGAAATGGGGTAATAGAAATAGCCTACACCGTAAAAAATGCTGGGTTCCACACTATTTCTTCAGGTTGTCACAACACAAATCGATTAAGTTACATTAATCGTTTTCACAAGTTTAAGTGGATTGAACATAAATCAAGTTGTCACAAAAAACCCTTAAGAAACGTGTTGCTTTAATAGCAACCAAGTTGTTTAAACAAACACAAAAGTATTTTTAAGAATATGCTTTAACCATTATTTATTTGTTTATTTGTTTATTTGTTTATTTGTTTATTTATTTATTTATTTATTTATTTATTTATTTATTCATTAATTCATTCATTCATTTATTTATTTATTTATTTAACACTGTCAGCTGACATTTCTGCAATGTGGAGTAGTTAAAAGGGACCTGATTTATTCCTGCATAATGTAGAGTGTGTCAGAAAACAATTCAAACTGCTGCAAAAATGAGGAAATACATTTGTTCATGCATGTAACTGTGTTTTCACATTCTTTTTGTTGTAGTTGCACATCACATCGAGCTTAAATATCACAAACACATGGATATTTGCAAAGAAAGTAAATCACAAAGTGACATGAAGGAAATACTTTCATGTAAAGGGATTTAAAGCATGCATGACATCACAGACACACACACTATATATACGTGGGCCTATATAAAGCTTGTGTGTGAACACTTGAGAACAGCTTGCTTGTGTTTCTCCAGCTGGTTTTACACATGTACATATGTGTAACTGCAATAGGATAGAGCAGATCATGCGACCACAACTTAAGTTATAATGACAAAAATAAACAAAGCGTAATATTGAGGGTAAAATGTTTTAATATCTTCTCTTGGTAGTATTTTGGTTGCAGCATTAAAACAATGCATTAATCAGCCTCCGATATTCATATATACATTCATCATTACTAATGCTGTATATAAGGACAACCTTCTATATAATGATAACAGGCTTGGCTTTTAAGCGTCCATTCTTACAAGTTCATCCAATTGTACATTCCATAAATTATATGGCATATAGTAATGCATACTAATAATCCCAATCCTTTTGAATGTTCAAAATACACATTATGTTTGCAGAAGCTATGCAATTTTTTGAAAGGGATGCAAATATGTGCATATATATTATACCTACAATGATTGCAGTTTTCAAGAAATCATTTACCAAATAAATCAGTCTACAAAAAATTGACATTGAACACTTATTTAGTATTTAAGTAAAAATTTAAGTTAAAATTAATTCCTTAATTTGAATAAAAGTACAACAAACTAGATAGATAATAACAATTTATATTTTATGTAATTGTTTTTCCCAAATATTTCGTTTTTTTACTACTGTGTAATGTATATTACGTAAAGTATTGCAGGTTTTACTCTTTTAACTCTTACATCTGTTCTTAAAATTTGCATAAAAATAATAATATATCCATGTTTAATATTTATTCAAATGCTTTTAAATATTAAAAATGCACATTATATTTGTATATTATATTCTTGGAAAACACCAAGACTGGAGTCTCCTTCAGAAAGTCAAGGTTGTGGGCAATCTGCTCTGCAGCTCAACAAGAGAAGGAGTGCTGCATCATTCGTTGTGTATGCACAATGTTGCTTTATATGACAATGCTTGACGTCCACAGAGAGCAGATACTGCAACGGCATTCGCATTTCTTAAAGATCTACAAATGTGTGCATGCAAAGGCATTTGCTTGCAAACCCCTCCCTGTAAACTGCCAGTCACATTCAGGCACACACACACATACAAACACGCGCCTGATGCAAACCCACAGAGGAATTACAGCTATTCGAAGTGGCTGATATAGATAAAGATCTCCTGATAATGGACACGTCAACACTGAAGCAGACACAGAAGGCTAATGTGATAGTAGCAATACATCACGCAGAGTAGATGACAGTTGGAGCAGCAGGACTGTAAAACACATACTTCATTTGTCATGGAGCGAAACATGTGCCGTAATTCCTATTATTATCAGGTGTAATGTTTTACTTTCTGTGACCTCAAATTGTCTGTCAACGACAGATGATGAATATTATGTTACAAAAAACAATATACGTTTCAGACTGAAGAAACACTCCGCTTTTTTTAAATAGGCTCAAGTCTTCAAGAGTAAAACAGTTGAGTTTTACTATTTTTCAATCCATCCAACCAACCAAGAGTACTTTTAGCTTAGCTTAGCTTAGCATAGGTCATTGAATCAGATTAGACCATTAGCATCTTGCTCAAAATTGACCAAAGAGTTTCAATAATTTTCATTTGAAACCTTCTGTATTTACATTGTGTACAAGGACAGAATGAAAATGATAAGACTGATATGGCTAGAAACTATACCATCATTCCAGCGTAATGATCAAGAAACTTTACTGCCGTATCATGGTGCAATGATATTAAACAGCATTTGAAATAGTCCCCAGCACCAATCATTACGCTTGCACCACCAGTTAGAATCTGCCAACCCATGCTCAGCAAAATATATCCGAGGGGCTACATGTTTTTGTAGTTTTTGTTTTTGCGAATCTGCCAGTGTGTACCGCTTTTTCAGATTGCGCTTTTTCATCTACGCCTGCTGTTCTCACATAAATCCACCAGGGGCCACTGTCGACTGACT
>CAIGQQ010009359.1:409093-423229 GCA_903798035.1 Danio albolineatus
ATATATATATATATATATATATATATATATATATATATATACATACACATATGTATGTGTATATGTTTTATATATTTGAGTGATTTTAGTCATCTTAAATAGAGAGTTCAACAAAAAGTGAAAATTAAATCACCTCAGCCAATCCAAGATGTGGGTAACTTTTTTTCTTCTTCAGTAGAACAGTAAAGAATATTTGGAACTGAAGCAACTGTGGTCTTTGATAAAATGCAGGTTAGCATATGAAAGTTAGTCAACAAAGACCACAGTTTAAGTTAATTTTCTTTACTGTTCTACAGAAGAAAAGTTCTGACTTCCACATTCTTTTTCTACCTTTTCCCCCTTTTTTTTACTTGGCTTTACTTGGCTGTGCCTTTTTTATTTTTTATGAAATGATGCATAATATACGTTTTGTTTTATTTTTTTCAGGACACCTGTGAGGAAACGGACTAGCAGGAAATTGAAGAGCACATACTGAAAATTTTGACCAAACACACACATACACTACGGACAATTTAGCCTACCCAGTTCACCTATAGCGCATGTGTTTGGACTGTGGGGTAAACCGGAGCACCCAGAAGAAACCCACACCAACACGGGGAGAACTTGCAAACTCCACACAGAAATGCCAGCTGACCCAGCCGGGGCTCGGACCAGCGACCTTCTTGCTGTGAGGCAATTGTGCTACCCACTGCGCCACCATGACGTCCAGTAATGTATATTATCTTTTTTTATATTATCTTTTTGTTTTTTTGGAGCCTATTAAATGTTTGACTAGCACAGCTTTGAGTTTCAACGCTACTTTTAAGAATACTCTTAAAACAGTTTTTGAACGATTGTTTCTATTAAAGCAGTACATTTTTGAACATTTGTGCAGTTTTTTGAACAAATGTTTTAAGAAATGTTTTAAGATGCATTTGTCTAATAAAGAAGTTCTTTACTTTAAACCTGTTATCTGTTGTTTCTTCCACCCTTTGTAATGTATAGCTACTTGTAAGTTTACTGATAAGTTACTTATTATTTAAAGTTAAAGAACTAAACATTTTCGATAAAATGAGCTTAAGATTTTATAATTGGGTAAACAGAGCTTTTATGGTAGAAATAGCTTACATTTAAAAAAAAAACAGCTTAAAATATTGTGTTAAACTAACCAATAAATTTGAGCAAAACCACTTGCTAGAATACTCAAAAAATTAAGCATCTTCAACTAAAGATCTTTAGGTAATATTGCTTTAAATTTAATGTGAAAATTACTTAAAAAGAGGGATGCAAAAATGATGCACTATATTCTTAAGTAAATCTGGCAAATTATTTATTCAGTGTACACATGCATTGTTTTTTGTTTTTTTTTGTAACTAATTTCTACAAGGACTCTTTTTAATCGCATGAGCTCTCAGAAATGTAACATCAGCTTAATTTTAGGGTGTGTCACTCAACGACAAATTACAAATAACAAAATGTTCACAAAGAGATGGCAATGTTGTCAAACCACATAGATTAAAAACAAGTAAAAGAATTGTCTATGATGCAATAGCTATCACAAAATCAGTCTGATTTTTTTGTTTACTCAAAAATTAAAATTTTTTGAAACATTTTCAAAAGTTGCTTTTATATATGGGATATGGGGGTGGGGGATTAGGTATTTACATAAAATACAAATGAAGACATAGTGCAAAATGATTTTCTCATATCATTTTTTTAATGTTTTATTGTGACATTTAACATTGTTTGTAACATTTTACATTCAAAAATTCCAGTATGTTTACTCACCCACAGGTCATCCAACCAGCCTGATCTCACGAGAAAACGTAAGTAACCCCACCCCTAAACACAACCGTCATAGAGTGGAGGAACTATGACGTCAGCTTGTAGGCCAATCGGCTGCTAGCATAAAACTGGTTCCCTCGATAAAATCCCCATAGGATTTTCCCATAGGCTTTTCGAAGATTGCAAATAATACGCTCTGTGTTCAAACACTGTTCATTACACTTACACGTTTTGTCCAGCCGGATAATCCTCACACGAAAATACAACTTTTAGCACTTTTGGGTCGTAAATGCAAACGCAAGAACTGAAAAGCTAACATTAGGCTATAAACGGACTACAGCCTTCGGGGCGCTCGCCTGTGACGTCAGCACCACCCTGCTACGGACAACTTTTCAAGCTTATTTTTTAGAAATATGGTCAATCACAAATGTTTGATCTCTCGGTTTATTATATTATAATCCACGCTATAAATTATAAACAAATAAATACGCAAAAACACATAGACATACGAGGCTTTTGGATAGTTTTTACGTGGGAAATACATTTTGTTTTGCTTTACGGTTGTTGTAAAAGGTTTAAAACTGTATGTATAAATGTGCCTACATAGTATCATGAAAAGACATTTTAAGAAATAATTATATCGCTCGCGTGCATACAGCCCGCTTACTTTAGTAATACACGACAGACATGAGGGACAGGTCTATCAAATGCATGCATGTTCCATCACAGAACAACATTTAATATTCTTTTTTTGTCACGAAGTACAGTGAAAATACGGTCACATATGCTATATATTTGGAGGAGGAGTGTATGACAGAGTTATGTGTTCAGATGAAAAAAAAACGACGAAAAATCCTTTGATCACGTTAAAATAACAGCTAATGTATGTATATTTTTACACATTTATTAACACGTTTGCATTACTTGACAGCAGGAAAGAGACAGACTGCGCTATCAGCAGTAAGTTATCTTCATAATATCGCTTAATTAACATAAATGATCAACACATAAATCTGTTCTGGCAGTCTTTACAAGTAAAGGCATTATCTACACACAATATGAATTCCCAATTAGAAAAATACTACAAACTATAAAATACTATTCAAGAAAATACTTAAATAACAGTCAAATCCAATGGTCTAACGCAAGCGGGCTGTGCTCCAGCAACAACCCCAGACCACTGCAGCTGGATGATGTATAATGTCTCCGACACCGCCTGTAGTCCCGTTTAGCAACTTGATAGCAACCGTCTTTTAAAAGAAGCATAACCGAATTAAAAAATCAAGAGTGTGGTGTAACTGATGTGTTTTATATCGTAGAATAAAACGTGAAAGTATATCGAGGTTGTGTTTGCCACGAACCTTATTTAAGCGATTTATCTGAAATCCCATTCAAAAAACCCATTGACTTTTGGACGAGGGAACCGGAACTGCTAAAATGCTAACTCGCTTCCGGGTTTTTGCATACAAATTGACGTCATAGTTCCTCCACTCTATTGGGTGATGAGCAAATCGTACTGAATTGTACGAATTACATCGTACCAGTTCATACGAATTAGCCACTAAATAAAAAGTTACGAATTGCCGTGAGATAGCGTTGCATCCAACACATACAGTATGCGTTTTTTTCTTTAGTAGAATGGTGATGTTTGTTCAGATTAAAAATAAAAATACAAATAACAAAATAAACATACAAATGAGCCCAAAGCAATATCCATGGCTCCTGGTGACACAATGAGGTCTTGTAAAGCGAAACGATAACAATAAACTCTCTAAGGAATTGAACATTATTAATAATTTTAACATAATTTACAATTTTAGTGGCGTTGTGATTTCACATGCTGAGTAATGTCGTTTTTCCCACCGTGTCCGACATTAAAATCAATACGACACACCTTGCAGAAAGCATGGGCGTCAGCAAGGTGACTTCTAGACAAAAATTCTTCCGTCCAGCTGTTGGTAAATTTACATGTATATATTTTTTTCTTGGCCGAAGCACAACCTGACTCTTTTCCTTCCATCATGTTTACTGCTTGTTGCTACCGCCACCGTTCAAGTCCCGCATCTACTTCTCCTGCGCAGAAATCAACAGCGCACCTGAGTTGTAATGTATGTTGCCAGATTGAGGTAAAATATGTTACAAGATTTGAATATTGAGTCAATTGTGAGAGGTAATGAACTTCATTCAAGATCAAGCAACTTGACAAATATGAACAAAAGTGCTTTTTTTGAAACAAATCACGGGAGTTTCCCGGGAGAAATAACAAACCGGGAGGGTGGCGGGAGATGGATGTGAAATACGGGAGACTCCCGGGAAGAACTGAAGTGTTGGCAGGTACGATATATATATATATATACACACACACACACACACACACACACACACACACACACACACACACACAGTGCATCCAGAAAGTGTTCACAGCGCTTCACTTTTCACATTTTTTGATGTTACAGCCTTATTCCAAAATGGATTAAATTCATTTATTTCCTCAAGATTCTGCACACAATACTGCATAATGACAATGTGAAAAAAGATATATATATATATATTTTTTTTTTTTTTTAAATAAAAAACCTGAAAAATCACATGCACATCAGTATTCACAGCCTTTGCCGTGAAGCTCTAAATTGAGCTCAGGTACATTCTGTTTCCTCTGATCATTCTTGAGATGTTTCAGCAGCTTGATTGGAGTTCACCTGTGGTAAATTCAGTTGATTGGACATGATTTGAAAAGGCATACACCTGTCTATATAAGGTTCCAGGGTTGACGGTGCATGACAAAGCACAAACTAAGCATGAAGACAGAGGAATTGTCTGTAGATCTCTGAGACAGGATTGTCTCAAGGCACAAGGCTGGGGAAGGTTACAGAAAAATTTCCGCTGCTCTGAAAGTTCAAATGAGCACATTGGCCCCCATCATCGGTAAGTGGAAGATGTTTGGAACCACCGGAACTCTTCCTAGAGCTGGCCGGCCATCTAAGCTGAGTGATCGGGGGAGAAGAGCCTTAGTCAGGCAGGTGATCAATAACCCGATGGTCACTCTGTCTGAGCTCCAGCGTTCTACAGTGGAGAGAGGAGAACCTTACAGAAGGACAACCATCTGTGCAGACCAGACGGAAACCACTCCTTAGTAAAGGGCACATAGCAGCCTGACTGGAATTTGCCAAAGGGTATCTGAAGGACTCAGACCATAAGAAACTAAATTCTCTGGTCTAATGAGACTAAAATTGAACTCTTTGGAGTGAATGCCAGACCCCGTTCATCACCAGGCTAATACCATCCCTACATTGAAGCATGGTGGTGGCAGCATCATGCTGTGGGGATGTTTTCAGCAGCAGGAACTGGAAGACTAGTCAGGATAGAGGGAAAGATGAATGCAGCAATGTACAGAGACATCCTGAGTTTCACAGTGCAGAGACTTCCATGTCAAGGATGAAAGCTGTTTTATACCATGCAAAGACTATGGCCGAAGGGAGAGTGAAACCAGCACACTGAACACTAGGGTTGGGCGATGTCGAACAGTTTGTCATCGTAAAATGTCTAATGAGAATTATTGCGATGGACGATGACATCGTTGTCATAGGTGGTGGTGAATTAATTATTTATGAATATTAATTAATTCATAACAAATAATTATTTGTAGCATACCGTTTCAAGTAGCTAACCCGCATGGTATTTGTTTTACCCATAACCAATTCATTAGTAAATAAAGATAAGGTACACACAGATTACCACCTGTCAATCACTGTTTCGCAGGACTCTGGCATGAATAGGCGGAGTGACCTGTGTCATTACAATGGCGTCCACAATCTTGGTTGGTAAAAAAGGTGCACAACCAACAGGAACCAACCAAAAGTATCTGAGGTTTACGCTAACATTGCTAAGTACAAGCGTGAAAGCGAAATATTGAAGCAGTGTTCTGATGCTGTGACACCTGATAGATTCAAAAGACAGAAGAGACGTTAGATAGAGACAAGATTAATTAAATATCACGTTTAACAACGCGATCCAGCAGTACATCCTTGATAAGCTGTGCAACGTACACTGTTCTCTGGAGCTCAGAGGAGCGCATGACAGTGCATATGTGGCTGTGTCTGTGTGTGTTTGGTCACGTGATGTGCGTTTTCAGTGGACAGAGGGCTGTCCAGAAAGTCCAGATGAAACGTCAGTGTGGATGTGGATCATTTTTGTTCTAAAATGCCATTTTAAAACTAAGACGTATTAGTGTTAACGAGGCCTCAGTGTGTATTTTTCGTGAGCGAGTTTGCGACAGGGGCGGGGCGGAGGATCGGCGATAGACGATGGCAGCGATAGACGATAGTTCCTATATTCAAACGTTTTCCCTCTTTCGGCTCAAAATCAAAAATTCAGAAAATTCGAAGCATGCCTAATCCACTGGTTTCACACCAAATGCGGAGCACTGCATCTCTCACACTAGTTTATTTGCAGGATGTTGTTCCCCTCATGCACATTTTTCACAGACTTGCGCAGTAGACACAATCAAGGCGAATTCCATGCAGCAAATGCCTCACATATTCAGTGACATGCATTGATAGTTCCACTCTATTTGCACAGTTGTTCATTGCATTTGTCGCACAAACAATAAAATGACTCTCTAGCGAAATATCAAACTGTGGACAATAAATGAGTCACCTGAGGTAAATGTTACACTACAAGACAAACTAGTTATAATCTGATTCTGATGTCATTCTGCAGATTGCATGAAATGTTCATTTATATTTATTTTGTGTTATAGCTTGTGGTATTGGCAGCACGGTGGCACAATGGGTAGCGGTGTTGCCTCACAGCAAGAAGGTCGCTGGTTCGAGATGGGTCAGTTGGCATTTCTGTGTGGAGTTTGCATGTTCTCCCCGGTGGGTTTCCTTCGGGAGCTCTGGTTTCCCCTACAGTCCAAAGACATAGTGCTATACCAGGGGTGTCCAAACTCTGTCCTGGAGGGCCGGTGTCCATTAGGCTTTAACCCTAATCAAACACACCTGAACCAGCTAATCAAGCTCTTATTGGAAATACTAGAAACTTCAGTCAGGTGTGTTAAAACAAAGTGGAGCTAAACTCTGCAGGACACCGGCCCTCCAGGACGGGGTTTGGACACCCCTGTGCTATACAATAGGTGAATTAGTTAAGGTAAAATTGTCCATAGTGTATGTGTGTATGTCCTGGTTCTCCAGGGTGGGGGTTGAGCGTTGGGCTAGTGACCCACCTGGTGGAAAATTAGATACGAAACACCAACATGGTGACTAAATATTAACTTTGATATAAACAGACCTGGGAAAGTAAGTAACTTGTAGTAAAGAAGTACTTACGTGTACTAATTAAGTAACTTGTAGTAAAGAAGAATGAATGATTACATTCACTTGAGCTCCCCTACTTTTTGAACTTGATAAACTTGATGGAATTTGAAAGAAGAGACTTAGTTTCTTGAAAGTAGGAAACACAAAGCTTCTTTTGATTATTGAGCATAGGTTCCATTATATGGTATATTTATATGAGCAGTTTAATCGATGCATAAATATACAGCTAAGACTAAAATGATTATCATTGATTAATTAAAAGAAAATATATTAGAATAGATTAGTTTTTACACATGTACTGATAAAATGGCATTGTTCAATGGAATATACAGTATGAAGAAATACATTCAATGATATATTGTTTTTGAATGTTATACACTGTATAGGATAAATGTCTTAATTTTAATTAATTTGAAGAAACTAAGTATTTAAAAAGTGTATCAAAAATAAGATCTCAATAACACACATACATAGATGTCTAGAGTTGAGAAGGCTATTGGCATGGGCAATGATTCATAGTAGTACTGGCAGTTTCCTTGTGACGTCACTGTGAAGATTATATGGCCCTAGAGAATGTGGATGTGCCTGTTTACTGAAGGGAAAAAGAGGCCTGAGTAATACCAAATAAAATGTCTGTGAAAAAAGCAGTGTAACGGTCATTCAGAAAAGCGTTTCAGCTTTGATGTGATGGTGATCAACCAACCTTGACTCTCTATATTACTTTGGAAACGATTTACTCAATTCAAACAAACATGCTGGCACCCAAACCACTGTTTACTCAAAGCCAGAGAATTAGCATGCTAAGCCATGTCACCGTGTCATGCTCCAGATATGCCTTGTTTACCTTCACTTTATGTGTGTGTGTCATAAAAGAATGAAGGGCTCTTTCTTTTCACGACTGCATGATAAACATGCATGACATATTTGGAAGTTTTCCAGATGGTATTGTGTGCGAAACGAACGCCATCACACCTGCTTTTCAAAGCAGCGTTTCACTGTACCACCCCATTGTTTGCAAATTCCTTGTTCTCATATGTCATTCATCACCCCAGCATGATTAATTAGTCTCATATTCAGCTGATAATGTACAGCGCTATTATGAAAGGCATGAACATGTTTAAAGTCTTATCATACCAGCACGTTAGAAGCTGTTAGGAGTGTCCAAATATCACAAGGCTTTGTTAACATATGCCATTAAAGAGGCGTTCATATTTTGCACTGGTGTATTATGATAAAGGTTGTTCTTTGAAATCAGAGTTCGTGATGGCAATTACCTTAGATTTTTGTGTGTGTGTTTTTTTAGGAAATACCACAAGAGCAACCACCATTGTCAATTTGCACTCATACTGAAATACTACTCCCACTGAGTTGCCCTGCTGATAACTGCTAGAACATTACATCTCATTGTCTTTCAGTAATATTATCTTCATGCTCATGTAACCACAGTATTATGCACTGTTTCAGATCTTTGTAGACAAGGAGATTCTGGACCGGTAGCTGCTGGGAGGTGATCTGGGCTTTACTAGATGTTCAATTCAGTTCAATTCAGTTTATTTATAAAGCACTTTTACGATTTATATTGCGCCAAAGCAGCTTAACATAGAAGTTCTAGTAAATTGAAATTGTGTCAGTCCAGTTTTCAGAGTTGAAGTTCAGTTTAGTTCAGTTCAGTGCGGTTTAGATTTCACTGCTGAAAGTCCAAATAGTATTTACAGTATTTCTAACAAGATTTCTGGTCCATTAAGACAGGAGGAGTGTGTCCTACAGGTGGTTTGTCAAGCCCTCTCACCTGGAGAACACTCACGCATCATACTATTATGTGATTCATTGTGTGTAAGCTTTACTAAAGAGATAGGTCTTTAATCCAGTTTTGAACTGAGCCATAGACATTATCAGGAATAATTCCTGGGTTTATTAATGAGAAAGCTTGACCTCCTTTAGTAGACTTTGCTATTCTGGGTACTACCAGAAGCCCTGAGTTTTGAGATCTTTAAGAGCGGGTTGGATTGTAGCGAGACAGAAGGTTGGTTACATAAACAGGAGCTAGATTATTTAATGCTTTATAGGTAAGATGCAATATTTTATAATCAATACAGAACTTAACAGGCAGCCAGTGTAAGGTGGATAAATTGGGGTGATTTGGTCATACTTTCTAGAACTGGTAACATAGCAGCAGGATGATTCTTACTAGCCAGTTGGCCCGCAGACAGCCACCCGCCTCCACCCTCAAACAGGTCCAAGAAGTTTTCCAGGTCTTCCTGAGGACCCGTCTTGTTGGTCTAGGCAGGCTGAGCCTCCTGGTCAAGCAGCATCCAGAACAGCTTGGTACTCAGTAACTGCCTGGAACCTCTGTTCTTGTTCATTTTAAAGTTCCAGGAGCATTTGGTGTCGTTCTCCGTGAAGCATCTGGATAGAATCCGATTATGTTGGATGCTCTTATGGCTGTGTTTCTTCTTCTTCACGGGTTTTGGCATCAGTGTAAAAACGTTAGTGATTTGTGGGTGAGGAAGAAGGCATGGTCGGTGACTCAGGTAAGTCACTCACTCACTATTCCTCAACTAGTCCCTTAGTCAGGGGTCACCGCAGTAGAATAACTCATCAATTACTCAGGTAAGTAATAAAGGCTTTTCTTTTTTAATAAAGTAAATCACATTTAAAGTAGAATAGTAAAGGGTTGTGAAGACTCCTCCTTGTGTTATTCTTTGGTCGCTTTTACATACGGTCTCTCTCTATTCCAGTCACAGCAAAGACACAGGTGTTAGTCATGTTTTTGATTGAACTACTTATCAGCCACCTAACCCGCTCTCCCTCATATGTGGGCCATTCAACCCCGCCCTCCTTGTGACGAGAAGAATCACTCGGACCAGGGCTGCGTCTTTGGATAACACTGCCTCCTACAAGGCTACGGAGACTTTAAATGTACATTACAAGTAAAGATATAACATTTCCTGGCATGTAATTCGAACTATAACTTAAAGAGATTACTTTACCCTCTATGTACGTTGTTCAAGGTGCTGTTCCTGGTAGTGCAGGTGGTGGTGCTCAATTGTTTGATGTGGATGGTAAAACTAGAGACTTGCTTGGAGAAATACAATCAAATCATGCTGGTTCACAAATTAATTGACCCTTAACAGCAGTCTGATTGACAGGCCATCAGTCCAATCATTCTGTGCCCCTATCACTGTCTGCTATTTTGTCTGACAAGCAAGTAGCATTGATGAATAACATAGGCAAATGGTGACAATGTGCTTGTATAGGACTTACAATGCATATGCCGGCTGCTAGCTCTCTGCAACTCTCACATGGTCACCCACTGAAGCTAAGCAGGACTGCACCCGATCAGTACTTAAATGGGAGACCACATGGGAAAGCTAGGTTGCTGCCAGAAGTGGTGTTAGTGAGGCCAGCAGGGGGCGCTCAACCTGCAGTCTGTGTGGGTCCTAATGTCCCCGTTTAGTAACGGGAGTCTATACTGCATAGTGAGCGCCGTCTTTCGGATGAGACATTAAATCGAGGTCCTGACTCTCTGTGGTCGTTAAAAATCCCGGGATGTTCTTCGAAAAAGAGAAGGGGTTTAACCCTGACATCCTGGCCAAATGTGCCCATTGGCCTCTGTCCATCATGGCCTCCTCTCCATCCCCATATCATAATTGGCTTCATCACTCTGTCTCCTCTCCACCAATCAGCTGGTGTGCGGTCTGGCACAAAATGGCTGCCATCATGTCATATAGGTGTATGCTGCACAATGGTGGTGGATGAGGAGATCCCCCCCATTGTGTAAAGCGCTTTGAGTGCCCAGAAAAGCGCTATATAAATGTAAGGAATTAATATTATATAGCAAATAACCAGAATGGCTGAGCAATATAAAATTCCATTACATCATTGATGCTGAAAGAATGACTCAAAATCCAAGGACTTGAGACTTATGAACTAATCCAGTGTTATTGGACCAGGACAGACAACATATCTTTATAAATGGAGATGTGACATGACAATAACCAGTGATCTACCTGAGGATTTGGAAGATGAGCTAACTTAAACCGCATAGCTTGAAGACCCAGATAAACAATGAATTACTCTTTACAGTTTCTTATAATTTCATTGAATCATTACAGTTTTGTCTTGTGCAAGATGCCACCATATACATATGTTTTGTCAATTAGGTTAAGGAATCCATATGTAGCATTTTAATTGTATTCAAATGATCCAAATTTCCCATCACATTTAGGCCATAGCCAGTCTTTTTTTTATTTCTTTCATTTTGAGTTAAGCTCACATCTAGAATATTTCCCTTATATTCCTATTGCAGACCTTTCTGTCTGATTCTGTTTGAAATCTGATTGTCATTTTTTCAGAAATGATTCACTATTCCTCTTGTGAGTGCACAATTTGATAGGGGAGCAGCTGATACTGAAATATTGTCAGACGGAGAGGGGCAGTGTGGTTTTGCGAAGGACCAATTGTTCAAACATCGTTAAATTGCAAACCAGTTTTATAGGTTAACTGAAAAGAATAAGCTTGTTCACAAAACGCACTCCACTCTTAAGTCTGTGAGATGATTTCTTCAGTTAAACATAAACAGGAACAACATGTTTTTATGAAATGTTGTAGAGCTGAAAAGTATAATGTTACGCTTTTATGATAATTTGTTACATTTATACACTACAAAACCCAATTAGTTAAGAAGTTCAAAACTAATCCTAATGAGTACTGTGAATTTAATCCATTTGAGTAAACGAAGCAATTTGAGCACAGTACAACCCAATAAATGAAGATGACTCAAACCAACTGACTACAGTAAAACCCAATAAGTTAAGGCAACTCAAACCGTTTGAGGAAACCGATTGCTACAAACCATTTGAGTTAAAAAAATTAATCTATATAAGTAGTGTGAACTTAAGGTATTTATTTGACTCATTACCTTCATCACTAAGTTCAAAACTCTTTTCAAATGAGTAGAATTAACTTTCAGTCATTTTTGAGTTAACTACACTCATTTCATTTGATAAAGTTGACTGTTGGGTTTTACAGTGTATAGTGCTTTTCTAAACACTCATTTGAATGTGGAAAATGCGTCAACTCCCACCAGTTTTGAATGTTCGTAAATATTAAAGTAAAAGTTTGCCAAAACTGACACTTAAAGAGTGTTCTTGTGAATATTATCAAAGTAAAATACTTTGCTACTGTCTACCAATGCCTCTAAGTAAGCATTACCCTAGTGATAAACACCATGTCTCTTGTTACAGTGCTGTTGTGATCCAGCACTATTGTGGCGAGAACACAGGGGAGCATAGAGAGAATAGAGAAGCTTTTCTTCTTTGGCTGATTATTGACTTTGTTTTCCCACTATCTGTTGATTTTGGCAGCTACATGCCCACCTCGTGAGTTTGTACGTCAAAGAACCATTTTCAAAGAAGTCTTTTTTTGATTATTTGGAGCTTCTGCCCTCAATTGAACACAACAGTAATGAAAGCACACACGCAAACACACACACAAACAAACTTAGACAAAGGAAGTGCATGTTTGCAAGAGGGGACATCATGTTGCTGTGCGCCTAGTTGGCTAACGGGTCAGAGTTTAAAGTTCATACAATGAAGTGCACGGTACGTTAACCAAACATAAAGTCATTTCCCGTAACTCAATTATCTTGGTAATCAATGTCCCATCAGCTAAATGAGGGGCAGCTCCAAATATGTATGGATTAGCCCCTCAATGAATCAATACCTTGACGTAGAGACGGTAAGTGAAATTACTCTGATTGTGCATTTGATGTTTCCTTGCCTTCATTTCCCTAATATTGTTAAACGTGATTGATTTTCAGGCAGTGTTCTGCTATCTTCTGGTAACAGTAAGTAGATTATACCCTATATGTGAGTGACGTCAAAACGCATGTTTGCAGTGGGTCAATAAATCACTGAAATGGACTGGTAGGCAATGATGGGAAGTGACTAACTAAAATTAGCAACAATGCTAATGTTTCACTTGCAAGATGGTAGTCACACTTAGACAAATGGCTGAATTTCTACTGTAAGGCTTACACTAAAACACTTCAGGAATGTAAAAGTTACCATCTGATTGGTTTAATTCTTCAGCACTTTAAGGAGTTGTGTGTCTTATGATCTCCTTTTGAAAACAAAAGCAACCCTCGTGGATAAAGAAACCCATCCTGTTTACAACTATGAGTACTTAACATGATCAACTAAACACTGGATTTGTGAAGTATTTGTGAATTCCACAGCATGTGACTAGTGACTACTGCAGTGTATTTAACACATTTGTCACATTTGATAATAAAGATGAGCCAAGTGAGATAATTATGAAAGTCACGAAAGCTTCTTTCTCTCTCCTTCATTACACTATGCAAAGTCTTATTCATTTAGTTAATTAGTTTGTTTGAATGATTCCTCCGAATCATTTCCCTGATGCATTTGTCTATACAGAGTTTGACTTGTTCATTAGCTAGTATAAAAAATAGTATATAGCTTGAGGAAGCCAACATACTTTTTATTTTGAGACCAAATTTCTAAAAACACGTCTCCTCCAAGAGCTACAAACAAACTTGCATCATATCGGTACAGGATAATGAATTCGTATATGCCATCAATATGTTAATTCACAATATCATTATGCTAATTCATGCTAGCAACATGTTTATTTATGTTAGCAACATGCTATTTCATGTTAGAATTTGTGCTGGCAACATGCTAATTCATGCAAGACACAATTAACAACATGCTAAAGTGTGCTAGAAACAGCTAGCGACATGCTTAGTCCTGCTAACAACATGCTTATCGGTGTTAGAAACAGCTACCAACATGCTAATCCTTGTGGTTTCATTAACACCATCATCATCGAACTTTATTCATCCACATGAAAATCAAAATACTATAGTAATTTCTAGTTTAGTATTTTTGAATCATATATAGTTGAATTTAACTGTTGTGGTATTTTTCTTGCTGTACAACACCTATAACACTTTAGTTAATGCTATGCTGAAGCTTTCAATAAAAAATGAGTTGGTAATACTGTAATATATACAGTGTGGCTTAATACA
>CAIGQQ010009359.1:434429-450441 GCA_903798035.1 Danio albolineatus
TTCAAGAGTTCGCACTTAGATACTGTTTGACAACTGTTTGACAACTGTTAGCAGGTTTGGCATGCTGTCCCGGGAGAGAACCCTGAGCTCGGAGATAGTTGAGCCCAGGGCTCCCGCCTGGTAGAATGAGCATGTAACGGGGAGAACGAGATCAGGTCGTTCTCGAGGGCTCCCCGTGTTAAAGATAGAAGGAGGAGAAGGGGTGGATGGGGGGTTTCTTCGGAAAACGAAGATAAGAGAGTGATGTATGCTGGGATACTTATAGTGGGATTGGTTTAATCTGATTGGCAGGCTGGTGATTGTAAATGATAGACCAGCTGCGGTCAATAGTATCACGTGTTCCTCTCGAAATTAGTTTGTGAAACTTCACAAATCAAAATACAAGCCAAATTACTCTACTTTTCTAATATATATAAAAAAACAAGTGAATGTAAGATTAAAACAACAACAAATCTGACAAATAACCACCTCAAATGGTAATGGTCATCATTTACTCAAGTCATTCCGAACTTATAAATATCCTATTTATGATCAAAACAGAAACGGAGATTTGTTTGAATAAATCTGAGATGTTTCTTTCCCTCCATTGAAAGTGACATATTCAAAACATTCACTTCACTGCATTATAAAGAGAGAGAGAGAGCGAGAGAGATGAAATCCATATGAATCAGATGGTTTAATCCCGCACTTTTGAAGGGACATGACTGCTGTATAAGATGAACAGCTTTAATTTAGTTTTTTCAAATATAAACATTGATCACAAGCATAAACAGAAGCTTAAGCATACCATAACTGCTTGACATTTGACATCAAACCTCGTTAGTTCTTGAGTAAACTCAAACATGGATTTATTTTTTGATCTCTTTGGATGAATAGACTTTGAATGGACAGACATAAATCTCCTAGGACGAATAAATGTTTTGGGGTTAAGAACAACATTTAGGGTGAGTAAAAAAATAATGACATAATTTTTATATTGGAATTAATCTAGTTTGTCTTGCTTATTTATTTGCTCTAGAAAATAATATAAAATACTCAATGTAAGAAATCACCATTTAGAATTCTTGTGCTTAATGTGATGTGTTTTTGTACATGCACAAGAAACAGTAAGTAATTAGCATCCGTGAATGTGTGTGGCCCTGTTATTCAATTGTTGAGGAGCAAATGTCCCCGTAAGTATAGCAATACCAGTCATTTCTGACCTTGTGGATACATTTATTTTGCCCCATGAAGAAAATGGCTCATAAATGTAAAACCGCAGGATGATTTCTCTGAGGTTTGGGTTTAGGGGTAGGGTTGGAAGAAGTGGACAGAATTCGCAATCTATACAGTACAAAAATAATGATGTCTATGAAGTCCCCATAAAACATGAATATCCAATATGTGTGTGTGTGTATGTTTGGAGTTGAATGTGTCAGTTGGAAGAGCAGCTCAGCAGGGATTAGAGGATGTGTGTGTTTGTGGAAGGGGACGCAGGGTGAGGGACACCTGTTGTGGCGTCTTTGCCATGTGAGGGGAGAAAGATACACACACGTACACACATGTAAAACAATTTTACATAGACTTTATGGATTATGACCTAAGATTAGAGTTTCTGCCACTGATTTTCAATCTAAAGTAACATTCACATGGACAACTTGCTCAAAAATCAAGGATTTAAAAAGTGTTTGCAGTCTGATACCTCTGAAAAATCTTTTTAAGGCATCAAAAATAACAAAATACCAATTTATTGTGTTTAAAAAACGTTTCAAATTGTAAGGACCTTCATTAGAAATAATGTTACATATAAATCATAAAACCCAAGTAATTTTAGATACCTTACAGATATCAGAAGCATGTTATATATAAATATATAATAGTAATATATACAGTATTATAATGACATTAAATTTTGGTGTGTTCACACCATGTTATAACGACTGGAATTCATTCATTCATTCATTTTCTTTTCGACTTAGTCCCTTTATTAATCTGGGGTCACCACAGCGGAATGAACCGCCAACTTATCCAGCATTTGTTTTACGCAGCGGATGCCCTTCTAGCTGCAACCCATCTCTGGGAAACATCCACACACACTCATACACTACGGACAATTTAGCTTACCCAATTCTCCTGTACCGCATGTCTTTGGACTTGTGGGGGAAACCGGAGCACCCGGAGGAAACCCACACAACCACGGGGAGAACATGCAAACTCCACACACAAATGCCAACTGACCCAGTGACCTTCTTGCTGTGAGGCGAACGTGCTACTCACTACGCCACCGTGGCGCCCCTACGACTGGAATTACTGCATGATAATCTTGATGTATTAAGCTGCAGCTGTTCCGATGTGGAAATATGCATTTCTATGGCAACACTTTTAATGCCAAAATGTGAATGTAGTTTTTGCAGTAAGCAGTGATGTAGTCAGTCTACTTTTATTCCAAGAGCTGTTTGGGTATTACGACTTCTGAGGACCAATAATTTCACATACCCTCAGTACTCACTTGTTAGACTTCCCTATTTACATGTATTCACGTCCCCTTTAACTGTATACTCACTGTTTGTTTTTTGTTTTTTTTTACTTGCATCTTAATTAGTTGTAATTGGTGCAGTTTTGTTTTACTTGGACTATTCCCAGCAGCTCTTTTCTCACAAAACTTTGTGAGAGTTTTTCGAAGGCGACGAAAAGTTAACTGAATGATGTCACGCTGAAACAGTCAGGTAACATTTTAAAACAGCATGAAGGAGTGTGCTTTACTTTTGTTTTCCTGATTTTACTGTTTTGTTTTTTATTTTTAACTGAAATTTACTGTTTAAGTTACAACACAGTCCATAAAGAGTTAAACAGTTCTGTTACCTGTTCCCCAGGTTTTACCACAGCCAGTGGTGGAAAGAGTACTGAAAAATCCTTATGTATTGTATCAAGTATGATTACTTGCCCAAAAATGTAGTGCAAATAGAGTAAAAGTATCTGTAGTAAATATTACTCAAAGTATGAGTATGAGTAGACCGTTTAAAAGTACTCAAGAGTAGTGAGTATTACACTGTGAAAATTTGATGCGTTTACAGAATGTTACGTTTACACATCCCTGCACAAACAACATGTGGTGTATTCTTCGTATTTTCGTTCGTTCCTTCCAACGTTCCTTCAATTATTTGTTTGTTCTCCTTCCTTCATTCATTCGTTTGTTCCCTCCTTTCTTCGTTCACTCGTTCGTTCGTTCATATTTTTGTTCCTTCCTACATTAGGTCCTTTTGTTCATTCATCCGTTTGTTCATTCGTTCCTTGCTTCCTTAGTTTGTTCAGTCCTTCCTTAAATTTTTCCTTCATTCGTTTGGTCCTTCCTTCTTTCCTCCCTTCATTTGTTCGCTCATTTTTTTGTTCATATTTTTTTTCCTTCCTTCATTAGGTCCTTTGTTCATTCGTTTGTTCGTTCCTTCTTTTCTTCCTTAGTTTGTTCAGTCCTTCCTTAAATCCTTTCTTCATTTATTTGGTTCTTTGATCCTTCCTTCCATTCCTTGTTCGGTCCTTCCTTTTATTTGGCCCTTCCTTCCATTCTTCATTTGTTCCATTTAGCGATTGTTTAAGGCTGTTTGGTGATTTCAGTCATCATACAGTCGACATCCATCATTTTCAGTGACATGCAGTCTATAAACGTCTCTGGATCATTGCGTGTACAGATTTTGGACATCTTCTTGGCCATTTTTAATGTTTCCGATGGTTTGCTGCATTTATAAAGCGGCCATGTCTTGAGGTTGTTCAGTATGGTGCGATTTACTTTCTATGTGTGATTTAATTGGACAGGAATCACAGGACTGATTTTTCTACTTTAGACAATGACCATAGACAAGAAAGAAATAAAGTAGTGACTGCTGGTTGAAGGAAAGTAGTGGAGTAAAAGTACCGATATTGCACTAAACATGTACTCAAGAGGAAGTAAAAGTACACATTTCTAAAACTACTCAATAAATTACAATTCCTGAGAAAAACTACTCAATTACAGTAGTTTACGTATTTGTAATTAGTTACTTTACACCACTGACCGCAGCTTAATATATTCAGCCAATCTCTGGGTCTGCTGCAGGCACTATTAGCTAAGCATAAGTCATAGCAAATCACTTTTAGCATCTCACTTTTAAATGAACCAAATAGTTTAAATAATGTTCCTTTTTAAATGGATAGTTCACTCAAAAAATGAAAATTGTCCTCATTTACTCAACCTTTACTTGTTCCAAAACGGTTTGCCTTTTTTCTTCACACAAAAGAAGATATTTTGAAGAAAGCTGGAAACCTGTAACTGTTGAATTCCATAGTATTTATTTTATTCTTCTGTGGAAGTCAGTAGTTACAGGTAACTAATGTTAAATATATGTTGCTAATAAATCAAAGAAATATTGACTTTTGTTGTTCAATTGTCTAATTTTATATAAAATTTGCGTTGGGTGGGTAATAGTACACCACCTTTTTTTTAGGACTACACCACTGGTAGTCAGTAAATGAAACTAAAATATACGATAATTTGCAATGTATGTAGATGACTAAAATATCTGTTTATCATAGATATCATTAGTGTCTAAATGCTACATTGAACTGATGCATGTCCTTTATTTAATAAACATTTATCTTGTATAGTGCCTTTAAAAGTAACTTTCTCAAAGTGATTTACATACATGCAAGCATGACACAGAAAGCAGTACACATTAAATACAGTACAACAAGAAACTATGCAACATTAAAATGAGTACTCAAGTAAAGGCAATCCTAAAATAAAATGTTTTAAGCAAAGATTTGCTATTCTGATGTAGGCCAGGAGAGAATTGCACAGCTTTGGAGCATAAGAAGAAAAAGTTCTACCACTACAAGAGCGCTCTGAGAGAAATGCAGATTACCACATGGTGTGTAAAGCATTAAAAGGTCAGCCAAGTGCTGAGGAGCCAGATCATGTAAAGTCTTACATGTTAACATAAGGGTTTTAAAATCAGTGTGGTACCTGACAGAGAGCCAGTGCAAGGACTTCAAGACAGAGATTATGTGATCACCATCCCTGGCTGCAGATTCTTGCAGTTCAGTTTAAATGATTAAATATTGAAGTTAGTTAATGTAACATTTAGATACTCCAGCAATAAGATCATTAAAGTAATCGAGAAGACAAAATAATTAATCAACCTCTCAGCAAGGACAACTTAGGGCTTCAACCAGCCCAGGCTTATTGGAAATAAGTGCCTCTTCCTACATTTTTCCAAACAATTAAATACATTGCTCCAGGTATGTTCATTTGCACGTTTCAGATGATAAATTCACTAGAGGGCACTGTCCACATATCTGCAAATTTGAAATACTTTATTTAGGAAACATCTTAATGGTTGTTTCAGATACATGTCCTTCTGTACACGAGAACCACGAACCAGCCGAACCACTGACCTAAACCTAAACAATAGAGTTTTCAAAAGCAATCAAAGGATAATGGTGTAAATTTAACTCAATTTTACATTGTTTTTATCTTTTTGTGTAACCATGCTTCATCAGATGACTCAGTGAAGCTTTCAGCATCACAAATGACCACACTAGTAAAGTTAACCATATGGAGATACTGTAAACAGGTGAGGCAAATGTATATGTAAAGAGCAAACGTAATATTGTTAATTGTTTTGAGGTATTTATTTGGTGTTGTGGAAAGAACTGCACAAAAATAATCTTTTATTCATCGATAAAATGTCCCTGAAAAAATATCATTAGTGTGAAAAAGAACAAAAGTTGTTGGCAATCTCAAAATGATGGTCAGTCTTGTGTGAGTGTACTTCATAGCTCAAGATAACCCGTATGAAGGATTTTGGACTGTGTACAATCTAGTCGATTATTTATCTTGGTTGTCCAACCCCCGGCGTCTAGACTGCAGCTCTGCACCATAGGAGTCTGGCCATAGGAGAAATGGTTGTGGCCAACTGAGCCTGATTTCTCTCTAGGTTTTTTAATTCTTCACTTTCGCCAATTGGTGAAGTTTTTTCCTCGCCGATGTCGCCACTGGCTTGCATGGTTCGAGACTTGTAGGGCTGCGCATCGATGGATTACTGAAAACTGGACTGACACTGTTTCAATTTGAAGCTGCTTTGACACAATCTACATTGTAAAAGCACTATACAAATAAAGATTAATTGAATTGAATTAGCCAATCAGCACTTCGACAAATATATAAATAAATAAATCACCTTTGATAACGTGGTGTCTTTCAGTTGTTCTCACAAGTTAAAAACATAATGTTCCCAGTAAATATTTTACCCGAAACAGTCCCTGAAGTTATTAAGAAATTTAGAGAAATTCCAGTTAATGCTTTCTGAGTTTGGAAAGACCACCGACACCAAAAGCAAACATACGATAAATACACACTTGCTGAAGCAGCAGTGCTGTTTTAAATTGTATCTACCAGGTTGTGAGCCCTTTGGTTAAACTGCATTTTACAAGACTCACATACCGCTTTATACCAGGTGAGCTATCAAGCAAACACACTACATTAGAAAATATGGACATAGACATTAAGCAATTTTGTTACTTTACTCAAAACAGTGGGTAAACCCACTGTCTTAAAAGCAAAAGTTGACTTTTTCAATAAGAAAAATGTGAGTAAACCCATTTTAACTTATACATTTCTGTAATTACAGTATGCACATAGTTCAGTCACTCACTTTACTTAGTCTCTGATTTATCAGGAGTCACCACTTTTGTTTTTATGCAGCTGATGGCGTTCCTGCTGTACCCCAACACCAAGAGCACACTAAGGCCAAATCCCAATTCTACCCCTTAGCCCTTCCCCTTACCCCTACCCCTCATTTTGCTCATTCACATGAAGGGGTAGGGGTGTCCCAATTCTCTTTAGCTTGAGCTAGGGCTAAGAGGAAGGGCTAGATACCCCTTTAAACTGAAAATTTCCAGGACCACCTTCGCAACAAAAGGGGTAAGAAAATTTTCCAGAAAACACCAGCTACAACGGCAGCATGGCTGCACACAGATGTCAGGAGATGCACAAATGAGTATTTTTGTCATTATTATGAATTTTTACAAAAAACAACAAGCACATGTTTAATACATTTATAACCACGTTCAGTGTTTTACCATCATAGTTTAAAAAAATGCTAAAATACAACCCGCTAAATTTCACTATCTACAGTATAACTTCTGTATAGTAGTCCTACAACATTCTGACACTCGATGACTCTCGAATACCCTGTCAGAAAAGTCTAATGGTGTCTGGTATAATGTTAATGTTGTATTTGTGCGTTTACATAGATGAATATGGCCACGGTGTAAATGCACAGTACAGTTACAAGCTTACAAAAATAGAATTGGGTTTAGGCCTAACTCATGAACCCCCAGTACTGGGAAACACATATTTGTGGGAAACTAGAGCACCTGGAGAACATGCAAACTCGACACAGATTTGCCAACTGAACCACCATGCTGCCCCATGCATGTAGTTCATTTACTTAACAATTTTAAGGGGTTTACTCATTTTACGGTATAATGTTAACTAATCGCTTTAAAAGCAATGGTTTCCTCAGTTTTTTAGGTAAATTCAACTACAGTCAAAGAGACAAATATGCTTTATACAGTATAGATATGTGGCACAAATGTATTCATTTGACTTCATGTGACTTTTCAGACCCCCCTGGCGACAAATTACCAAAAAAGCGACTAGCAACAAATCTAGCAACTTTTTTGTGAGTTACTGGAGCTTCTCAACAAGCTGCGGGTGATGCCGTCGGCCCCTCCCCCACCTCAGAGCACTGATAGGCGGCCCAGTCAGTCCTCGTACAGCAGTGTCTCCCACCTGCAGCCTGAGAGGAGATCACTCCTCTGCGTATCTACGGCAAACGATTTAGGACCGGCAGTGAGATGTATTTCCAGTGTACAGTCAAACCGATTTGCTTCTCCTTTATTTGAACAATTTAATTTTATATTTTAGTGACAGTTTCTAAACTTGTCTGTATATATGCAGCTGTTGTAGTAAAAAAAGGCAGAGTTTAACTGCACAATGGCGCCTAAAATGGACAATAGTTCAAACAACGCTCCCATTCTGTGTCCATGTTGTTGTTTAGAGTGAAGGCCGGTCTGCAGTCTTCCGATGGTGTCACAGTCGTGTGATAGGGGCTTGACAAATAAGGGAAGGATACATTGACCCAAAAGCCCCAATCAAGCAGCGAATCTCTGCAGCCAGGCCTCCGTTTTTACATGTTTCCGTTTTCCCCCATCCACACTAAGACGGAGCAGCAGCGTTTTAGAATGAAAACAGCCTCTCCAGCGTTTCCAAAACGCTCCATTTTCGGGGCTCGAAAACTCCAGCGTAGTGTGGAAGGATGGCGTAACCGTAGCAAAACTTACGCGTTTTACAACGAAAATGCATTAGTGTAAACGGGGCCTGAGTTTATTACATTTGAGAATTTACTGCAAATTAACTCCACATCTATATTGTTATACTGTATTCAAACAGCAATAAATTTAGTTAAATTGACATGCTTACATAAAGCATAGTGCAAATATAAATACTCCTTTATTAACCATAGGCCATTAAGGAAACAGGAACTGTAGAACATGATGATGTCAGTAATATGCAAATTAACATATGACGTAATCTAGCGACTTTGGCCCATTTACACAAGTGCGTTTTTGTTTTAAAACGCATAAGCTTTGCTAAGGTTACGCCATTCGTCCACACTACGCCAGAGTTTTTAAGCCACGTAAACAGAGCGTTTTGGAAACGCTGGAGAGGCCGTTTTCATTCTAAAACGCTGCTGCTCCGTCTCAGTGTGGATGGAGGGGAACGGATACCTTTGAAAATGGAGGCGTGGCTGCTGAGATCCGCTACATGATTGGGGCTTTTGGGTCAATGCGTATCCTTCCCTAATTCGTCAAGCGCACATGACTATAATGCCACCGGCAGACGGCAGACCAGCCTTCACTGTAAACACTGTATTTTCGATATCCATGGATGTTTTATATTCATTTGTTACTTTAAGTAACAACTCAACCTCGTCGTCTGTCCACAAAAAGACCTCTCTTGCTTTCTTTGCCATTGCATTCATCGTTCAGCCAGCATTTGTTGACTAACAATAACAAAATGCCGAGCGAGACACATGCTTCCTGTTTATACTTGAACGCGCAGAGTGCACGACTGGTTACGTGATATACGTTTCTGGTGGCGTAGTGTGGACGGACATCTGTTGGCAGACGCTTGGGTGAAACGTTTTAAAACTAAAACGCACTAGTGTAAACGGGGCCTTTTAGTGACTTTTTTCAGGCAGAGCTTAGCGCCTTATCATTGAAAATAGTTGCAACAGTGATTCATTAACAAATCGTTTTTAAGCTCACTGTATAAGTGTTCATATGATTTTATTAATCAATAATCTGCCTGAAAGTCATAATTTGTGGAAAAACGTATGTCTAATGACTGCACTTTCGCAGAAAAGCGGACACTGACTTCCAAAGAGCCTGGGTGGATTTATTGACTGTTCGATTGCTAGCAATACAGTACATCACCATATTGATTTTCTGGCTTTTGTACTAGAATGCGATCAATTTTGGTGTGGCGTCATTCCCAACTCCCACATCTGACTTCCAAGGAAAATAACACAGAGCATCAGTTCCAGAAAGCAAAGATAGTATATGCTTTATATAATTAAAAGGTAGACCCAGTTTCAGCAAATAAACTACCTTAATCAAATCTAAACTAGCATCTGCTTAAAATGGCACGTGTCTAATTTATTCCCGTAAGCTTAAAAGCGCTCTAGAAAAGATGGCGTTCTGGGAAATGTCACTTCATAGAAAAATGACTGTTGAGTCAGACTGTAAATCAGGAAGTCTAGATCACTCCTGAGGGTCTCATTCACAGGAAGTAGGAGGAGCGTCACAGGAAGGAGGAAATGGAAAGCACAGCCGCGCTTGCGTCAAAGAGAGTAGAGCACTAATGGAGGAAACTTGGGAAACACTGGAAACGCCATCTGACACAGTTAACACCACGCCAGTGGACTTTCTGACAAGTTCCAAAATTAGGCTCTGTAATTTATTAAGTGGTTTACCAAACATAAACACACGCAAACACACCAAATGCAAACTAGCCCAGCCACCCTGAGAACTAGAGAAGTTACAAGCTCTGCAAAACCTCATACAGGAAATGGTGAAGGTGCAAAACAGAAAGCAACATTATGAGAAAGAAAAAGCGCTCAAATAAAGAGTAACTCAACATCCCGACTTCAGCAGACTGTTGCAGTTAAGACAGAGCTTGGCTCCCGGTGAGGGGAAGAAGTCTGCATATAATACAAGTGATATAATAAAGAAATATTTCTCCAGCTCCAGAGCTGTATAACTCTCTTTCCTGGACTCCCCTTTCCACAACGCTTTGTTCCTCTTCCAAGAAATAGCCAGGTCCTCTGCCAAAGAGATAAATCCTCTCTCCCCCTCGTTCCCTCTCATCACACTGAGCTCCTAAATCATCAGCAGAGAGAGAGAGAAGAAAAATAAATGCTGTCACTAAGATATTAACATTAAGATAATTACTGTGATGATAAAGTGAGTCTTATTTTACTGGATTGTCACTACAGTTCACAAGGTTCAAGAGGATATTTGGTTCCACTTTATATAGTGTCGCTTATACCTGTGAACTATAAAAATCAATCCAGGCATCCAAATAATACTCTATGACAGATTGCAGCAAGTGAGCAATCAAATATTTCAAGACAGCCATATAATAAAGCTTATATTGTTGTCCAGGACTCAGCTATCGTAAAACTTTGGGTCACCCATAAAAATATCCGGTGCCACTTTATATTGTCGCTTATACCTGTGAATTTACATGGTAATTAGATGTGTAAGTAGTATGTAACTACAGAGTATGTACACTTTGGTACATAGTATTTACTTGTGTAATACTGGTGTAACTACACTCATTTAACAACCCACTGAATAGTGTTTGTAAGTACAAATGTGTAACAGGACATTGGTAACAACATTAGGAAAGCATACATCTGTAACAAGAGATATGAATCACAAAACACAGAAAATTGCTAATTTATGGATATTTATTTACATAAGTGTATTTTACATGTGCTTATGGTGGGAGCTGTTGTTTCAAGCATAAACCTCATGCCTAATTTCACAAGTGGTTATTTTAGTAAATTGCAATCATTTTTTATATATATTTCTAAACACTTGTTACTGAAAATCTTGTCCTCTGGTGTGATACTATATGCTAGTTTTAACCCTAACCTTTACATTAACTAAAGTGATAGAATTGAATTTACAGTGAAATTGTTTTGTAATATTTAGCACTAATGACCACTAGTCAGAATTATTAGCCCCCTGCATATTTTATTCCCCAATTTCTGTTTAACAGAAAGACGAGTTTTCAATACATTTCTAAACATAATAGTTTTAACTCATTTCTAATAAGTGATTTATTTTATCTTTGCCATGATGATACATAATATTTTGCTAGATGTTTTTTCAGGATACTAGAATTCAGCTTAAAGTGACATTTTTTTATCAGGTTTATCTAGGTTAATTAGGGAAGTTTGGGTAATTGGGCATTGTATAATGAAGTTTGTCCTGTAGACAGCACCCTTAAGGGGTTAATAATATTGACCTTAATATATTAAAAATAATAATAATAAAAACTGTTTTTATTCTAGCCGAAATTCAATTCAATTCACCTTTATTTGTATAGCGCTGTTACAGTGTAGATTGTGCCAAAGCAGCTTCACATAGAAGGTTATAGTAAATTGAAAGTGTCAGTCCAGTTTTTAGTGTTGGAGTTCAGTTTAGTTCGGTCCAGTGTGGTTTAATATTCACTACTGAGAGGCCAAACACTGAAGTGTAATCCATCGATGCGCAGCTCTAGAGGTCCTGAACCATGCAAGCCAGTGGTGACAGCAGCAAGGAAAAATACTTTAATTGGCGAGAAGTGAAGAATTAAAAAACCTTGAGAGAAACCAGGCTCAGTTGGGCACGACCATTTCTCCTATGGCTAAACGTCTTGTGCAGAGCTGCAGTCTAGGCTCCGGAGGCTGGAGAATGCTGTACGTCAGCGAGACTCGTCTGTCCTTGGAGGGTCACAGGAATCAGTCTCATGCTGTCCACTCCTCCATGCACCAAGCAGCTGCTGAAATAATACAAGCAAGACTTCTCCAGAAGAAGAAAAAAATATTATCAGACATACTGTGAAAAACTCCTTGCTCTGTTAATCATAATTTGGCAAATATTTGAAAAAGGAAAGAAAAAAAAAGAATCGCAGGAGGGCGAATAATTTTGACTTAAACTGTAACTGATGCTTAAACTAAATGTCTGCAGTGGTTATAAATACTGATGAACATAATAACATTTGACCAGAATCGTTGTCCATTTCTACTTTGAGTAAAGCTGCAGTCACACTAGAGTTCGAGCTAGTTTATTTTTAGTTTATTTATTTATTTATTTAGCACATTTTTTTTATGACACAACGTTGCCTGAAGTGCTGAACACAATCAATACTAATTTTAAAAAAAAAACTACATCACATACATAACAATTAAAACATAAGACAAACCACTCAACATTAAAAAGGCTCAAATGCTTAAGAACAAAGATGGAATTTCAGAAGCTTTTTAAAAACAGATAGAGTTGGAGCGTGTCTGATGTGGGGTGAAAGCCTGTCCAGAGTTTTAAGGGCGATAACAGCAAATACCAGATCCCCACTTCGACCTTGGTACCGAAAGAATAAACTGATCTGAAGACCTTAGTGATCTACCAGGATTATATACATGCAGGAGGTCTGATAAGTAAGGTGGTGCCAGATCATTTAAGGCAGTGGTTCTCAAACTTTTTTCACCAAGTACCACCTCAGAAAAAAAAAAATAGTCTCTCCAAGTACCACCATAATAAGTTGTATTGAAATACAGTAGCATAGTAGGCCTAATTAAGCAGCTACAGCACTGCACAGTTAAAAAAACGTGGCAGATTAATTCTTATTTTTATGAATATTTATTATTGTCAGCCACTTTTAACATTCTGAATAGTTTGAAAATTAACACTGCACTGTGCGTGCAGGTAAAAAAATAAAATAAAACGTCAAAAATCACCTTCTCAAGATCATTAAAAAAAGAGAAATGACTTCACTTTTTCTACAAGTCGTAAATGGAAAAAAATGGATTTAACAACTGAATTTACTTGTTTGTTAAATTTCAGATCACTATCGAAATGAAACCCAAGGATTCTAACAACAGGTTTCTGATGAACTGATAGCTCACCAAAACCTAATAAATGCAGAGGGGTAGGATCGCCAAACCAGACCAGCTTTTCCTCATTGAAATTTTAAAAAAAAATTGAGCACATGAAATACTGTCGTAAGGCACTGTGAGAAGGTGTGGGATAGAACAAGATGATTAGACATTGATAAACGCGAGTGTAGCTCTATATTTTCAGTTTCTGTAAAGAGAGGTCACGCTTTGATCTTCTATTGCTCTCATGCAATCATATGATGCAATTTCGCAGGTCAGAGTTCACCAAGCTTGAACTGTGGAATGCATATGAAATTTGTCGCATGAGCTTGCGTTTCCGGTCATGCGTATGAATGAAAGTCTATGGGGTGAAAATTGCAGTGTGACTTTTTTGTTATTATGACCAGCTGACTGTACAATATGCCTGATCTGTCATGTCTGAGGTGTGTATGAGCTCAGCTCTAGTATTTGACTGTGACTGTGTTGTAAAATGGCTGAATTGACAGACCACTACTGACAGATGGGCTGGTAAAGGGAGGGTGAACATCCTTCCTTTCTGACACACTCACACACACATCCCTGCCATCACTGTCCTCATATCTGTCTCTCTGCATTTATCTCTCTTACCCGCATCATTCTCTCACTCTCTCTCTTGCTTTCTCAATAATTGAACATTTACCCTGTGGCTTGTGACCCAGAGCTGTTGCTGGTCACCTGCCGTCATCTGTCGCCACGAACTATCTCCATTCATGCGGTGAAAACGAGCCCGGCAACCGGAGGTGTGTGTGGGAACGTCACTGGACCAGACTGAAAGCAGCGTGTGACGCAGGACGAGCGGGATTGTGTTACCTTTGCAGGGTGACCTTCCAGCCAATACAACCGGAGTGAAATAAAGAGCTGCAGGGGGAGAGGGGTGTCAGGTTAGACCAATCTCCAGTGTGTTGTCTCGCCTTTTTCAATCGGTCTGTATCAGTTTATCTCACTCTCTCTGTACATCACTGTCTGTGAGAAAAATATTTATAACAAGAGCCTTTGAACAGTAATGTTGCACTCTCTGTTTCTTGTAACTAGGTTTTCTCTGCCTACATGAGGTAAACCACCACATCCATAGTGTCAGATTGGAGACGTCTGATGTTTACGCTGATTATCAAAGCGTGCATTCGAAAGGTTGTGGTTAAATGGCAAAGAATTTTTCTCATACTGCTTAGAATGGCAGGGCTGCAAACTGACAAACAAGCATGTCAATAAATATATTCCTTTACATGGTTAACAGTGGATATGAACATTAAATAACAATTTTTAAATGATAGTTTATTATTATTATTATTATTATTATTATTATTATTATTATTATTATTATTTACAGTTATTTTAAGACAATTTTGTCAGACAAAACACTTTAATCTGTGCAAAACATAACTAGAGAACAATGATAATAATACAAAGAAAGATGACAACTTTGTCTCAAAAAGATTTTACAAAGATTTTCAATCAGGTTTAGAACAGGACTCTGGGCTGGCCATTTTATTATTTCGATATTTTGAGCTTCAATTAATTGCTTTAAGTGTTTACATTTTGACAGTTTAATTTATGTGATTTCAGAAATTTTAATTCAAAATCATCAACAAAAGCTGTGCTTCCACTGGTCTTGGTGCATTTGAAAGCTTGAATGCACACATGGAAAAAAACACACTATTGTAATTTATAGTAAATACTTATTGTTTTTTGTGACCATAATTAAGTGTATTATACACTATATATTATTTAATTTCATTTTCTTCAGCTTAGTGCCTTATTCATTAGAGGTCACCACAGCAGAATGAACTGCCAACTATTCCGGCATATGTTTTACGCAGCGGATGCCCTTCCAGCCTCAACCCAGTAATGGGAAACACCTATACACTCTTGGATTTTGTTTACTCAATTCACCTGTAGCACATGTTCTTGGACTGTGGGGGAAACCGGAGGAAACCCACGCAAACTCGGGGAGAACATACAAACTCCACACAGAAATGCCAACTGATCCAGCGGGACTCGAACCAGCAAGCTTCTTGCTGTGAGGCGACAGTGCTAACCACTGAGCCACCGTGCTACCACCCTATATATAAAAGTAATTACAACTCATTGTTAGTGAAAGCTACTCTATACTGTAGTTTTAACTGTAGTGAGCTGATAAGTTGTAATATAAAAATACTGTAGTGCACAGTGTGGTGTGGTGTATTGTTGTATAATATATCCCGTAGCTGTATAAAAGTACAGTATTGGGTAATTGGTTTATATTGCTGTATTCCCACAACAGATTGACCCAAGCCCTTTTCTATAGTTTAGTTTAAAGACACTATAGTATTTATTATACATTACTAGAGTTTTTTTCAGTAATAAAATTATATAATAATATATTATATATTATAATATATAATTATATAATTATATTAAGTAATATAATTTTTTTCTTTCAGTAATAAAGATACAGACGCTGCAACTGGGGTGACAAATTTTTAACTCTCAAAATGTGCAACTATAGGTCCACATCGGTACTTTAAAAATACACGTTTGTATACTTCAAATTACATGCCCAAAAAGTACTAAAGTAAGGTGGCCGAGAGAGCTTATTGTGCCGCAATTTAAGAAAACACATGCAATTACAAAAAAACACCAGCAAATTAAGAATTAATCGTCATCCATTTGATAGGACACATGCTGCAAATCCTCACAATGCAAACACATAAAAAAACACGCATAATTTTCTCACAACACAAACAATTTATGAAAATTCCAGAATTTTCTCA
>CAIGQQ010009359.1:455445-479164 GCA_903798035.1 Danio albolineatus
TTTTTTTTTTTTTTTACTAAATACATTTAGCATTTATTTTAAATAAATTGTGGGGCAAATTTTGAGAAAGCCTTGCAACTGAAACTAAATTTACAGTTAATATTTGTTCAGTGGCCCAAATCATGCATCTATAAAATCTTAAACAACCAGTTTGTCTAGATCATACGCGGCGCGTATACACTTAGTTTAAACCTATCAGTCTCTTGTTTACAACTGAACTGTCTACAACCAAAACTATATATTTATGCACAAGAGTGCACAACTCTCCAGCTGTTCTCCTAAAAGTGTATCTGAGCATATGTTTCTGCACCTACTCACACACAAGAAAATCAAGAAGCATTTTCTAGACAAGTAAAAAAAATTATTTGTTTACTTTAAGATTTTCCTTAAAAAATTAAATAATTTGCCAATAGTGTGCTCACCCCACTGTCAGATTATATTGCTTGTTTTAGGAAAAAAACTCGTTTTATTTTGATTTATATATTTTGATATATATACATATATATATCAAGTATCTTGATATATATATCAAGTATCAGGAATATATATATATATATATATATATATATATATATATATATATATATAATTCATTCAATTATTTTATTTTCAGCTTAGTCCCGTTATTAATCTGGGGTCACCACAGCTGATTAAACCGCCAACTTATTCAGCATTTGTTTTACGCAGCGGATGTCTTTCCAGTTGCAACCCATCTCCGGGAAACATCCATACACACTCATTCACACACATACACTACGGATAATTAAGCCTGCCCAATTCACCTGTACCACATGTCTTTGGACTTGTGGGGGAAACCGGAGCACCCGGAGGAAACCCACGCAACCACGGGGAGAACATGCAAACTCCACACAGAAATGGTAACTGACCCAGCCACGGCTCGAACCAGCACTCTTCTTGCTGTGAGGCGAATGTGCTACTCACTACGCCACCATGGCACCATATATATATATATATATATATATATATATATATATATATATATATATATACATTCTACCAGAAATGTACATTATCTGCATATCTGAAATTAAAAAAAAAACATAAATAGAGTGAATAAAAAGTATTTCATCCCAAAAATGTCTAAAATGAACCTACAGCTTTTATAGTTTTATCATGCTAAAAACTGTTGATTAGGGGGAAAAAAATTCCGAAAGAGTTGTTATCATTTACATCACTTAATTAAAAACATGAAATTCTAAATATATTCTACAATTAAATACTACAAATATATAAAACAAATAAATGTACTGTACAACTGTCCCTATGTTTCGGTACATCCTGTCACATTTGCATTAAATTTGACAAAAATGTGTGCAATACACCTTTAAGGCAATGACTCAAAGGAAGAGACATCATTTGATGGAGAAGCTGACAGTGGTCAAGGATGCGTTCCATCATTGAATTGCATGATTTTTTGCTTGTTTTTGTATGATTTTTTTGAGGACGACAAGCTTAAAGGTCAGACCCTGGCACATTTTTTATAAGTGAAAATGTACTTAGAATGTGCCTTATATATACAGTATATATATATATATATATATATATATATATATATATAATATATATAAAATTTATACAATTTGTTTTTTTCAATGTGAAACTCTAAACTGGCTAAACTCAATTAGAAAGCTAAGGATTGCTCATGTGGCAAGTTTTTCTCTCCAGAGGCTGATCAATGAAGCCGATCGATTGCTGATTTTCCTCGCGCCCTCCAACTGTGACTTTCACCTCCACTGGAATGAGACACAAGCAATGTTCGCTTCACGCTGAAATTCAAAGAGATCATCTGCGAAATTCAATTAGCCAACAGAAAAGCATGAGTGTTGACCGATTTAACGCATCCTTAATCAAATCCAATATGTTTGCATGCAGGCCAGTGCAGAACACGCAACAACAAAGAACAAAACTCTCCCTCTCCCTCTCTCCTCTTCACAGGAGCCCGGTCTTAAGCAGCGAAAACCATGTGACGCAGAGAATAAAAGACGAGCCGGATGATCCAACCACACACACGCAATCACACCCACATGGCAGGAACATCCTCTGTCCAAATATTTTCCCCAAGAACATCGTGGCACCCAAAATTTGCAACAATTTGCCTTTTGCAACAGAAGCACTGCAGAAGGGTTGCAGAGGGAGCAGCCGGTGCTACAGATGGGCTCTGCAGACCGGCAGCTTAACGCTTTAGATGTTTTGCTCTGCCAGTTAAAGTTCAGACCACACAAACAAAGCAGTTGTGTTGAATTTACGTCAGCCAGAAACCACAGACACACTTAAGGCCACACACACATACACAGTATCAACATAATAAACCATTGCCATGGGTAAAAGGAGGAAAACAATGTGAAATAAGGACAGAGCACTGATGAATTGATTATATTTCAGACAACGGTTGATCTGTTCTGACGGTGCACAATGAAAAGAAACGTAATGCGGTGTGATGCGGATTAAAAACAAATGCTTTTGGGGAGCACGCATGTCTGGAACATTCAGAGATGTAAGAGAGATATACAGGAGCTGTTTTGTTCATGATGTAGCTTGAAAAGCTCTTTAAAGCATCACTGATGTGCATTAGACTTAAAGGCTGTTTCATATGATTTGTTGTTTCATGACTTGGATTGATTAGAAATATATTTATAAACATGTAAAATGCATATTATAGTAAAACAATATTTTGTAACTCTTTCTGTGATGTATGTTTTTAATGCAAAATAACAACAGTACTGTATGTTGCTGAATTTTCAAAGGAATTTGTTTAAATTTAGCTGGTCAACACAATTCTTGAGTTTCTTTTTGGGACAACTTAACTGTTTTATGTTAAATCCACTTAAGTTTGTAAAAACAATGAAATGAACTTAATCAATTTGTGTTGGGACAACATGAAGGAATTCTGTGGAACCCAGCAGAATAAGACACAACAAAACATTCATTCATTCATTCATTTTCTTGTCGGCTTAGTCCCTTTATCAATCCGGGGTCGCCACAGCGGAATGAACCGCCAACTTATCCAGCATTTGTTTTACACAGCAGATGTTCTTCCAGCTGCAACCCATCTCTGGGAAACATCCATCCATTCTCATTCACACACATACACTACGGACAATTTAGCTTACCCAACTCACCTGTACCGCATGTCTTTGGACTGTGGGGGAAACTGGAGCACCCGGAGGAAATCCACGCGAACACGGAGAGAACATGCAAACTCCACACAGAAATGCCAACTGACCCAGCCGAGGGTCAAACCAGGGACCTTCTTGCTTTGAGACGACAGCACTACCTACTGCGCCACCGTGTCGCCGACAACAAAACATATACTGTATAATATTGACAGTTAATGATACATACATAATAGCGTTACTAATATACAGTATATTACGGACGCACTTCATTTTTCAATATACCTGTTCATAACACATAAACAGATTGATAATATTAACAAGTAAGATGGGATTCATAATGACCCAGGCTCATTCTGATTATGTACCCCTATTTTCATTTCTGGAAAGCGCCAAATATTTCGTAGGAGCTATTTTTATTTGTAGTTTTCATTTTCGTGAATCTGCCAGAGGCCGCTGTGTACGCTTTTTGAGCATACTCAAATTTTCTTCGCGATTGCCATTTGCGGTTGCTGTTCTTGCGTAATTCCACCAGAGGCTGCTGTTGTCTGACTGACTGACTGATCAACTGACCGATATCCCAACCCATCCCCTTCCCTAAACCCAACCGATAGTGTTTTAACAAGCATCGATTGACCAGCGCCTACCCACTTCCCTAAACCCAACTGACAGTGTTTTGAAAAGCAATCCAGAAAAAGAAAAGCCCTCGTGGCAGCCTGATTTATACCACGTTTTCAGATCTTCCCAAGTTCTCACCCTGCTATTTACTTGTTTAATTTTTTTGCTTTTGTTTTTATCTTACTTGCTTTCTAGCACCATTCTTTACCAGACTTTACCCCATCATTGCGGGCAACTCCTCTTCACGTCTCAAGTCAACCATTGTACACAGCGAGCCACTGAGCAAATTGGTAACAGTGAAAAAGCCGTGCACACAGAGGTAAGCGGTCAGCTGGTAGCATGAAAATAAACAGGAGCCGTCTGCATCATACCATACCGTAGCTTTCGCATACCACATTTTCAGATTTCACCACATTCTAACCCTGTTATTTACTTGTTATTTTTTTTTTTGGCTTTTGTTTTTGTCTTACCTGCTTTCTGGAACCATTCTTCTCCAGACTCGAACCCCATCATCGTGGTCAACTCTACTCCGCGTCTCAAATCAAATTCTCGTAACAACGGTAAAACCGTCAACAGGGAAGTAAGCGCTCAGCTGGTAAGTGTGAAAAGAAGCGAAAAGGATTTTCGTTTTAAAGATCAGATCTCCAGAAAGGTATGTAGGAGTATGTTTCATAAGAATATATGGTAACACATTCACTACTGGCTTATTACCTACCTATTATTAAGATTATTATTATCACTAATAAATTTTTTTGCATCCCTAATCCAACCCAATACCTAAACTTATCCAGCAACTAATAATAATGAGCTAATTAGCAGTTTATTGACCTAAAGTCAGTAACACTTTATTCCGATGGTCCATTTGAGTATTAGTAGACTGTCTACTTGATATCTGTTCATACTGACATTCAACAGACATTTAACTGACTATAAAAAACTTTGCAAGTAAATGTCAACTTACACTAACTCTAACCCCAACCTAACAGTCTACTTATAATCTACTGAGAATTAGTTGCGGCGCTATGGTGGTGTAGTGAGTAGCAAGTTCGCCTCACAGCAAGAAGGTCGCTGGTTCGAGCCCCGGCTGGGTCAGTTGGCATTTCTGTGTGGAGTTTGCATGTTCTCCCCGTGGTTGCGTTGGTTTCCTCCGGGTGCTTCGGTTTCCCCCACAAGTCCAAAGACATGTAGTATAGGTGAATTGGGTAGGCTAAATTGTCCTTAGTGTATGAGTGGGAATGTGTGTGTATGGATGTTTCCCAGAGATGGGTTGTGGCTGGAAGGGCATCCGCTGCATAAAAAATATGCTGGATAAGTTGGTGGTTAATTCCGCTGTGGCGACCCCGGATTAGTAAAGGGACTAAGCCGAAAAGAAAATGAATGAATGAGAATTAGTTGCAATGTAACTTAAACTCAACAAACGGACCATCAAAATAAAGTGTGACCCTAAAGTCCTAATGGTTTCTTAGTAGCATGAATTCATTCATTTTCTTGTCGGCTTAGTCCCTTTATTAATCCGGGGTCGCCACAGCGGAATCAACCGCCAACCCATCCAGCTTATTTATACGCAGCGGATGCCCTTCCAGCCGCAACCCATCCCTGGGAAACATCCATACACACTCATTCACACTCATACACTATACGGACAATTTAGCCTACCCAATTCACCTATGCCACATGTCTTTGGACTTGTGGGGGAAACCGGAGCACCCGGAGGAAACCCACGCAACCACGGGGAGAACATGCAAACTCCACACAGAAATGCCAACTGACCCAGCCGGGGTTCGAACCAGTGACCTTCTTGCTGTGAGGCGAACGTGCTAACCACTAGGCCACCGTGGCGCCCGTAGCAAGAATTGTACACTAAAATAAAGTCTGACCAGATTTGTTATGATAATAATGTACATTTTAGATGTCTATGTACCATCAGTTTTGTATGTTTAGATGTCTATTTTATGTTTCAGTATCTATTCAAATGTACGTTTGGTAGAACAACACTTTACATAAAATACATACAAATAGTCATGATGACGCATGATTTCTGAACATTTGCATGTGGAAAATTGCATCTTGATTTCACTTAAAGCCAACAATGATACATTTATAAAGATCAGTAACTGTACTATGACTTACACTAAGTACGTTTATAAGGCAACAGGGCTGTTATCAACAAGATAAAGCCATTCACATATTTGACAGAACACCATCTGTGTTAAAGGGGACTTATTATGAAAAAATCACTTATATAAAGGGTTTAAATGAAGTTGTAATGCAACCATCTGTGAAAATAACCAGCTTTTATTGGTAAAAAAAAGTTATTAATTTTAATTTTTACTATTACTCTTCATAAAAACAGTCTGCAGAAACTTTTGATTGACATTCTCCATTTGTACATGTCAACAGGGGGCAAAGCTCCGCCCATCAGTGACGATCTCTCCGTCATTAGCATATGACATTAGTCTTGTTTCTGAATCTGACACTATGTTGACACTTGTAGCTTCGCACTCTTTTTAAAAAGAGCACAATCTCATTTGTATTTAAAGCGATAGTCACCAAAATGGCACAGTTAGCACAAATGTAACAATGTTGGAAACCTTCAGCCATTTACTTCCATAGTATTTGTTTTCCCTTTAATGGAAGTCAGTGGTTACAGATTTATAACATTCTTCAAGATATCTTTTTTTGTGTTCAACAGGAAAAGGAAACTCATAAAGGTATCGAATCATATGAGGCAAAGTAGATGGTCTGTTAAATTTCATTTAGTGTGAACTCTCTCTTAAAGGACACCCGTTTTACCCCTTTTACAATATGTAAGATAAGCCTTTGGTGTCTTCAGAACGTGTCTGTAAAGTTTCAGCTTAAAATGGCATTTAGATAATTAATTATAGCCTCCAGAATCTCTCCGGTTTAGGGTCTGAGTACATTGTAGCTGTTTTTGTAGCCTGTGGCTTTAAATGCAAATGAGCTGCTTCTCCGCACCTATCATTCAAACATGCCCACATTATGTCAGATAAACAGCAGTCAGTGACAGGCTCGATTAAAGCTGAAATACAGCACATTAGTCAAAATACCAAGTAAGTTTATTTCGTGTATTTGTGGTGGAGTTTATTCAAGCCATTCTGAAATGATGAGTCTCACAAAAATTCCGTTTGCAGCACACACATACATACACCCATATTAGCGTTTACTGGCACCATGCGGCCCTGGTGATTATAGCCGTTAGATTACATGGCAATGTTACTGTCTTTATTACAAACATCAGAAAGCTCTATCTTTCATTCATTCATTTTCTTGTCGGCTTAACCCCTTTATTAATCCGGGGTCGCCACAACGGAATGTAAAATCTACAGACAATTTAGGTAATCTGTCAGCTGAGTGTCTGTAAAGTTTGGCAGGACATGGTTGCTGTCTATGATTAGCCATGAAGTATTAATAAATGTTTGCCCTCAATTGATGTTTTATAAGGACATCTTGTTAACCGCATGACGTGAAAGTAAGTTAATAATAAAAGTATTCTGACATGCATGGATTATAAATGCATCTTCACCGAGGCTGAGTATCTGTTAGCGTACCTGTTACGCAATGAAAGGATTGGATATCACCCAAAACAAACAAGCCCGAGGCAGAAATTCGGCGAGGTTGTGGAAGTAGAGAAGCTTCAGTTCTGATAACAGCAGGTACATTGAGACTCGTGTCATGAAGATAGTTACTGTCAGTCTGTTCTAGCACCCCACACTGAAAGATCATATAAAACAGTGACACCAAATAAAAACAAAATAAAGCCACCATTTACGAGGAGTCTGGCCAGTGGGAAAAAGCTTAAGAAAGTTTTAACAGAATGAGATCAGCACCGCCAGCCTGAACAACGTCTGCCTCTTATACTCTGCAGGGAAAAAGCAAGAAAGCCTCCTTTTTTCCTAAGTGCAACATGCAGAAATTTCGTAAATAAAGTCATTAAGCAGGGAAAATGCGGCATGACTGACGTCAGTGCTGTCCTGAGGGAAAGACTTGATGAATGTCACAGGGACAAGCTTCATTTACTATGGGCCAACTTAGGGATACTGAAGAAAAAGAAGGGAAAAAAAAAGAAAAAATATATATATATAAAAGATCACAGTATTAAAAAATTTGTACATTCAAATCAATATGTTGAGGGAACGATAACAATTTAATAAACATGAAAAATTGAAACATAAGAGTGAAACATAAAAATTGTATAAAATTTAGTTGACAATTTGTAGTTTATTTTTTATGTTTTAATTTATGTGCATCTTTGTATTCCTGAAGACGTTGTTAAGTGACCAAATTATTTAAGTATAAGTTTATAACTAGTATTGTAAGTATATAACTATTTAACAAAACGGGTTTGTTTAAATGCACCAAAAAATATTGGCTATATTCACTTAGAAACAGATTCACATATTCATTTTCAAAATGAGGTGTACTCATTTATGCTGATCACTGTTTTTTTTTTTTTTTTTTTTGGCAATTATCTAACTATAAAGAAGACACTCCATTAGAATACATTAATTTCTATATAAATGCATTTCCTATTCACAACTTACCTGTTTGACAGTACAGTATAAGTGATTTTATATAAGGTGCATTTAGTATAATCTATTGTTTAAAGAATTATTATTATACATATAATGATTTCAAATTCAAGCTTAAATGTACAATTTGCAGTAAACTTAATCCATTATTAATGCAAAATTGTGTAATTTTGTTGTTCTAAATGTTGTTTAAATAGTTTTTAAACCACTAACAGAGTTGACAATAACAGAGCTGACATCTTCCACCATTTTGTGCTTTAGCACAAGACGCTAACCTCAAACCAAATAACACATGGCAAAAAAACACTATATTTAAAACTATATTTTCATATTTTTCTTTTTAAAAAGTGAATGAAAAATACCATGATACGGAGTTAACAAATAATGGATCTTCTATTGGTGTTTTCTAAACATTTTGGACAATTAATGATTCACAGTTTCCCACCGAAGGATGCATTTTCTACAGGTGCTTTACATATTGTTGACCAGAAAGTAGCGATATACACAAAATGTGTTTTAGTATAACTGAAATTATAAATAATACAGAAAGGATATGTTTCCTGGAATTGTTTCTAAAACTTAGTAGAGTAAAATTAGACTTATTTAATGAGACCGATCCCTGTAAAACCTCAGTGACAGACAAGTCCTCGCATTGTTCCTGAAGGGCCAGTCTGTTCACCAGTTGATGACCCCCCCACCTGCGGCTTCTCCACGATGAACGTCCAGTGTTCTCCAGCCTCCGGCGCCTAGACTGCAGCTCTGCACAAGACGTTTAGCCATAGGAGAAATGGTCGTGCCCAACTGAGCCTGGTTTCTCTCGAGGTTTTTTATCCTTCACTTTCGCCAATTGGTGAAGTTTTTTCCTCGCTGCTGTCGCCACTGGCTTGCATGGTTCGGGACTTGTTGGGCTGCGCATTGATGGATTAATCTTCGGTGTTTGAACTCTCAGTAGTAAGTATTAAACCACTCTGAACTGAGCTGAACTTCAACACTGAAAACTGGACTGACACCGTTTCAATGTTTCAATTTACTATAATCTTCTGTGTGAAGCTACTTTGACACAATCTACACTGTAAAAGCGATATTCAAATAAAGATGAATTGAATTGAGGTATAGTGGGCGTCATAAAGTTAATATTTTTAAGACAAAATTGTCCTATAAATAGAAATATTATATTTTTAGACAATACTTGATACAATTTGTGTTATTCAAAACTGTTTCATTGTTTCTGGAAAAAAATACAAGGTTTATTTTGAAGATGTATCTGCAATTCTCACCCATAAATGTAACCTCTGGTTCTACTTACCTTGCTCTGGGAGTGGTTTCAAACTGGCATCACTGACATGCAAGGCAGTAAAGGTAGTAAAAATACTTAGTCCACAAGCTGGTTGACATGTCATCCTAAATTGCAACACAGGCTCATTGGGAATATGTGCCCAGGGCTACATTTTTAGGAACCACAAAAAAATGTGCTCTAGGACACGTCTGGCATTTTGTGTGTAAAACGAATGTTATGGGGTGATATGATGCCATGGACAATTAATTTTTTTTTTTTTGCTGCTGCTGCAGACACCTCCAAATGGAAGCTTTTACAGTGATACCAGTTTGCTCGATAGCTTACCTCGTACGGGGTCGAACTTAGAATGCAGAGCAGGACAGGGTTTGAGTTCAAAGGAGATTAGTTCTTCCAGAAAGACCAGGGGGATAAATATGACATTGACTTACATTAATTTGATGAGTATCGCTTGTCAAAAAGTATGGTTTAACAAAACATAGGATTTCTTTGGTGGAGGCCCCGTCCGTAGCTTGAGCCGAAAATTAGTAGATGCAGCTATGACTGTTGAGGATGTAGGCAGGGGCGGAGCTTACCCCCTGGACACGGCCAACCTGGTGGTGGTGGGAAGGATGGTGAGTGAAAGTCTGCTTCAGTATCTGCAATCAAATGAATTAAATGATTGGACAGCTTATATATTCTTTGAGTCTTGTGTTATTGGTTGGAACTGATTGTGATGAGTGTTGTGACATTATGTCTTCCAGGTAGAACTAGCGCTAAAAGCTACATTTCCAGAAACCAGGTGTGACCGGGTTCGTAAATTACTAAAATATAATAAAATACAGGTGGAATTTCTTAATGCCCACAACTACAGGTTTTGTCCAAACTACTGGAAGTATCAAGCGGAGAGGTGTATAAATAATCTTCTTTATAAGACACTTAAATAGATTTTTTTTTAAATATTCATAGAAAACACACAATCCCTTACAATGAGTCCCAAAAACCTTTTTCTTTTCTTTTTCTTTTTTTTTTTTTTTGTATTACAGTTGTCAGTGGCCACTGGTAAATCTTCACATCAATATTGCTCAGGATATACACCTATTTGGGAAAGATAAAGAAAAGGAAACCCATCAAAACAAACAAACCCATCACTTCAATTCAAACAAAACCCTCAAAACAAAAGCACACTCCCCACCACTAAAGCAAAATAACAAAGAAAAGCGAATCGATTCCCCGTAGCACAATCGGGTCGCCAAGCAGCAGCAAAACAGCAATGGGCAATCTCTATGAAACAACCATTCAGTAATCATTAATCGCACGTTAAAATTTGAAATCCCATTTCTAAATAAAAAACACTTGCAAACTCTCAAATGAGAACTTACAATTAACTGGCTCTCAACACAAGAGGTGAGTAATCCACTGACCTTACATGGATACCACTAAAAAAACGATCTACCATTATTTAATTAACCAGAGACATAAATAAAAACATAACCTGTTGCGCACTGATGTAATTGCAGTTGATTTAGAAGGCCCATGAATAAGGCCCAGGAATTAGAAGCAGAATTGGAGAAGAAATCCAAACTTGTACAGGTTTCTATGAATACTGCAGGCTTAATGCTTAATGCTCAATGCTTAATGCCATCAAAGGGTTAGGATGCAACCAACACTCCACCCCTATTCCATGCCAGAGAGAAACTGGAGGAAAGAGAAACCTCTGCTCTTTTAAGGGGGCCGTGGACTTAATTTCACTCCATCCTCCCACATATAACGGGAAACCCCTCCCTTGCACAGGTACACAGGTAAAACAAAATCAAAAAAGCTGTGGCAAAAACGTGGCCACTGTGGCTTTTCTCTTCTATTTCACTTTTCAAACAGAGAAACCTTTGTAAAGAATCCTCTGGTGGATTTGCAGGACGTGGAAATGGCACATACAAAAACGTGCCCCAGTAATATATTTGAGATGTTGACATATTGGTCTCTAGTGGATTTGTAAAAACAAAGAGCAAACGTAGCCCCAGGTACATATTCTTTTGCAGAGCCCTGGGCACATATCACCGATGAGCCTTGGTTGCTAATTTTGACATTGGTCAGGATAAATATCGTTCTCATGTGTTCAGATTTTTTTTCATAACTATAAATAATCCTTGTGTAGTTTCTGTGTATTCTCATAATTTAAAAACGGCTGTCATAAATTGGCTGCTATAGTTTAGCAAACATGTCAAATGATATCGCATTACATCTTTAAAGGGCACCTTTGATGAAAAATCTACTTTTTAAGCTGTTTGGACAGTCATATGTGTGGTTATAGTGTATAGACGGTCATTTTGGGGTGATATAAACACACCCAGTTTTTTTTTTTCAATTTAACAGCATAAAAACAGTGGACCAATTGGAGCGGTTTTGAGATCGACCGCAACTTGACGTAGGAATGCGGTCCCCCCGCCCACCGAATTGATTGACAGCTGCGTATTAACATGTCTCCGTAGTAACGCGTATAATCATATCAACAAGACAGGATGTGCGCAAAGCAACCGGGAATAAAAGGTCTGTTCAGTTCGCGAAGGTCATCAATCATCATCAGATGTGATCAAGAGTGAGTTTCACAAGTTTAACACGTCTTTAAAACAGTGCATGTTTGTAATGAACTACAGCTATTCACTTCAGCTTTACTTCATCACCACAGCCACGTGTCAGCAAAAAAGACACTTCAATCTCGGTTTGTTGACATTAAATCAGGTTTATTGTGTACATTACCATAACAGAAATCCATACAGCAGTGGATATTAGCCTGTATCCTTTCACATTTGCTGGCAAAAGCGCGCGTGCGTGAACAAACTTTATAACTGTGTTGTGCGTGACTCATCGTTGCAACTCCTTAACAAACACATTAAACAGTCTTTGGTAAAGTTCTTACTGTTGTATTTCTCACAAACGTAGTGAGATCTGCTTCCCATACACCCGTTCCTGTTGTGTCTGTGTGTCTGACGCAGCCGAGGGCGGAGATTGAGGCACGCTGACGGGAACGGTGGGCGGGGGGACTATTCTTAAAGGGCCAGTGCAAAAAACTGAAAAAATTATTTTAGAGCTATAATGGAACGACTTTAGGCAGCTATAATTAATAATCTGATGGGTATTTTGAGCTGAAACTTTACAGACAAATTCTGCTGACACAAAAGACTTATATTAAATATAAAAAAAGGGGTCATGTATGTGCCCTTTAATTCCCATGCAAAAATGTAGCACATGATAATGTATGGAGAGGAAAACTCACATGAGACAAATCAAGATGTACCATGTAATGTCCATGAATTCACACCATTTCGACAAAAGTCGTTTGACCCTGAAATCCCACTTAAAGTCCGAAATAGATCCATCTGTAAGGGTTATAAAGAGGAAGTCTCTGGCCTCATAATCAATGCATCTTTGAGAAGATTATGAGCGATGACTGATAAGCTGACATGCAGGCCTGACAGCTGAAAGAGCTCTGGCCTTCAAACACAAGGGCAGAGTCAGATAAATTGTAGGCATGAATCACAGTTAAATCCCTTCGGACGATCAATCCATCTACCTTTAGGGCATTTAAAGGACATTTCATCTTCCAAGGCACTCACTGGCATTTGACTAAACAAGGTCAAAATTAATGGAGCAGGCATCTTTCTGTCTAATGTCAAAGTGTTTCTTTTTTTAAGCGCCCTCAAATGTGCACCATTTAGGAATGCATATGAGCAGCCGTTTCAACAATTGTTTGTGACATTGTGTGAAACACTGACCTTTCAACACCCTCACTTCTTGCTTCATGGAAAACGTTTGATTTGCTCTAAAAAAATAAGATTTTGTAGGGAACAGTGTACTTGAAGGGTGTTTGTTTGCATATATTGTATGTTATCTGCAATATGTGAAACCCTGCATTCTATTGAATGCTTAGGAAATGTATAGAATGCCCATAATCGAACGTCAAAGTACGAAATGATTGCTACTTTATACCTTGCCTAGGCATTCTATAGAATACCGAGTTGCCGTGTGGCAAAGTATGTAACTGGCCTAACCCCGCCATTTTTCCTGTCACTTATGTTGGCGGTGGTGCTTAGGTTTAATGATGCCGATCGAACCATGTGAGTGTTGAATGTTAATGTAAGACAGTGTATTGCTGGTACAGTACGAGGATCTACTACAACATCACAAGTATTATGACATAATACTTCTCACAACGTCAGTGTGAGTTATCCAGCTGAGGTTGCACAGATGCTCTCTGAAGCATGAAAATTAAGTCCAATTCAACATGTGATTCTAGTGCAACAAGTAGCTCATTCCAGTTGTGTTCTGCTTGTTTTCACCGGTAAGAACATCCTGTCTTTTTTATTTAGCAATTCTTCACTAATTCGTGAAATACCAATGTGCAAAGAACCCCACTGGCAATCACAACAAGTACTTAAAAGTTTTTTTTCAGTAGAAAAAAATAGATGTTTATAGATGTTCGATATGACCCCCTCCAGACACTCGTGTGACATAAACCTGAAAGTTGTGTTATTCTATTTTAACCAACTTGTATATATTAAAGAGCCCCTAATATGGGTTTTTGAAAATGAGCTTGTATGCAGTGTGTCACACAGCTCTAAGTGAAGTGAAATGTCCAGCTAAGGCTTAAATCTGAAAGTGCACAGTGTTTAAAACTATTGATTCATCTATAAAAGAGTCGACTCATAGTTCCTCAAACGAGTCGCCGTGCTTACGAGTCTTTAGCCGTTTCGGCATGACGTGAACACGAAACATAAAGCCCCGCCCATTTATGTGTGCGCAGATTCGAAATCCCCAACCCCACCCACATACAACAGCGGTGCGGAAAAAGTTGCCAGATCGGGCGGTTTTAAATTTGATTGTGCAGGTAAAACCTTTTTTGCCACTTTGTTTACGGATTAAAATAAATTTGAGCGTGTTCCTCTGCTGTTTGTCGTTGCTATGGCTACCATGAGCTCTGCTACACACGTTCGGCGGTTTTGCCGCTGTGTGCACTAATACTGAATGTATGTCGCTGTTTTTACTTCTGGTTAAGAATTAGAGTGATATGCTGGGAGACCGGGGGGTTAGTTTCGGGGGTGAGGTGTCTGAAATACGGGCGACTCCCGGGAAAAACGAGTGTTAGCAGAATAGCTCACGCACACGCTATGACTCCTTCAATGTTGATAAGCCGTGGTGGGCATTCTCTCACGCTGAGCGCTGTCGACCAATCGCAACAGACTGGGTCATCGGTCCAATCAGCGCAGTTTAGCATCGCGCGAAGGAGTGGTTTTGGAACAAATGAATCCCTGAACGATTAATATAGGAGTCGCTGGGATAATGAGGTAAAAATAAAAGCATATTATAAGACAATGAAAGTGTTTTTTGACCATGCAATCAGATCAGCCTGCTGTTGAAGACCCCCAAAACCAAAATATGACCCTTTTCAATGTATAATATGGGCTCTTTAATGACACTATATTAATTAAAATAAGGCTCATCCTTGTACCATGAAACATCTTAAGCATTAGTGAGTATATTCATTTAAATGTGTATGTTACATATGTACATATATGTTATATATCTTTCACACTGCTGTTTCTGACTGTTTACTGCCATCTTGTGGCTGAATAATACATATGATAGTGTAGGCTGCATTCAGTTGTTTTTTTTTCTTTTCTGCAAGCTTTTTGTGGCACGTAGTCATGCAAAAAGCAGGATAATGTCCACCTAGTAGGCTGTTTTCTCAGAATGAAGCCCAGCATGGTTGAACTAGAAGAACAAGATTCTTAGGATCGACTCCAGTTGCTACAATCCGGTAACCCTGAATGGAATTTCCCTGGAGGAGGTAGAGTCTTTTACCTACCTGGGCAGCATCACTGACCAGCAGGGTGGAACAGATACAGATGTTCAGCCAAGAATTGGCAAAGCAAGAACCGCTTTCATCCAGCTCAAGAACATCTGGGCTTCGAAAGAACTTACTTTGACCACCAAGACCCGTCCAACACCTGTTCAACTCCATTGTGAATCAGAATCAAAATCAGAAAGAGCTGTATTGCCAGGTATGTTCACACATACGAGGAATTTGTTTTCGTGACAGAGCTTCTACAGTGCAACAGAATTACAGAGAATTACGTTATATGTGCAGCTGTTATGTGCAAATTGGCATGTAAAGTGTGTTGTTAAATAAATGTTCATGAGATGGATTGCCTGTGGTAAGAAACTGTTTCTGTGTCAGGCTGTTCTGGTGCGCAGTGCTCTGTAGCGTCGACCAGAAGGTAACAGTTCAAAGAGGCAGTGTGCTGGGTGTGAGGGGTCCAGAGTGATTTTGGCAGCCCTTCTGCTCGCTCTGGATAAGTACAGTTCTTGGAGAGTATGGAGGGTTGTACCAATGATTCGCTCAGCAGTCCGAACTATTCGACGTAGTCTTTGAAGGTCAAATTTGGTAGACAGTTATTGAAGTGCAGATGACTGATTCAATGATGGAGGTGTAGAACTGTTTCAGAAGCTCCTTTGGGAGGTTGAACTTTCTCAGCAAAAAGTCAGTGACTTCACTTAAGGACTTCACTTCACTTCGCTTAAGCATAACCAAAACTACCACCAGGAAAATCCAGACATTCATTAACACCTGTCTCAGAAAGATTCTCCACATTCGCTGACCTGACATGATCAGTAACACCAACCTATGGGGAAGGACCTATCGACCTCCAATAAAAGCAGAAATCTAGAAGAGAAGAAGGGGTTGGATAGAATACACCCTACACAAACCACCAACTTACATCACCAGACAGGCTCTCAGATAGAACCCCCAAGGGAAACAGAAAAGAGGATGTCCAAGAAACACCTGGCAACGTGACCTTGAAACAGACAAGGATGGGTTACAACTGGAGACAAGTCGAATGAATGGCCCAGGACAGATACCTCTGGAGATCAACCTTTGGCAGCCCATACCCCGGAAGGAGTGGAGGGCATATGTAAGTAAGTATGTTGATGTACTTCCAACTGTAACTTAATATTGAGTAGGGTTAGGGCTTTCTTTTGCACATCATTCATCTTATGATAGGCAAACTAACGGTAAATGGGACTTGGTCAAAGATATTAACATAAAGTTGCTATGGAAGCCATCAGGTTGATGTCAACATAAGGATCACCAAGATAACCAAACTATTTTTTTCAGCGAATTAACTTGCTCCATGCTAATTATTTGAAAAGGTGTGCAGCAAGGAACTACTGTAGGAACAATTTTATTCACTGATCCATGTTTTGGAGGAACTAAATTAGCTCTTACTTCAGAGTAAGCTCCAACACCCAGCACAATCGAAACCACCAGGTTATGTGTATATGATGACAGTGTGAATTCCTGCCGCTCAGCATATACCTGCAAATGTATGTTAAGTGTTACAATTCAGTTCATGTTAACTGCATTTCCATGTTCTACTTCTCTGTGGCATTTTGTTAATTTCTCAGCCTTAGTCACATGCAGTTCTACATGTTTTTTTTAGGAGATCTGTCTCTCTTATAACACTTTTTTCTCTTTTAAAAGCAGAACTGATATGTCTGCATTCCATTTCTACGCACAATTAAAGCACATAACAGCATCAATAACAGAGTCCTCCTTCTTCTAGCTGTTGATTTGTTTGAATGCCACATTGGATGTTACCATCAGCCGATACACAACACAGTTCCTATTGATGGTGCAAATGCAACCAGTAAAATGGCTCATGGGCAAAAGACTAAGTCACTGGAGGATCATGTTAGACCAGCACAGTATGAACTAAGTTAAATAATTTGATGATGTCCCTTCAACTACAGTACAGTCACCCCCAGATCGTCCTCAAGTTGGATGTCCACCGATAGTTACAGGAACTGTGAAAACAAGTATGAAGGTTGTTGGGAATACACATGTATTACATTTACCAAGAGTGGGACTTTACCAAGCCTTCCATTAGGTAGTAAACAGCTCACCAAAAGGTTTTGAGAGGTCATTTCTAAGGGGGAAAAATAAGCCACTGATGTTAGGAGCATTGTCTGGGAAGGCACATGACTGTTATGAACAGGGGATGACCTGAAGGAGAAAAGGAACAGAGGTGAAGTTGGGACAGGGAGGATGGCACTGGGTAAATGAGCTCCAGTGAGTCAGGAGATTAACAGGTCCAGCTTTGTGTTTACACTACTCAGCAAATCATTCAGGACAGCTCACATTGCATTAAAGGGAATCACCGATGTTGAATTGAACAGCTTCTTCACACCACAAAATGCAATTATCTTCTTTATTTAAATAATCAACTGTCAATCAACAATCTGTAATAGTTTGCTGTGTTATTTAGCACTTACTGGTGTAGAAAGTGTCTTGAACTACTGTATATACGAATCATATGTCAAACTTAAAAAATGTCTTAGGGTGCTTTTTTTTACATCTGTGGTTCGGTTCATGTGGTCCAGACCAAGGGCAACAAATGATACATTGTAGCTTTTTGCTGCCGTTTTGGGTTCTTTTGACACCACGCTGATTCCTTTGGTCCGAACCAAGCGGCAACCTCCCGCTCTCCCTCGGGAAGCCAATACGGAAGTAACTAAAACTGCAATTCATCGAAAATTCCGCTAGTCCTGGCTCCATAATAGAGCAAATCTCTAGTGAGCCCACTGGTGAAATGGCCAACTTTACAGCAGAAAAAAAGGTGTTTACAGCCTGGTACAAAGAACGATTTTGGTTCATATAGCTGATATTACCCTTCATGACAACTGTGAGGGGGGTGAATTTTTTTATAACTCATCCGTTTCCTTTATATTAAGCTAAATTAAGTTTGCATAATTAAGGGCGTGGCCACTTGAGTGACAGCTAGTCCTGCTGGTCTCCGTCACGTTATTTCAGCTGATTCCGGCTGATTAGCTCTTGATCTCGGCATATTTATCGTATTTTTGTGTTGTTGTATTTGGCTTTACACTGTCAGTTGCCTTTTGGAATTATTTCCTGCAATTATCAGATAATATGGCATGCTGTGTGCACTTAATTGTGCTCACAAACCATTCACGTTGCCTCCGTTTCCTAGGTGAGTGAAATTATATACTTATACCATCTCTATAAATGTAATTGCTTTATTTCGGATAATTTATGATTTATAATGTTCTTCAGAACTCTAATCCACTCCAGAATCTGACAGATTGATCAGCTGTTGTCTATAAAATCGTCATCTGAAGCATTGTCATACAGTGTTCTGCCTGGATTTCCTAAATAGCCTTATTTACCAACACAGACTATATCTGAAGTATTTGAATGTAATCCGCACTTTCTTCCTGTTGAAAAACGTCTTAAGAACATATTTAGTGGCTTGATGTATTACAACAGTGTTTTCAACAGACTAAACACTTTATTGATATAGTGTACAACCACGCACGTGTGGTCAGAACACAAACGAGTCGCAGGTAATGAAATATTATGTGTTTCTCCCATAAGAAAGCTCTTAGCTAAATGCCAGCATGCGTCCCGTAGCTCCGCTCACGCTCCGCCCACGCTCACGCCCTTGTTTGGTATGCCTCGGTTGGTGCGATGACGCGCGAACAAAATGGCGACGGTTGGCCACGCCTACTAGTAGCTTCTTTTGGGTTCATCAGAAACCTATGGGTGACGTCAGGGATACTACGTCCATATTTTTTACAGTCTAAGGTCCGAACCAGTTGAAAAGAAGCAAAATGCGGTCATGTGACAAAATCCACATCACTCATTGGCCAGATGTTATTGAATGTATTTGCTAAACTGCTTTTCAGTTGGTCAGAATTAACCTGCGGGAAAATGCCAATGGAACTCCCACAGGTAAACAAACTATATAGTCTGTATACATCTCTTTAGACAAACTATACATTTTGAGAATGAAGTGCAGCTGCTGCTGGAAAACAATGTTTTAATGCATTACAAATGGAGTAGGCATTAGAAGGAGACATGAATTAATTTAGCTAAACTGCGACATGGTCATCTTTTGAAACTATTACCAATAATTAGGCCCATACGGAATCTGCGTGCGCAGAATTCCGCAGATTTTTAGCCCATCATTGATTCTGTATATTTACTTGTGTAAATGTTTGTAAATTCATATTCATTCAGTTTTTAAATTAATTTCAGTAATTTTATTGACTAATATAAAAATATTTATATGATTTATTTACATTATAGTTTGTAAAGAAATATTTTCTGTCTGAGTAGATATTTTATATGAGAGACTTGCTTTGTTTACCAAATAAAGTGGATCTAATTGAATATGCATTGTAAACCTCAAATACAAGTTAAAAAGGTACTACTTTTTATTTCATATATTAAGTCACTTTAGTTATGATACTCTAAAATCATTCCGCATAATTCCGCAGATCATTATTCTGCGCAGAAATAGCATAAAATGTCCACAGATTCTGTCTGGCCCTACCAATGATTTATCAGGTATTGTTTTTCCCTCTCTCTCTCTCTCTGTTTAAAGCTGTTGGTAAAGAGCTTTCAAAATATAAATATATAAAATATTTTCCATCCAAACACCATAATATGGGACAGCGCATCGGACTACGGCAGCTGGATTAGTCCAAAGAGGCGTAGTACTTTTTGCGGTTAGGTCTTTTAATTTGCGTCATGTTATCACCACAAACTAACTGCTCCAAGGTTCGTTTGAAAGCGTACCAAGACCACCTCTTCAAAGAGGTCTCGGTATGCTTTTTTGGTCTACTTTTGGTGTGCACTCAAGTGTGATTTCTACATTCACACCTGCCCAAATCTAACTAACTATAGTGCGATTTACCCGAATTAAATAAGGCAGGTGTGATAACATCTTTAGGGCGTACTCACACTATGTACAGTTTCCTTTAACTGGGCCAAAGGACGCTTGTCCCCCGATCCGTCTCCCCCAACGCCCCGCAATCACATTGCATTCGGGCCTGAGCATGCTAACATCATCGATGATGCGCTGTTCAGTGTAAGAGAAGCGCTCTCTGAGATTTCAGTGGAGATTTCTTTATATGATTTTATCGTTTTAGTCATTTGATATGCAGTGACACAGTCAAATATTCCATCGAACAGATCAGCCACTGCTGACGCTCATAAACAATCATGACGTCCTCGTGCTGCAGGAATTAGAAGGTTTACTAAAGGCGCAGCTGTCGTGCAGTGAGAGGTTTGCGTCTTTAATAACCTACGACAGTTTGCGTTCATTAAACAGTAAGAATTATTAATAAATCCATATGAAACAGTCCCCAAAATCACATCTCCTCTTCAGTTTCAGGCTTAAGCCTGTTTCACACCGCAAGCGCAAGCGGCGCGTGAGCAGCGCATATTTTTTTCGGCGTCCATGTTAACAGATTAGAGCTTTCATACCGCAAGCAGAAGCAGCGCGTCAGCGCGAGGCGTGAGCGTCGCTGAAGCAGCAGTGCCGCGATAGTTTCGGCACTGGGTCTATTTTTGACGCGCTGCTCACGCTCAATTAAAGTGACAGTGCATTGATAATGGCTTAAACACATTGAATGACGGTAAAAAGTAGCAATTTTACCCAATAAATGCATCAATAATATCAGCTGATTTAAATATGGTCAATACAATAAATTTAAACGATTAAAAACTGCAACAAATATTTATTTAGGCCCGAACTACAAAAATAAATGTAAAAGCAACTTTAGTATCAGTTTTGCTTATGAGGGATAGGGGGGAGAGGAAATAGAAGTGGCCGATTTAAGACAGGTATTTACGGGACTTGTAGTCCATGACGAAGTGTATTGTGGGTAGTGTAGTTCGACACCCATGCTTAGATGATGTGAGCTGAGCTCGCTGCGAGTTAAAGCAGGGGAGGAACGATTTATTCAGCTTTGTTTCATGTTTACTCAAGTTCTTCCAACCAGGAGCTGTATGCACTGAACCTGACAACACGAACATAAGTAAAAGAAGGACATGCAGTGATAACTTTTGTCCGTCTCATCCTTTATACGAGCATAAATTAAAGAGCCGCTGGACATCGCTGAAGCGAAGAAAGTAACACTAGTTTGGTCATATATAAATATCATTATAACTATATTGTATAAATATTATTATAACTATACGCCTACAACATCCTGACAATCAAAAAAATGACATGATATCACAGTCTTCTGATTGCACTAGACACGAATGACATTTCTCATAGCGTGAGAAGCATACAGTACTGTAATATAATTATAAAATATATACTGTGTATAATTTATAAAATAAAGACTTGCAAGTTAAGAAAACAGCATGAAGTTGCCCCGGCCTTGATGCAGATGAAAAATTTAAAAAGTGTATTCATAGAGATAGATGGATAACTAGATAGAATAGACAGATGATCTGTGTTGCTGCTGCTGATGAGCTGCGCGCTGCAGACGCAGTCGGTGTGAAAGGCAAACCCCTGCGTGCTGCTTCTGCTCTACATACGCGCTGCTCACGCGCCGCGCACACCCTGCTTGCGCTTGCGGTGTGAAACAGGCGTTAGGCGCGCTTTGCACTCTCACTACAAGCGTACCGCGCCAAAGCCCAAGTGAACCAGGCTCAGGCACACCTCTTCCAACCGGGCCATGGCCGGCCAACTGTACCATGCCTGAGCCCGATTCAGCGCACTCACACTTCTAAAATTATCTGGCAAATGGGCCTGAGCACAATTCGGATAGCAGAGTACGCCCTTACACTCTTAAAAGGTCACTTTATCTCAAGAAGTCACTTACACTCACTTTCTTTTGATGGTCCATTTGAGTATTAGTAGACTGTCTGCTTAATATCTGTTGATACTGACATTCAACAGATATTTAACTGACTATATGAAACTGTGCAAGTACATGTCAACTTACACTAACCCTAACCCCACCCCTAACAGTCTACTTATAATCTAATGAGAATTAGTTGGCTTGTAGATGCAATGTAACCTAAATTCAACAAACGGACCATCAAAATGAAGTGTGAACAATGAAAATTCCAAAAGAGTGTTTTCTCAGCTATGCCATAGAAGAACTATTTTTACTATGTTCTCAAGTGAACTATTGTTTTCTTAGGGCGCTTTCACACCTAGACGTTTGTTTTGGAGCCTGTCTCGTTCGCCCAGTTTATTTGGCATATGAGAATCCCACAATGGCGCTCTGTTCCACACCAAATCAATCGTTCCAAGATGGCCTGAATAAGGAGGTCTTGGCTCGATTACAACAAACTCTGGAGCGGATCGATTGTTATGAAAAAGCAATATGATCCAACTAACTAACGAACCAGGCTATATCACAGTGTATTAAGGATATGTAACAAGCATGAAGAGAGAATTATGAGTAGGGTGGGATGTCATTCCTACTGGTAAATGTGCGTTTCAAGTCGAATATGAAAGTGAAAGCATGTTGAACTATTAACGAGAGCTGTTTATCCCTTAGGAAGATGAAACTGACGTCTAGGTTTATATGTTCGGCTGTGTATGAGAAGTCTTGCCTCTGATTTTTATTTGGTGACAATGTTTGTGGGTGCCACTATTCAAAATTTAAGGGCAGCTTTAGCACGCTTATGATGTTATAAAGTGTGAAAGCAGCCTTAGTGTGAAGAACATTTCAAGAATATGAACATCATTTTTCTTTTCAGTATAAAGAATCTTTTTGTGGTTTGAAAAGTTTGTGGATGTCAAAGGGTCTTCATGAAACCAACAAAACTTATTGCATCATTCATTTTGGTCAATTTATGTTAAAATGACAAACATCAACAAACAATTAACTATGACTTTTGCTTCAAATGGCTAATTTGCTGCTTATTAATAGTTACTGAGGTAGTAAGATTAGCCAATATCTTAAAACTGTTAATAAACCACAAATGAATAGTGACAATTGGTACTTAAATTTAGTGTTACCTTTATTTTCTAAATCAAAAACAACAGACAATAACGTTAAAAGAGACCTGAAAATAATGCATTACAGTTTTCACAAAATACTGAGCAACATGACAATTTGTAACACTGATAAAAACAACAACAACAATAATAATAAACTAAAATATTTAGTAGCAAATCAGCATATTACAATTAATCCTCCAAGTTACTTGAGTTATGATAATGAAGTTATATCAATTGTGAAATAAGAGAAACTATATAGAAAAAAGTAATGCATTATTTTCAGGTCTCTTTTAACGTTATTGTCTGTTGTTT
>CAIGQQ010009359.1:479564-494284 GCA_903798035.1 Danio albolineatus
GACTTGCATAGTATTTGTTTCCGTCTATTTGTTTACGATATTTTAAAAAGAATAACTGAAAACCTGTAACTACTGACACGCAAAGTTGGAAACCAACCCATACTAACCCATACTTTGGAAATCTATGGTTACAGGTTTTCAGCTTTTCGTTTTTTAGTGTACAACATAAAGAAACTCAAACAGGTTTTGAACGAGTGAATGGTGAGCAAATGATGACAGAGTTTTCACTTTTGGGTGATTTAACATTTGAACTGCTCTTCAGTCTCGGAGAGATCCACACAAGATTTTCAGAGGGAGGCTGGGAGGACAAAAAGCTGCAGTTTGACTTGAAATGTGTTTGGGATCAGGGGGAAGCCAAGCTGGAGCCTCTCTCCCATCCCTGGGGCTCTGCAATGGTTATGGAAATTCCAAATTGACCCATGACAAACGATTACAGTTGGCTTAAGATTGGCAATGAAAATTCGGGAAAAGTGCTTAAACCAGCAGAGCCTTGGAATTTAAATAAAGAATAAAAGAAATGGTGGCAAAGTGGGTAGCGCTGTCACCTCACAGCAAGAAGGTCGCTGGTTCGAGCCTCAGCTGGGTCAGTTGGCATTTCTGCTTGGAGTTTGCATGGTCTCCCTCTGTTTGCGTGGTTTTCCTCTGGGTGCTCCAGCTAAATTGTCCGTAGTGTACTGTATGTGTGTAAATAAGAATGTATAGAAGGGCATCCGCTGCCTAAAACATATCGTCACCTTGGAATTATAAGGTTATATTCACGTTCTGAATGATTTTGAGATATTGAGCTTTAAAGTTTTTGCTTTCCATATAGCAAAAAGTACGTATGTAACATCTTTTTTTTAAATAAAGTCTTACACAGCATACACATAAATCACGTAATGTAAATAAGTTGTCAATTAATAAGAATATGTCAATAAATCAATTTTAACCCTCAACTAACCCTGATTAATAAAGGGACTAAGCTCAAAATGAATGAATGAATGAATGAATGAATGAAGACAATAATTCATTTCTCCATTTTCAGGTTTCTGAATAGAAGGAGAGTCAGACAGAGATGGACGATGTGAGTAAATGATGAGAAATTTGGGAATTTTATTTGTACCAGATATTTTTTTATGAGAATATGTATTTATTTGAATTAAACCTGCATTTATTAAGGATAAAATGTTAATTTAATTTAATTTCAGGTCTAAACATGACCGCAGCAGGGTTAATAGGATTTTGCTAAATTATCAAGCAAATGTTTGCCATTAACTACAGTAAAAAAAAAAATTTATAACAGGGTTCATATGTTCATGGAAAACCTGGAAAAGTCATGGAATTTTGACATGGCATTTTCCAGGCCTGGAAAAGTTTTGGTAAAACAGAAAAACTCACAAAGTTTTGGAAAAGTCATGGAAAACAGATACCTGTACACTTGAATATAGGTTATTTACTTATTTTCTGTCCTTGGCCAGTCAGATACTCTCACATTATTAGTGCTGTGTAAGCATTGTTTAAATCATTTTTACATAGATATAAATATAAACTGAATAAATTGTGGCACCATGGTGGCGTAGTGGGTAGCACTATCACCTCACAGCAAGAAGGTCACTGGTTTGAGCCTCGGCTGGGTCAATTGGCATTTCTGTGTGAAGTTTGCATGTTCTCCCTGTGGTTGCGTGGGTTTCCTCCGGGTTCTCCAGTTTACCAAAGACATGTGGTATAGGTGAATTGGGTAGGCTAGATTGTCTATGGTGTGTGGGTGTGAATGAGTGTGTATGGATGTTTTCCAGAGAGGGGTTGCAGCTGGACATCCCCTGCGTAAAACATATGCTGGATAAGTTGGTGGTTCATTCCGCGGTGGCGACCCCAGATTCATAAAGAAACTAAGCCTAAAAAGAAAATGAATGAATGAATAGATTGTTTAGTGTTTTACGATATGCTGTAATAAAGTTGAACATGCATTGTTTTTCTTTTACCAAGTATATGTAGACATTGTACAGTATGAAACATTAGGTCATGAAAATTTATTTGAAAGTCTTGGAAAAGTCATGGAATTATAGAAGTAAAAATGTGTATGAACGCTGTATAATAAAAAAATATATATTTTGCATTTTTTAAATGTTTAGAATTTTTGAATTTTCTATGCATACAGAAAAAAAGCATTGTCAAAACATTCCCCTTCACACACGAATGACTGCAAATGTATTATGCATGCCACAGGCACTTTTTGAAGGCATGCACCTGCGCACATTCAGTGCTCCTTTAGTCTTCTTTTTTTGTTAGGCCACCAAAACACAGTTACCATCAACATTTTACATACCAAAAATAAATAAACCAAGTGCATTAAACAATGACCAAACTATTCTTAGAAATCCAGGTGTATAAATTACACATGAAGTGCAAATAGAAGTAGGATGCAGCCAGGTATCATTAGCTGTTCAATCATGTGCTGTTTTGGACAGTGTAAGGCTGTTTTTTTTTAACTACAGCGGTTCTGAACTGTAGTTCTGCCAAATGACTAAGAAGTTATCAGTATGATGGTAAAAAACTGTACATTCTAGTCAAAACCATCCTTCTGCAATCTTATACCAAAAGCGGAAATAAGGGAAGTATTAATAGCTTTAAATGTTGGAGAGCGTTGCTATTATGTGATTATATTGTATTGCAATATGGAGCCATTAAATGTTGATGTTAAACCAAAAGTAATTGACAAACACTTGAAAATGAGATGATTTAATGACAATAATTCTCTACGGTTACCACTGAATTAGTTACAAATAACTGTATGAAACAATAAAACATGAAATGATATAAACATATGATAATAATTGTACCCAGCTTAAATGTGGATTAAAGTTACCTGAGAGAGGGAGAGAGAGAGGGGGAGGGAGAGAGATAGAGAGAGCATTTTGAGAGAGCAAAAACAGGAGAAGCCAGAAGGGCTGGAGAAGAAAGAAGCCAGAGCTGTGTTTACCCACCTATTTGTAACTTTCTTGACCATGTGACCAAAGCCTAAACACTGAGACATTCAAACTGACCAATCGACACGTGACTACATCATCAAACCCCCACCACAAAGCAGTTCCTGATTTCATCAGGAATTTGTGTGAGCCCTCCTTGGGGAAAAACACATGTTCTGCCATATAAACAAATGCATATAATAATGTTCATCCTTACAACAGTGACAAAAACACTAGATTGTCTATCAGCATAGGAGGAGGGAAATATGACAAATCGCATCAATTAGAGGGAAGAAAAGGCGCTTCATTTGACAATATACGAAAACCCAGGATTAACGGTTAACCCAGGGTGAATTACAATGTGTCTGTGTTAATGACCGCTGTGGTGAAACACATAAAGTGGAAGTTTTGTGGAAGTCACTGTTAACAAAGACAATTCACGAAAGCCAGGTCAAACATTCAGCAGAGGGAAGTCTTTGTACTTTTGTTGACCTTTACTTTTACCGAAACTCACAATTTAAAGAAGTTTCAAGATGTTTGCGCAGGCAGTGAGTCAAGAAGGCTGTGCGTGAATATAGATCTGAGTCTAAAGCTCAACAAACAGGCATGATTCATCTCTGAAGGGATGCGTTTCACATGTCTGCGTAAATGAAAAGTGACAGGACTCAGATCCTGTAGCCCCAAGAACTCAACGAACGCACGACACAGACGAGCACGCTAGTCTGCAGAATAATGACGAAGCCCATAGCCTTCCAAGAACTAGTCAACAACCTCACTTCATCCCTGTGCAGCGATTTCTAACAAGAGGCGATTTATTTAACCACAGTTTACTGACGCAGACATTTATGATTTATTTCATACATCTATTGATCTTAGTGTTTTTGCCTATATCCTCACGAATCATCAGAGGCCATACTGTAAAAAATGCTGGGTTCAACACGATGGATTTGTGTTAGGATAACATGAATAAATGATTAACTTGTTGGTGTTTACAAAATTAAGTAGATTGAACATAAAACAATTAAGTTGTCTTAAATAAAAACTTAAAAATTGTATTGTTGTTTCAGCTGGGATCAATAGTATCTGGATGCAGCTGTTATGATGCAAGCTGAGATTGCATCTTTCAGCGATGCAATGTCAGACACAATGCACTCAGTGGAGCTAGTGACGTTACTGTGAGGGGTAGGGTTAGAGGTGGGGTTAGGTGAGCCCATTAAAAAGCATTGGATGCAGCTCAGATCCCACTGCACCAGGTCTGCATCCAGACCCCTCTCGCTTGTATTGAATAAGTAGTTTGAACAAGTAGTGAAGGTCATCATTTTGAATGCAAGTAATAATATTTTTCAAGTAATAATATTTTTATAAGAGCTCCATGTGGCCAAGTTTGAGCCAGGTTTACCAGCAGTTTGCAAAAACCAAACCCATAGTGAAGCAATGTGTACATATAGAAAGCCAAAGTTTTAATAGCCTGTTTTCACTGAGTTGTACGGTACGGTTTGGTATGCTTTGACGGCCATTTCCACTGTCAAAAGGTACTTAAAAGAAAAAAAACACTTGTTGCAAGGGTACCTAGCACAACAAAAGGGTACCAAAATGTTGAGCCAGACGCGCAGCTGAACGCTATTGGTTTAAAGAGATACGTCACTCGCTCGCACAACAGGCCAGGAGAATGAAAACAAAGAAACCGCCATTTTTAAATACACTGCTGAGACATTACCCCATAAAAATATTTACATAAAATAATGAGCCATGGTCATCCTGAGCTCAAACAAACCTTGTCATCGTCTTAATGAACAGCCACAAAGCCAAGAAACCGCACTCGCTTCAGACTGCCTTGTAAACAACAACATGCGTGCGGTTTCGCTATCTTGCTTGTGATCGCCACGCATCTATATTTTAAATAACAAACTTCCTGAGCTCATGATAATAACGTGCACGTGATAATCAAAGTACTTCTGACATCCGATCCTTTCAGAAGCGGACAAATGCGAGAGTGAAGCATGACAAAACAAAGTAGAAACTCGTAAAAACAAAAGAGCAAATGATTCTTTCAGCAACCTAAAAGATGAACAAACTGCCATGTTTAAAAATATAATCACCTTTTGGACTATTATGAAGTCGGAATGAGGGAATTGCTTTCTAACAAGAGGTTAAGAGGTGCTGGTGAGGATAACAGATACAGAGGTTTGCACTGACTGGGCTATATGCTGCGTGTTGTTAAACCCAAACAAGGACTAAATGTCTGCTGTGTGTAGTTTTTCTGTAATTGGTAACATATCGGAAACTGTAACACTGTGTATGTGTAGCATTTATTTGTTTATTTTATATAATCGCAGACGTTACCGTAGACTATTTGGTCACCCTTTATTTTGATGGTCTTTTTGTTGAATTTAAGTTAAATTGCAACTAATTCTCATTAGATTATAAGTAGACTGTTCGGTTGGGGTTAGGGTTAGTGTAAGTTGACATGTACTTGCAAAGTTTCTTATAGTCAGTTAAATGTCTGTTGAATGTCAGTATCAACGGATATTAAGTAGACAGCCCACTAATACTCAAATGGGCCATCGAAATAAAGTGTTACAGACTATTTTGCACATCATTGATTTGCAGTAATAATCAAATTCTGTTCATAGAAAGGTTAGTAATGAACATTTATACACAAGTATGTATGTGTATAAAGCATCAGTTTTGTGAGAATTGCTTGATATGTGAACGACCCATACAACTTTACGTTGACATTTCCTCGAGCAAGAATGACGTCGACTGAAACTTTTTGTCATACACCACACCCACCATTGGTATCCTTTTGACAGTGGAAACGCAAGCCTGATAAAGGTGACCCATATCGACCCATACTGTACTGTACTCTCAGTGGAAACGGGTCATTAAATAAATTATACCAAGTGATTTACTACAATTTGTTATGGTCAGTAGTTATACGAACAAAATTGTTCTTGGAGCTTCACATATGATTACAGCTGAATCACTTAAGTCATAAAATGTTTTGACTGTTTTTTTCTTTTCTGAACATCACAGGACAATTGCTTTCTATGTGTAATGTGAAGTGGATGCTGACAAGGGAAACTATTAAACAGAATGATCTGGCAAGCAACAGTCAACACAGGAGCAAACAGATGTATACAGGCAATTCCAGAGTCATGGTCATATAACAGGCAGATGGTCAAAAGGCAGGCTGCATACAACATAAACAAACAAAACAAAGCAAAGGTCAGACACGCAAGGCGAGACAAGGCGAGGACATCTGTCGTAATGTTCACAATTCAGTATAAGAAGACTCAGCAATGAGAGTGTCAAAGTAAGCCATATATATGTGTGCTGAAATCAGTACATGAGCAGCTTCAGCTGTGTGAGGGTAATCAAAGAAGGCTTGGAGCAGGTGTGAATGTGTGTGGTGCATGACTGGAATATGTAGTCCATTTAATGGCGGATTTGAAGTCAGTTGTGATCTGCGTCTTTAGCAGCAATCTGTCAGGATTAGATCGCTGGTGAATGTGACAGTATGAAAGGTAAGAGCACTCTCAGATTTCATCTAAGTTTCTAAAATAATTAACCCTTTAACTCGTTTTGGACTGGTGTTATTAGCAGTTCTGGGTAGTAATTGATTACATATAATCCAGAATACATTATCAGGATCTAAATAAAGTACTTGTTACAATTCGATTATATTACATTTTGTTTGGCATATTTGCACATTTCTGCATTTTCTGTTGATTTCATTGTAAAGTAGTTTGTAAGTGCAGTGAAACAATGATTAATTGCTTTTAATTCTTTTTTTTTTAAGGTAAGTGGTTGTAAACAATTTACTCGGGCAGAATTTAAACAAAAGCTAAATATAGAAAGGTTCAACTTAATTTGTTTGTTTAAAGTCAGCTTATATAAATGCAATGAATCATTTTTTTCAGTGTACACAGTAATATAAGTAGTGTCAATTTAACACTTAAAGAGATGATTTTAACACGACTGAAGATCATATATGGTCCCAATCTATCAAGTGTTAAAAGTACACCGTGTGTAGTGTTAAATCTGCAGTGTAATATTGGCATTCTAAAGTGCTGAATAAATACACTGACAGTGTAGAATTTTACACTTACTATAGTTATCTAATTTTTCCACCCACTAGTGTTGTTATTACACTACAAGTGTCATCAGAAAATCATAAAACTAGATTAAAGACACATCTCTTAGCATTAGCATACACACAAAACACAAATGCTTTGGAATCCAAATCCTCTAAAGGATTGTTAGTCTGCATTATTTAGGGCAACCGGAGCCGGGAACACTTCCCAAAAGACATTATAGTTTGAATGGCATCTGCGCTTATGTTAGTCTGTTTTTTATTATTCCCGAGGTTTCCATAATCCTGGACCAGGCCGTATCCTGAGCAGCTGCTGTGGTGGTCATGGAGGAGTGGAGAGCATGAGACCGATCCCTGTAAGTCCTCAGTGACATACGAGTCCTTGCATTGTTCCCGAAGGGCCAGCCTGTTCATCAGCCAGTGACCCACCTGCGGTTTCACCGTGATGGACGTCCAACGTTCTCCAGCCTCCGGCACCTAGACTGCAGCTCTGCACAAGACGTCTGGCCATAGAAGAAATAGTCGTGCACAACTGAGCCTGGTTTCTCTCGAGTTTTTTTAATTCTTCACTTTCGCCATTTAGTGAAGTTTTTTTCTCGCCGCTTTCGCCACTGGCTTGCATGGTTCGGGACTTGTAGGGCTGCGCTTCCATGGATTAATCTTAAGTGTTTGGACTCTCAGCACTGCATATTAAACTACGCTGAAATGAACTAAACTGAACTTCAACACTGAAAACTGGACTGACACTGTTTCAATTTTTTATAATGCATGTGAAGCTGCTTTGACACAATCTACATTGTAAAAGCGCTATACAAACAAAGATAAATTGAACTGTATTGAATCAAGAAAATACTCCTATCAGTGTAACATTAATTTTTACACTTTTCTGTGGTGTATTTCTAATATATAATGATCTTTTGCAATTGTAGTGTTAAGGAAAATCACATCATATTGCACCTTGCAACCACACTGTCAACGTGCTGTTGTTAACACTGTAAATTGTTAAATTCAACTATTTTGGAGTTATTGACATGTAACATTGCATTTTTTACACTGTTGATTTTACTGTGAAAACTGTATGTGTACTGTGTGACTTACTGTCTATGTAAGTCATAATTTCATGTCATGGTGGCAATATATAACAGTATAGGGATATACAAACAGCTTCAAAACACTTTTCTACACTCACGCTTTACATGCAGCCCGACCCCATTGTGAACTAACATCTGGAGGAGTCTTCAGTCAGGAATGGGTTTATTTGATGTCTTAAAATGCTGCTTACGTAGGCAGATCATTAGGTGTTGGAAGAGATCCAAGATCTACAAAGAAACCGAGAACAAGCCTCTTAAAGGAATAGTTCACTCAAAATTGAAAATAACCTCATGATATACTTATACTTGAGCCGTCATTTGTGTATATGATTTTCTCTTTTTTATTATTTTCTCATTTTGTCAGATGAACACAGTTGAAGTAGTTTCATTTTTAGCCTGGCTCTTCCATGCTGTATTATGATGTTGGGCACTGTCCATTTTACTTCAAGCTGAAGCTGATCTGTCAGTTTTTGTCAAAGGACTCGTGGTACGCTTGTGGCACTCATTCAATTGTTTGCATCTGGAAGGCGCAAGCGCATCATGCCACTTTCGTGCACACGCCCCGCACCTCCACTGGAAATAACGAACTTGCGCAAACTCTAGAAAAGACAAGGGCTGTTTCTCAATATGCGTTCTTCAGCGATCCTGCGTCCTTGTGTTCTCGTGTAACGTCATCATCATCCGCTGAAGTTCAGTTCCATTACTCAAGACCGCAAGAACGCATCAAAGCGTCGAGGATGTACCGATGCAGACTTGCGCTGAACTCGCTCTAGAAGTCCCAGAAATCATTGCGACTGGAGGAGGGAAGCGCAGCATTTTATATAGATTTATTATTAAAGTTCAGAAATGTACTTATTTACCTCAGGAGTTTCCCTAAATGAGACGATGAAAGTAAACAATACCGTGAAAATCTTAATAAAGGCATAAACACATTAAGAGTGTTTATTTGTTGATAAACACTCTTAATGTTTATCGCTCTTAAACACTCTTAATCGCCTCACAGCAAGAAGGTCACTGGTTTGAGCCCTGGCTGGGTCAGTTGGCATTTCTGTGTGGAGTTTGCATGTTCTCCCCGTGGTTGCGTGGTGCTCCGGTTTCCCCCACAAGTCCAAAGTCATGCGGTATAGGTGAATTGGGTAGGCTAAATTGTCCATAGTGTATGAGTGTGAATGAGTGTGTATGGATGTTTCCCAGAGATGGGTTGTGGCTGGAAGGGCATCCACTGCATAAAAACAAAATGCTGGATAAGTTGGCGGTTCATTCTGCTGTGAAAATGAATGAATGAATGAATAACATTAAACAGAAACAAAGCAGAAACTTTTGTCACAGCAGCAAAAGCTGTCAAGTTGTTAATATCAGCGTGAAAAAAGGCAGTTCCTTATTTCATGTTTATTGTGTAGAGAGTGAAACAACATATGTGAATTACTTTATAAAGTAGCCTAAACTGTTCCTTTTGAAGATTTACCCAACGTGTCCTCTAGAGTTTGTTTTCCAAACATACAAGGAAAGGACGCAAGACTGAACTTTGTGCACTTAATATTGAGAAAACGCCCCAATCAGATTCTCCATCTCCATTTTTTTAGATGTCTCCGTTTTCCCCTTCCACACTGACATAGAGTTGCAGCGTTTTAAGACCAAAGTGTCTAAAATGTTTAAAACTTCAGAGTTTCCAAATTGCTCCCTTTTCGGGGCTCAAAATCTCAGGGGTATTGTGGACAGAACGCATAACCGTAGCAAAACTTATGCATTTTAAAACTAAAATGTATTAGTGTAAACGAGGCCTAATGGTGCATTCACACCAGACACGGAAGACGCGTCAAGCGCGAGTGATTTACATGTTGTCAATGCAAAGGCACGAATAGGCATCCTGCGGAGCGGTACGTGAATGACGCGAATTGAGCGTTTGACGCGATTAACGCGCAATTCTTGCGAATCGTTCCAGTTTGAAAATCTGAATTTCAGCGGACATCGCGCCGCGTTAACCAATCAGGAGCTTAATTGTTCTTGTGGGGGTGGGATTATGACGTAGCGCCTGTTGTTGGTGTCCCGGGGTAAGATCCTCCTGCCGACACCGACAACAGTTCATCAAACTGGGCTTGGTTCAGTCAGAAGCACCGCTGAAAACTTCCATCACCCAGGTTCAGTTTCTGGAGGAGTTTATGAGCTCACAGAGCTGGTGCACCTCTGAAATAATCTAGTGGACTCAGATACAGCTCCAAACGAATCGACACTGTTTTTCAGCATTTATAAAGCACATAAACACAGTTATTCTCTCTATAAAAAACCTGTTAGCCATTTAGCAATAAAGCTACAATGACCAAGCCATAGACAGAAGCCCTGCCCATCACGCGAATCTTTTCTCAAGTGAATTTGACGCGCAAATGAAGCGAGTAAACAAATGTTCACGCGTCTATTTACACACGAATAGCGCGATTTTGCAGTGCTTGCCGCGTCTGGTGTGAATACAGCATAAAAGTGTTCAAAGAGAGGTACTTTGAGACTGCTATGCTAGATATAAACATCTTCATTGAGATCTTCTACGTAGTTATATTTTCTGACAGATCCGAGTAGTTCTTAGAATACAGTTCCGAGTAATTCATAGAATTCGAAAAACAGTATGTGAGCAGATGGCCTATTACTTCCGGCGAGATCCTGAAGTACGCATCCGATAGACCAGAGGTGCTCGACCCTGTTCCAAGGGATCTGCCTTCCTGCATAGTTCAGCTTCTACCCTGATCAAACACACCTGAACCAATTAACTAGGCCTGAACAGCACTTGATAATTACAGGCAGGTGTGTTTGATATGGGTTGCTACTGAAATCTGCAGGAAGGAAGATCTCCAGTAACGACCACCCCTGCGATAGACGCTATGCTATTCCATGATGCTTTGTAGGACAATTCATGAATGGGAATGAAGCGATGCAACTGATCCGGTTAGGCCACCTGATCATGACAAAATGCCGGATGTAGTGCGTGCATACTACTCACATTCATACTAGAACATGCTTTTCTAACTGTCGAGTAGTAAATTCTAATTCAAATGCAGTACCTACTGAGTAGTAGGCGATTTCGAGCGCAGCTTATATGTCCTGCTGTGACTTCCTGTTTCAGTGGATATGACGTCAACACACTGAATAAAGCTTTAGAGTGTTTCTAAGCACATCAGGTGACCTTTGAATTCCTCAAACTGCAATGTGAGTCAGTGAGCTGTGAGGGCAGAGCCGTGATGTAACCTGTCCTCTGAGCCGGACGAGACGTGAAAAACACATACTTTACAAGAGCTTTAGTCTCATTTTAGGATATGAATAAGTGCTGCGCCACGCGTGAGACGGCAGTGGAATCAAGCTGTTCTCTGGATTTAAAAGCACGGTCGAGAACATACCGTTACATTCACCAAGGAATTTCCGCTCTTTCTTTCTTGCACAGGGGAAATCGTCTTTCTTTCCTTCATATTCAGGAAGGGTTGTGTAATGTCTTATTATTTTCTCCTTTGCAACCTTTCAGTTGGATACTTCATGTGTTGCACACATGCGGTTTCCCCCTCTTTCTCTCTCTTCCTCCTTTTCTTCCTCTTATCTCTACAATGCACCTGCAGGACAAGGAGACTTTCCATATTGCAGACTGCAAAGAAGTGCTATTCCTCCCACTCTTTAATTCCTTTCCCTCCCAGTCTCCAAATGCAAAAGTGCTCTCACAGATATGAGCGCCCTCTCCATCCCTCTTACTGAAAATAATATTAAAGAAACGCACACAATCGCACAGATGTTCGTAGAGACTGCATCACAGAGGAGGAAATACGTCAGCACACTGCTTGAGTAACAAAAGACAGAGCTCAAGTGAAAGAGAAATGAGAAAGAGAAACAGGAAAGGGAAACTTTGAGGTAATCTATCAAAGTGCTTCTCAAACGGTGGGTCACAGATGTTTGTTTTTTTCTGAGGAAAAGAACTGGAGAGAAAAACTACATGCAAACTATTATTGTGCACAGTAGGCTTATGAAAATTTCACAATAAGGGAAGAAGAAAAAACAACTTGACGTCAGATCTTTTTTTTTTTTCAAAGTAAACGATGTCTCAAAATGAGCAGTATCCACATTTGGGCTGTCAGTGCAAATCTATAAAGAAAGATGTCTAACAATTGTCCAAAATTAGACTAGTCATCAAATAGACAGGAATGAATGAGTACACAAATGAAGTCTGTCTAATCTGTCTACTTGATGATTAGTCTGTTTTTGGACTATTGTTAGATGTCTATTAGAATTCACTGACAGCCCCTCCATGCAAAAGATTCTCACGCCACCCCATTACGCTCAAACTTAGCACAATCATGAAGACAAGAAACATGTGAAAACTGGGACATTTTGTGTATTGATAAAACACTGAAATATTTCTATTCTCATCCCCTGCATAAACATATGCTAGAATAGTTGGTGGTTCATTCCGCTTTAGGGACCTCTGATAAATAAGGGACTTTGGTGAAAGAAAATAATAATAATAATAATAATTCCTTACATATATATAATAGGGGATCTCCTCATCCACCACCAGTGTGCAGCATCCACCTGGATGATGCGACGGCAGCTATATTGCGCCAGACCGCACACCACACACCAGCTGATTGGTGCAGAAGAGACAATGATGAAGCCAATTATGATAGGGGATGGTTAGGAGGCCATGACGGGCAGAAGCCAATGGGCAGATCTGGCCAGGATACCGTGGTTAAACCCCTACTCTTTTTCGAAGAACATCCTGGGATTTTTAACGACCACAGAGAGTCAGGACCTCGGTTTAACATCTCATCCGAAAGACGGCGCTCACTGAGCAGTTTAGAGTCCCCTTCACTATACTGGGGCATTAGGACCCACACAGACCACAGGTTGGGCGCCCCCTGCTGGCCTCACTAACACCCCTTCCGGCAGTAACCTAGCTTTCCCATGTGGTCTCCCATCCAGGTACTGACCGGGCACAGCCCTACTTAGCTTCAGTGGGCAACCATGTGAGAGTTGCAGAGAGCTAGCTGCTGGCAATGAATGAATGAATGAATGAATGAATGAATGAATGAATGAATGAATGAATGAATGAATGAATGAATGAATGAATGAATGAATGAATGAATGAATGAATGAATGAATGAATGAATGAATGAATGAATCTTTCAATTCTGCATTGTAATGAAGCATGCTACAGCTGCAGTTGCATATGATATACACTGCCTGATAAAAGTCATGTCGTCGATCCCAGTTGTAAGAGCTACAAATAATAACTTGACTTCTAGTTGATCATTTGGAAAAGTGGCAGAGGATAGATTTTCAATGAATCGTCTGCTTGAAGTGCATCCCAATCATCATAAATACTGCAGAAGACCTACTGGAACCTGCATGGACTCAGTGATTAGCCAGCCCATGGACTCCAGGATTGGCCAGCCCAGTCACCAGACATAAACATTACTGAGCAGGTCTGAGGTAAGATGGAGGAGGCATTGAAGATGAATCCATAGAATCCTGATTGAGGGAGTCCTGCAAGAACACTTTCTTTGCCATTCCAGATGACTTTATTAATAGTCATTGCACAGATATATGGATACAGTCCTCCAAGCTCATGGGAGTCTTCTTCTTCCACTGCACCATGACTTTATATTCTATACTCTACATTATTTCTGATAAGTGACAAGAATGTCTAAACAAAGTCACACATTATTGTCCTAATTAAATAATTAAAAATCAAGGCCTGATCATATTTTATTTTGGTAAAATAAGTGTAATCTAGAGGCCTTTGCCTTACATATTAGCTACTTCTGATACCTGATAAACTTGACTGATTCTGTTAAGAGTCTTGGGTCCATGCGGGTTCCAATAGGTCTTCTACAGTATTTATGATGATTGGGATGCAATTCAACATAAAAACCTACCTTCTGTCACTTTTCCAAATAATCAACTAGAAGTCAAGTTATTTGTTGTTTCTAAAACTTAGATAGGCGAAAAGACATTTGTCAGGAAGTTTATACATAATATAAAATATTATTCTTTATATAATATAAAATAAAAGGGACTAAGCCGAAAAGAAAATGAATGAATGAATGAATAATATAAAATAGAATTCTTTGGTTGACTTTATTTAGAAAATTCTGCTGAATTTTTGGGGTTCCCAAACTCAATCCTGGAGGGCCGGTGTCCTGGGAAAGTTTAGCTCCAACCCTAGTGAAACACACCTGAACAAGCTGAACTAAATTTCTGGAAGATGTGTTGAAGCAAGTTGAAGCTTAACTCTGCAGGACCCCAGCCCTCTAGGATCGAGTTTGGGCATCCCTGGTCTATAATCAAGGAATAAGTGGTTATTGCTACAGATTTAAATAAAAGCTGTGTAGCACCTCCTACTGCAGTAACAGGTTGTACAGCTAGAGGAGGCAGAGGTTTTCTTAAAGCACAAATCATCAAGGGTTTGATGACAATAATCCATATACGCATGTCCCATTAATTCAATTTAGCATTTTTATTTTTAGTATTTATATTTAGTATTTTTAATGTTTTATGTGAACCACTATAGTGTTACGGATTGGTCAGGCTCTCACGTCCCGCAATCACAAAGATCAC
>CAIGQQ010009359.1:494294-519725 GCA_903798035.1 Danio albolineatus
GAACTTACCCTGTCTGTATTCTCTTCCTCCTAGTCGTCCTGTGTATCTCGAGTCCTCCTGTTCCCGAGTGTCCTGTTCAGCTGTCTTCTGTGTATCTGGTGTGTGCTGTGATCCTCGTGTGCTCCATCGCCCCTGCCACGGAGGAATACAAGTATCCTGTTACCGATCCTCCTGGCAATCCCTATTGTGCTCCTCTGTTGTTTACAAATAAATCCATTTAACGTGCACTTACCTCTGTCTCCTGTCCGCTTCATAACTTATAGGTACTTCAAGGAAATTAATCAAACTGACGCTCTTGGCTCTTCACTGCAGATCATTCTGGATATAAAATACTTTTAAAACTTGATTTATGTGAATTAATATAAGAAAAATAAAAAAAATCAGTGTTCAATGTTCAGCCATATACCTGTTTATCTGATAATTAGTCACATATAAGCGTCTTAAGGGGCAGCACGGTGGCTCAGTAGTTAGCACTGTCACCTTACAGCAAGAAGGTCACTGGATCGAGTCCTAGCTGGGCCAGTTGGTATTTCTGTGTGCAGTTTGCATGTTCCTTCTGTGTTCACATGGGTTTCCTCCTGGTGCTCCGGTTTCCCCACAGTCCAAATAAATGCGCTATAAGTGAATTAAATCAGCTGAATTGTCCGTAGTGGAAGGGCATCTGCTGCATAAAACATATGCTGGATAAGTTGGCAGATCATTCTGTTGTGGTAACCATTGATGAATAAAGGGACTAAGCAGAAGAAAAATGAATGAATGAATAAGCATCTTAAAAAGTCGATTAGGTATCGCTTTACTTTGATGGTCCCTTTTGCACATGTAGTTGAATATGTTACATTGCAACGACATGACAACCAATTAGAGAATTAGTACCTCAGTTAAGTATTAGTAGTCGATCTACTTAAAGGTTCACGAAACACCAAAACTGTGACAGTCATATATGTGTCCCATGCTGCTATAAACACTATTAGGACACATATATTTCGCTAAAGAGTGAACATTGGTTGTTTTTGCATTATTTCGAGCAAATTCGTTCTTCCGGATTGAAACGAATTTTTAAAAAGCTGCGTCACGCCGATGAGATCCATGCGTGTATTCCAGCATGGAGAGTGGACGTCTGTACCGGCGAGTGCATTGTGACGTCTCTGAGTGTGCGGCATTGATTCATGAGATAGACTTGGTTCAAACCAATCAGCACGCTCTATTGTGTATGCGGTGCAACTTCATTAATATTCATGATCGCTTCGAAGATTGTTTACCTGCTACAGTGTTCAGACGGCAAGGAAGCACCACGCTGTGTTGCTAAAACAAGTGGAAGAAGAAGAATTGTTTGGAGACACGGGTCGTCAGAGTTGTGTTTATGTGCTGCAACGAAGGTTTTGTTTTCATTTCCCCGCTATAAGAGCGCAGCTCGACTCCCACATGTGCGCAGCAAAAACTTTTCTTTTTTTTCACCCGAGAGCTTTCCGCATCTGGATTTGCCGCTCGTCTTCTTTAAAAAAAAAAAATACACAGCTGCAGTTCATGTTGATTGTCCTGTTTTTGGTAAGTAAGCGATTTGTGCTCTTTGTTTGTTTATTCAGATGGGAAAGTTAGTTTCGTCAGCAGTACTGTTTCAGTTTATAGACATAACTTAGTCAAAATTATTAGAACCTTTACTGAGTTTACAGTACGCTAACATCACTACAGTAGTATAGACTGAAAGATCCACTGTAGATGCTGCTCTTCGAGTGGAAACATTTAAACACCGCCGCATTTTGTGACAGGATAGTGTATACACACACACGGCTTTCTGACAACACCTACCGAGAGCATAAGTTACCGAGAAATGCATAGGGTTTTTTATTTCTCTCATACTCCGCGCGGTCTCAAACACTCCATTAAAAATGCACTCTTTGCAGATTCTCACATCTCGTTTGTCACAGGGGGCATGCAGTAAATGTTCCTGGATTAAAGTGAAAGTGCTGTTAAAGTCAACAAATTAATAATTTGGTAAATAATTCGATCACTGACGTCCATGTAAACACAGTCACTGTCTTTCTCCCCTGCGTCTGTGTTTGTTGTTCCTCTGTGAAAATGAGCGCATGCACAAATGGAAACTCCCATTTTTATGCAAAACCTTCCCTCTTTCCCTTCCCCGACACTCCCACCTAAACCGAGCTGGACACTCCCACTTTCCTGAGCTTTTCCAAACTAGAGATGTGAAAACACCCCGCTGAGACTGGGGGGTTTTGTGGCCTTTTAGGCCCCGATTACACTAGAGCGCTTTCGTTTTAAAACACAAAAGTTTTGCTACGGTTATGCCATCCGTCCACATTATGCTGGAGTTTTCGAGCCGCGAAAACGGAGCGTTTTGGAAATGCTGGAGAGGCCGTTTTCGTTCTAAAATGCTGCTGCTCCGTCTCAGTGTGGATGGAGGGAAATGGAGACCTTTGAAAACAAAGGCGTGGCTGCTGAGATTGGCTACGTGATTGGGGCTTTTGGGTAATTGCGTATCCTTCCCTTATTCGTCAAGTGCACATGACTATAATCCCACCGGAAGACAGCAGACCAGCCTTTACTGTAAACACTGTATTTTTGATAGCCATAGATGTTTTATATTCATTTGTTACTTTAAGTAACAACTCAACCTCGTCTTCTGTCCTCAAAAAGATCTCTCTTGCTTTCTTTGCCATCGCGTTCATCGTTCAACCAGCGTTTGTTGACTAACAATAACCAAATGCCGAGCGAGACGCATGCTTCCTGTTTATACTTGAACGTGCATGCCCAGAGTGAGCGAATGGTCATGTGATGAACGTTTCTGGTGGCGTAGTGTGGACGGAGATCTGTTGATAGACGCTGGCTGAAATGCTAGTGTGGACGCGGATCGTTTTAATGCTAAAACGCCATTTTAAAACTAAAACGCACTAGTGTAAACGGGGCCTTAATCTCTGCTGATACTGCTCCACCAACAGACAGTGTCCAGACTATTACAAACTTTGCAAGTAAATGTCAACTTACACTAACCCTAACCTTACAGTACTAATAATCTAATGAGAATTATTTGCCATGTAGTTGTAATGTAAAAAATAATCAACAAAAATTGACAAAAAATAGTGAGGAATCTACAGTCAGCTAGTTTATATAACAAACTAAACCCCTTCAGAGTGACAAGGCTCTCTATGCTCAAGTTTATTTTCTGATAATGATCATTTGACTGCATGTCAACCCTTACATACCTCACATAGTGTAAATCTTATGCGAGCGATACAGTCTTGCGTGTGATTTAGTTCTCAAGATCTTTCAACGATCGTCTACAACCCAAATAAACATCTTCAACAACAAAAACAGCCTCCCACTATTCATTACCAGAACTGCATGTGCTGAATGCAAGGCCTCTGTGTGTGGTGGCGGATGTGAGCTGCGGGTATTTTTAGAGGTGTCTCACGTATGCACTGTGCAGTTGGTGTCTGTGGTTCACTCGTATGTCTAAATGTAGAAGTCTGCTTGTGAACAAACATGTGTGTATTGCTTAAAAGCCATGCATGTATGGCCTGCGTGTGCAAAGCCACAGCATGAGAAACCATTACACTGTACGTTATGCATCAGTGACCCGATTACAAGAATTGGTCAATAGTTTCTCCAGTAATTGAAATGCTATGCATAAGGCAGTGGGATTAAAATTGTGCTGTTAGATGCTAGCGGCGGCGCAGTTCGTCTGATTGACTGGAGGAGCAACTGCCAATCTCGACTAGTGGACCGATGATGCTGGAGCTCATCCATTATTTAAATCAAACTGGAATTGCATCCTTTAGAAATGCCAGCCTGATCTCATGAAACATAAGTATTTTATGTTTTGCCAGATTAGTGGCCAATTCGTACAAGTTCAGTCGTACGAAAATGTACGATTTAAAAAAGGAGGCGTGGCACCCAACCCCACCCCTAAGCCCAACCGTCATTGGGTGATGAGCAAATCGTACAAAATTGTACGAATTCGATCGTACGAATTCATACGAATTAGCCACTAAATCAAAAGTTACGAATTGCCGTAAGATAGCGTTAGAAATGCAAGTGCAGAATGTGGGAACAAGGCAGAGGGGAAAAAACTGTAAGCAAACAAAACGTTCAAATATGAGCAGAGTTGAAGTTAAGTTTAGTTCAGTTTAGTGTCGTTTAAATTTCACTGCTGAAAGTTCAAACACTGAAGAGCAAATCAATCGATGCGCAGCTCCACAAGTCCCAGTCCAAGCAAGCCAGTGGTGAGAAACAACCTTCACCATTTGACGAAGTAAAGGTGAAAAAAAACCCTTAAGAGAAACCAGGCTCTGTTGGGCACGACCAGTTTTCTTTTGGCCAAACTTCCTGTGTGGAGATGGAGAAGCTGAACGTCCATCTTGGAGAACTGCAGGTTTGAGTAGGTAACCAGCGGGTGATCAGACTGGCCCACAGGATCAATGCAACTCGTTTGTCACTGTGGTATTTCATGAATCAGCCTCATGCACTACATTCCTCCATGACCGCCACAGCACCAGCTCAGGATACGGCCTGGTCCAAGATTATGGATACCTTGGAATCATTTCTTCACAGCTCTTGGATCGCATCAATGGCCCTGCATATTCTCTAGGGACCTCGAGGTGAGCATCCCCAGGTGGAAATACAGAATGAAGAAAATATTTAGCGTAGGTGCTGTTCATAGTATATATAAGCGCGATGCAAGAATGAAGTTTTATAAATGGAAATAGTAGTTACATAAACAAACATTAAAAAAAACATGTAAAGCATATGAGAGTTTCTAGCAAAATTTATTTTTTGATTCACGCTCATTATTTTTGTAATATTATGTTTATTATGTTTGTAATTTTACACACTATGTCAATTTTTTGATTTACGCTTTATCTTACAATCCACGGCAGGATTCTATTGACTTATCCCTCAAAACCGGCAGTTAAGCACAAGTAATTTGAATGATTTCACAGTCTCTTTTGTGGTAATGTGTTAATCCTTCAAGGGTTATTAGCATCTAATAACTGAAGTGAATTATTCTATACTTGGATATGCATTACATTGATTTGACATTGATCATACATTGTAAGAGGTGTGTTAAAGATGTATGAAGCATCTCCACTTCCTTTCTGTAGCAATGGGGTTTGACAACAGGAGTGCGGATCCAAATGTAGCTTTATTAAGGGTAGTCAGGCAGGCAAGGTTGGTACAAGAGCGAACGGTAGCGTAAAGGTAATCCAAAAGAGTAGTTGTGGTAACAGACGAGGAGGTTGAGGCAGGTGACAAAACAAAACACACAAACATGGGGTCAAAAACACACCAACACAACACAGGAAAATGCTTCATAATGCTCACTACACAACTGCTAATTTTAGATGGTAGATTTAACTACCTTAGAGTTAAAATTGACACTACCTCAGCGTTAATATGTGAACCACTATACAAGTGTAAACAATTACAGAGAGTGTTAATCAGCAAACTCTTAAAGTGTAAAATATTAACACCACAAAGGATCATATGAACACCACTCAGTGTTATGTGTTAACACTCTTAGGTCAAATTTTCAACACTGCATAGAAAATAAAATATATATCTTGTTTAATATTGGCAACACTTTATTAACTATTACGTTCATTGTTTAAGGAAAACAATTCAAAACATTCACAAACCGTATATTCTCGTATTTTAACCAAAAGGAGCAGTTTGAAGACAGCTTTATTTTCTTTAGTTTTAATAATTTAAGATGAAAAATGATTTCTTTTTTGTGAGATATTTAAAACTAATGTATATATATTTAAGGATTTGGATGTCAAATCTCTATATACAAACATTTGAAGTACTTTTACTGACCAGTTGAAAATGGCGTCTGGAAAAATTCTCCAGGAAAATTGCTGCATAAATTCCCGGATGTAGTAGTCAACACTGTATTAACATTAGATACTGTACATGTAACTCTGTACGAAATGGAGGCAAATCAGCTTCTAACACTGAGAGGGTTATTTTATCTTTTTATCTACTGTAACTCTAGAATTAACACTTTACTCTGAATTAGTGCAGCACTCGAAATTTAACACTAATGAATTTGCTGTGCACAGGTAACAAGACTCTGGAAGTAAGAGTGAGTGGTGTGGATATATAATCTGTCATGACCAGCTGAAACCGGTGTGTGACTGCAGGGCATGATGGTATATGTAGTTCAGTTCAGTGGCAGATGTGATGTGTACACTTTCACTAATCATGTCATTTGTAACCAGAATCTGCTGTAGAGATTATGAGTGGGAGGCATGGTTACAAAGTTACATCCAATCACATGTACATAATTGTGATGCCACACTTTTAATAGGTATCTAAAGCAAACTTATTTCCAACCTTATTTCTAACCTCTTTCAGAGAGAATTGTGAATCAGGTGTGTTTTATTAGGGTTAAAATATGCAGGATTGGAGGTCTCCTGGAGCAAGGTTGAAGACCTCTGCTTTAACATAAATCAGGTTGATAAGAACTACTTAAAATCTCTAAAAAAAATAAAATTTTTAAGGGACCAAAAAGGAAATGTAGGTCCCAGATTGCAGCCAACCACCAGCAATTGAAATATTTTTTGTTTTCACTTTTCAGTATATATGAGGTACACATTATGTGGCACGCAAAATTATTCCAAAGCATACTTTCCTACAATATTGTAGGTAAAATAAAACAGTATGGGAGACAAGTAGTACATCCAAATCCAAATTCTTTAAAAGAAAACAGTTGATGCATGATGATCTACACGTTCTGCTGATCATCTGAAATATGCATCCAATAGTCACTTCAAATCCCATGAGGCCACAGGAGAGTTTTTATAAATGGAATTGATGCTTATGTGATAATGGTAACATTGTGGATGTACTGTAGTATGTCCACATTTTCATTCATACTACTCTACTCTGTATTCATATTTCCGTTCATCTTCAAGATCATACTGATTATGAAGTTCACATTCTAATCTCGTCCCTTCTCAGACATTATTATTTTGGCAAATAAGGTAGTTGTCAGATTTATGCTCAGTTAAATTCTATTCCATCGACTTTTAGTTCGTTACAGAAGACTTCTGAGTTATATTTGTATTTCTCTTGTTCCAGCTACTCATTTGTTGCTATAGACAAGCTATTTTGCAGACCTGTTACTTGTTTTCCTCTTATTATTAATTTTGTTTTGGCCTTTATGTGTGTTTCTTGGTGAATTATTGCAGTTTTTCATAGAGAATAATGTCACTGTGTACACTGAAAAAAATGATGTCTGCAAAATAGTTGCAAACTATTTATATGTGTTGAATTTGAACAAACAAGTGGGGTTTATTTATAAACATATTTCGAGAGGATCACATGCTTAAGATTGAACACAGCTGGTACCACATCAGCTCTGCATATTGCACCAATCAGATGAATCCTGACACACTATAAATTACCAGAGCTTTCTACTCCAGTCATCTTCGTCTTGAAGAATCCCCCCTTCCACCCCAACTCCTCCCCTTCTCCAATAGGGCGGCACGGTGGCCCAGTGGTAAGCGCTGTTGCCTCACAGCAAGAACACCGCTGGTTCGGCCTCTCCCCGAGCCAGTCGCCGTTTCTGTGTGGAGTTTGCATGTTCTCCCCGTGTTCACATGGGTTTTCCCCGGGTACTCCGGTTTCCTCCCACCGTCCAAAAAACATACTACATAAGTAAATTGACTACTTTTTAAATAGCATCTTAAGGCAACTCTAGTCAGATATATCTTAGCACGTTCACAAGCGGGGGGAGTTCTCGAAACTTACCTGAGCTCAAACTCCCCTCTCGCCCTTTAAACGGGAGGGAGCCCCGGGCTCAAGGAGATTCTGGGCTCAGGGCTCTCTCCCGGGACAGCATACCAAATACGCTTTATTATCAATCATCAGCTAAGTGTCAACTCTTGAAATTAAATTTTGTAATGTTCAACTTAATTTGTTTGTTTACAATCAACCCAAATAAATAGTTTACAACCACTTAACTTAAAAAATCATCACTAAGGAATCATCTCTGAATCATTTTTTTCAGTGTATGGTGGTGTATCTACGAGCAGAGATTGTTCCTACTCAATTCTGACTTTTCAAATGCTGCCAGATCAGAGTCAGGGTCTTGCTGTTTTCAGTGTGTCTCATGATGTTGTATTTTTTCCTTTTAAAAATGGTTAGGATAAGGGTTAATTAGTGTTGGAGGAAGGGGTAGGTTGTAGGGTTAAAACACAGGGTAACACTTTATTTTGATGGTACATTTGAGTATTAGTAGACTGTCGGCTTAATATCTGTTGACACTGACATTCAACAGACATTTAACTGACTATAAGGAACTTTGCAAGTACATGTCAACTTACTCTATCCCTAACCCTGAACCCAACCTAACAGTCTACTTATAATCTAAAAAGAATTGGTTGGCATTTAGATGCAATGTAACTTAAACTCAACAAACGGACCATTAAAATAAGTTGTGACCAAACGCAGAGATTAATCTTTTATTGGCACTAGCTAGCTCATCACCTAGAGCTCATCACCTAGAGCAAAAATAGAGAACATTTAGAGTCAGGTGAATGCAATTGTTAAACATTGTTTGTGAATATGTTAAAGTATTTGTTATTAAAAGATTTGGCTGCAACAGTAGTGCAACAAAGACAAAGAAATCCAATGATCAGTCAGGTAAATAAGTAAGTTAAGTAGGCATTTCATTAAATTGTTTAGTTTTATCTTGTTAATATACTTTTAGGGCGTACTCACACTATGTACAGTTCCCTTTAACCGGGCCAAAGCACGCTTGTCCCCCCTTCCGTCTCCTCCGACGGCCCGCTATCACATTGCATTCGGGTCTGAGCACGCTTACGTCATCGATGATGTGCTGTTCAGTGTAAGAGAAGCGTTCTCGGAGATTTCAGTGGCGATTTCTTTATATCATTATATGGTTTTAGTGGTTTGATATGCAGTGACACACAGTCAGATATTCCCCCGAACAGATCAGCCACTGCTGACGCTCATAAACAATCAGAAAGTCCTCGTGCTGCAGGAATTAGAAGGTTTACTAAAGGCGCAGCTGTCATGCAGAGAGGGGTTTGTGTCTTTAATAATTTACGAAAGTTTGCGTTCATTAAACAGTAAGAATGATTAATACATCCATATGAAACAGTCCCCAAAAGTCACGTCTCCTCTTCAGTTTCGCGCTCAGGCGCGCTTTGCACTCACACTACAAGTGTACCGCTCCAAAGCCCAAGTGAACTGCGCTCAGGCACACCTCTTCCAACCCGGCCAGGGCCGGATAAGACTTCTAAAATTATCCGGGAAACGGGCCTGAGCACGGTTCGGATAGCATAGTGTGAGTATGCCCTTAGTCATGTTTTAGGGTTAGGGTTAATTAAAATACACAGGTAATATTCAGAATTGGGGGTAGGTATACCATACGGGTTAAATAAAACGGGTTAAAAAAAGAGCTGATTTTGTTTTTGTTTTCAGATTTTCTTATAATACTATGCTGATTGGTTTGCTCCATAAAAATGAATAAATGTGGACAATATTTGTGCCAAGCCAAGGTGTTAAAAAGTTGACAGCCAATGTTGTTTCTATAATTTCAAGGTAGTGCGTTAAGAGGTTATGCCTCTACTCGAAACTATAATATGCAGCCTCTGTTGGCCTATCACTTATAAAAATGTGCTGTAAAAACATTACGCCATAGAGGATATTTACTTAATAAAATAATTATCATATTAAAATGAGACATTTAACATAATAAAGCGGTGTCTCTTTCCCCCACACACTCACAAACAAACATACACGCACATGCAAATGACATTTACTGTGGACAGAACATCATCATCATCATATCTCTCTCTTTCTCTCTCTCTTTATCTTTGGTTTTAAGTATGCAGTGGTGTAAAGTAACTAATTACAAATACTCAAACTACTGTAATGGAGAAGTTTTTCCTCAGAAATCATTTACTAAGTAGTTTTAAAAATGTGGACTTTTACTTTCCCTTGAGTACGTTTTTAGTGCTCTATTGATACATTTACTCCACTACTTTCCTTCAACCTGCAGTCACTACTTTATTTTTTCTTGTCTATGGGGATTGGAAAAATCAGTCCTGTGATTCCTGTTCAATGAAATCACACCTTGATGAATTACCTTAAGACATGAGAGATTTATAACAGCAGCAAACTATTTGGAAGCATCAAAGAAGATGTTTAAAATCTTTACACACATTGATCCAGAGACTGTTTAGATGTGTAAGGCTGGTTTTTATAACTACAGCGGTTCTGAACTGTAGTTCTGCCGAATGACTAAAAGTTATCAGTATGATGGTAAAAAACTGTACATTCTAGTCAAAACCATCCTTCTGCAAACTTATACCAAAAGCGGAAATAAGGGCAGTATTAATAGCTTTAAATGTGGGAGAGCGTTGCTATTATGTGATTATATTGTATTGCAATATGGAGCCATTAAATGTTGATGTTAAATCAAAAGTAATTGACAAATACTTGAAAATGAGATGATTTAATGACAATAATTCTCTATGGTTACAACTGAATTAGTTACAAATAACTGTATGAAACAATAAAACATGAAATGATAAAAACATATGATAATAATTGTACCCAGCTTAAATGTAGATTATAGTTACCTGAGAGAGAGAGAGAGGGAGAGAGAGAGGGGGAGGGAGAGAGATAGAGAGCCAGAGCAGGAGCCCAGAGAAGGCCAGAGCCAGAGAAGAAAGAGCCCAGAGCTTTGTTTACCCTCCTATTTGTAACCTTCTTGACCATGTGACCAAAGCTTAAAACCTGAGACATTCAAACTGACCAATCGACACATCATCAAACCCCCACAGTCCACAAAGCAGTTCCTGATTTCATCAGGAATTTGTGTGAGTTCTCTTTGGGGAAAAACACATGTTCTGCCATATAAACAAATGCATATAATAATTTTCATCCCTACAGATGCATGTCACTGATGAAAAGATGGCGGATATTTACTTTATGTTGACCAAAATAGCCTTAAACACCCAGCAGGTATAAAATGTCAACGTGACGTTAGGTTGATGTTGTACCCCAACGTTGTGGGGATGTTGCATTTTGTTAGGAAATGAAAATGGGGTTGACGTCAGAACCCAACGCCAGGTCGACGTCAATTTCAACTTCCAAACTAAAATCAACGTCTAATGATGTTACAGCTTGACACTGTGGATGTTACCACTGTGGCCTATATCAGACGTTGGATTTTGGTTGCCATACCTGACAAATAAACGTCAGTATTTCAAGAGTTCACACTTAGCTGATGATTGATTATAAAGCTTGTTTGGCATGCTGCCCCGGGAGAGAGCCCTGAGCTCATAAGGTCCTCGAGCCCGGGGCTCCCTCCCGTTTGCAAGGCGAGAGGAGAGTTTGAGCTCAGGTAGATCTCGAGAACTCCCCTGCGGGTAGCTAATGAACAGATAGTGATTGCTATGAAAAGATAACTACTTACTAGGAGCATGTCTATGGTGCCGATTTGGATTAGTCAACTAACTTAAGTTGCATGATTTTGGACGGTGGGAGGAAACCGGGGAACCCGGGGGAAACCCACGTGAGCACGGGGAGAAAGTGTAAACTCCACACAGAAACGTCAGCTGGCTTGGTAAGGACTAGAACCAGTGATGTTCTTGCTGTGAGGCAACAGTGCCGGCCATCTAGGAAAAGAGGAGGAGTAGGGGTGGAAGGGGGGATTCTTCAAAACGAAGATGGCTGTTATATGGAACTTAGGGTATATTTAGTGGCTTAGGAATCGTCTGATTGGTGAATCATGAATTGAATATTGCGGGACCAGCTGCAAGCCATCATCTGCACGTGATCCTCTCGAAATTAGTTTCTAAATAAACTTCACTAGGACGCCATGGTGGCGTAGTGAGTAGCACGTTCGCCTCACAGCAAGAAGGTTGCTGGTTCGATCCTCGGCTGGGTCAGTTGGCATTTCTGTGTGGTGTTTGCATGTTCTTCCCGTGGTTGCGTGGGTTTCCTCCGGGTGCTCCGGTTTCCCCCACAAGTCCAAAGACATGTGGAATAGGTAAATTGGGTAGGCTAAATTGTCCATAGTGTTTGAGTGTGAATGAGTGTGTATGGATGTTTCCCAGAGATGGGTTGCAGCTGGAAGGGCATCCGCTGCGTAGAACAATGCTGGATAAGTTGGTGGTTTATTCTGCTGTGGCGACCCCGGATTAATAAAGGGACTAACCTGAAAACATCCGAAAAGATGTTGCTTAATGTTGGATTTTGGTCACTTTCGAACACAACCTAAAATCCACCAAATATCAACGTCATTTGACGTCGTTATTGGACGTCAAAATAACACTATCCTTAGACGCTGGCTAGACATTGAATTTTATGTCAAGACCTAAATCTAACCTAATATTAATGTCTTATGGCGTTGTGTACCTGCTGGGCAACAACTAAATGCACTACAGAATGTTACGTTTACACACATCCACAAATTACATGTAAATGCATCAGTTTTTCACCACGTAATACTCACTACTCTTGAATACCTTTGAAAGGTCTACTTTTTACTCATACTTTGAGTAATATTTACAAACATTTTACTTGATTTTTCAGTACTCTTTCCACCACTGTATGTCAGAAGAAACATTTTCAAATGTCACATTTTTTTTAACATTAAGATTAAGTTGATTAAAAAGTTAATTAAGATTAAAAAGTGTCTGGTGAAGATGTGGTAGCCAAGTTTTATTTTTATTTTTTATTTAATTAAATCTAGAGTAGTAGTAGATGTTTATTTTTACAAATCAACAAAGGATTTGTTGACCTTTGAGCTAAAATGGTGCAGAAATGTACCCATTTGTGAAAAGATTATCTAATTTTTTACATTATCTGGATAAAATTTAATTGATTGATTGATTTATTATTGTTTTTATTTGTATTTTCGGCTAGTTCAATGTGCATCCTAGTATTTTTTGTAATAAATTGGCTTTTTATAATTCAATTCTCTCTATCTCTCTCCCTCTTTCTCGCTCATGCTGTTTTCCTTTACACGGAGATGCAGCAGTGATGTGAAAAGCATTTGCCTGGTCCTCTCCCTTGGGCAGGGTGAATCTTCACAGTCAAAGCTGGTATAAATATTTAACCCTCCTTCTGATGGGGTCACCCTGAACCAGGGCCTCTGGGTCTTCACACAAGCCTGGATGGTTCCTGTCATGCGCATAATGCGGCAGAGCGTGTGTATGACCCGACACCGTCCACAGAGACCTCACACGACAAATGAACACACAAGTCAGCTGATGTATTGACCTGATGGCCTCGTCTCTCAAACATCTGGATGCTCGCAGTGCAGTCGCAGCAGGCTGAACGTCTCACTTCATCCCCATTGGCTACATTTCACACACAAACACACACACACACACTGTGACATTTACGCAAGGCAGATGAAACACACGCACATGCACAGGACCCAGCAGGGAGGCTTATCATGAGTGAAATGAAGCAGTTAGAGACACTGTGACAGCAAAAGACCTTTTTTATTTGCGTTAGTGTGTGTGCGTTTGGACACACACACACACATGAACGTCACAAGCAGATGAGCCATTCATTTCCATGAATGCGGCATGAAAATTATGTTTTTGTTAGCTTTTCCTTGTATCTCCCTAACCTGACAATTACTGTCTCATCACAAGGCATGAATCATTGTTCAGTGTGCGCACACGTATACCCACACATTTACTTATCCAAACCAGGATAAAACACGTACTTCTGTTGTTCTTACAGGTACACGGAAAATATTTTATTTTTCACGCTGCCATAGAATGTACTGGTGCAATATATTAAACTGTTTTCTGATATATACATAGAAGGTAAATAGCTTAGGAACGTGAAAAAATTCTCAGGTTCATTTACAGGGTTGGGTTAAGAATTCAGAGGCCCCTGTGCTCAATAGCTTTAGGGCCCTCTACCTGGCCGTACCCCTATAGTTGAATTAAAAAATTAGATTCATATAATATGTTTTAAATAAAATTAATTGTTCCCACTTTATATTAAGTGTCCTTAACTACTATGTATTTGCATCAAAAAAAATAAATACAATGTACTTACTGTGTTCATAATGTATTTGAGAACACTTGTGGTGCTCTTGAGTTGGGATAGGGGCAGGGTTAGGGAAAGTCTGGTGGTATCGGTAGGTTTAAGGGTGGGCTTAGGTGTAAGGGATGGTCAACAGTGTATTTACAAATGTAATTGCAGAAATTAATTACAGATGTAATTACATACAGGTATTTAATCAAGTATAAGTACAATGTAAAAACATGTATTTACACAATAAGTACATTGTAACGAATTATTAATTTCGGTGTAAGTACATATTAGTTAAGGCCACTTAATATAAAGCGGGACCTTAAGCTATGTTTTTGCCCACATTTTTTAAATAAATGATATACAATACATATATTTCTAGTCTACAAAGATTTAACTTATTTTTTAAGCATACTTTGAAAAAACAATACTAATAAAACTAGTGAAAATGAATGGATTGAACCGCCAACTTATCCAGCATATGTTCTACGCAGCGGATGCCCATCCAGCTGCAACCCATCACTGGGAAACATCCATACACACTCATTCACACAAATACACGTACCCAATTCATCCATACCGTACGTCTTTGGACTTGTGGGGGAAAGCACAGCACCCGGAGGAAACTCCCGCGAACAAATGAAAATCTTTCTCTCCAATTAGAATTAAACTTAAGGATGACTCCACAAATCACTTTCTGAAATGTGGTTCCTGCTTAATTATATTCAACAGGTCTAGAATGTATTTTTTTCTTCAGAGTTTAGTCATTACTTACCATGTTTGTTCCCATAACATTTTTGCGCTGTTGTAGCCTAAGCATGACTGCAACATGGTTTTTAGGCCCAATCCCAATTCTATTTTTGTACCCCTACCCCTTCCCCTTTGCCCTTACAACCGAGGGTTAAGCGGAAGGGCTTCAAAACTTAACTTCAAAACTGCACACATCATCATTTGTCATCGCGATCTCTTGCTTCATATGAGATCAGACGATCACGACTGCTGGAGTTATTCCAGTTGTGTTATTTTTTGGTGTTTATCTTCAGGAAATCACTGAAGGCATATATCATGTTATCATAACGTTCTAATGTGGCAATAAGATCGTAACTATACTGTGTATTTACACAGTGGCCATACTCATCTATGTAACACACAAAAACAACATTAACATTATAGCAGACACTGTAAAAAGCTCATTCCCAGCCACTAGACATCACTGACAGGGTATTCGAGTGTCGTCGTGTGTCAGAATGTTGTGAGACTGCTGCACATGAGTTATGATTATGGATTATAGATCGCGAAATTTAGCGTTTTTTTTTTTTATTAGTTTTTTTTAAGGCATGACGGTAAAACACGAACGCGGTTATGAATATATTAAAACATGTGTTTGTTTGTCGTAAAAATTCGTAATAATGACAAAAAATACAAATTTGTGGATCCCCTTAAGTCCGGGTTCAGCTATCCTGCCGCTGTGACAGGTGTCTTCTGGGAAATGTTCTTACCCCTCCGTTTTAAGTGTGGTCCTGAAAAATCTTCGTTCGAAGGGGTGTATACCCCTTGCCCTTAGCCCTACACCTTCAAGCTAAAGAGAATTGGGACACCCCTACCCCTTGACGTGAACGCGCAAAACAAGGGGTAGGGGTAAGAGGAAGGGCTAAGGGGTAGAATTGGGATTGGGCCTTAGTGTCATTCATTTAGAAACTTAAAATTAAATCATTAACAATCTTTGTTGAAACTATTGTGTTGAATGTTTTCTTGCTATTGTTTTTATTTTATTTTATGTCTTTCCATGTGCTGTGACTATTTTAGATTTTTATTGCAGCAAATTTAACTAAAACCACCATAAAGTATCACATCATGTCATAATGAACATTATTTTGAATCTTCTGAAGATTTCCCCAGCATGTATTCATAAATCATAACTCAACATTGCATGGGCGACACGGTGGCATAGTAGGTAGTGCTGTCGCCTCACAGCAAGAAGGTCGCTGGTTCGAGCCTCGGCTGGGTCAGTTGGCGTTTCTGTGTGGAGTTTGCATGTTCTCCCCGTGGTCACGTGGGTTTCCTTCGGGCGGTACAGGTGAATTGGGTAAGCTACATTTTCCGTTGTGTATGTGTGTGAATGAGAATGTATGGATGTTTCCCAGAGATGGGTTGCGGCTGGAAGGGCATCTGTTGTGTAAAACAAATGCTGGATAAGTTGGCGGTTCATTCTGCTGTGGCGACCCTGGATTAAAAAAGGGACTAAGCTGAAAAGAAAATGAATGAATGAACTCAACATTGCAGGGTGGCGCTGTGGCACAGTGGGTAGCACAATCGCTTTACAGCAAGAAGGTGCTGGTTCATGCATCTACAGGGTCAGTTGGCATTTCTGTGTGGGGTTTGCATGTTCTCCCCTCCGGGTGCTCCGGTTTCCCCCACAGTCCAAAGACATGTGCTATATAGGTGAATTGGGTAAGCTAAATTGTCCATAGTGTATGTGTGTGAATGACGGTGTATGGGTGTTTCCTGGTGATGGGTTGCAGCTGGATGGGCATCTGCTGGTAAAACATATGCTGGATAACTTGGTGGTTCATTCTGCTGTGGTGACCCCTGATTAATAAAGGGACTAAGCCGAAAAGAATGAATGATGAACATTGCAGATCCTGCGTTGTGACTATTGCTGATTAGCACATTGCAATATCAATGCTGAAGCAATATATTCTGCAGCCCTATTTGTGACCCATGATGTCATTTACTATTCTCTTTATTTCATTTAGATAGTCAAATAACCAAAGTAAGATGAAAACAAGTACATTTATTATAAATATTATTGTGTAAAACATATGCTAAATAAGTTGGCGGTTCATTCCGCTGTGGAGACCCCTGATGAATAAAGGGACTAAGCCGAAAGAAAATGAATGAATGAATGAAAATTGTATTTTAACTTTAGTTTGTTTATAAATGAATAGTAATAAATGATCGAACAATGGCTTTTTAAATATATTTTAACATCATATTAACTAATTAATTGATATAAATAATTGTGGTAAATGTATTTGTGCTAATAGCTTTTGTTTTGTTTTCAAATGAGGATATTACTATGTTATCATGTTCCCAGAGTGAGGTTTCCCATTTATCATTCTGTAGTTGCAGATTTGCCAGCACACATACACGTACACACATTCAAAACATAATTAACTGACCTAAAGGTTAGATCTGAGTTTCACACATACTTTTCAATCCAGACCGGGGCTGAACACCTCCAGCTCTATTTTAACCTGCAGAGACATGGAGACATACACATATACCAGCGTCTGCATTGCTGTCACGTCTCTGCGTCATCGCCTTTCATCATCCCAGCGCTTGCAGACCTGACTCATGGATCACGTAAAAATGAGCATGTGGATCCTGCACACACCTGCTGATGCCGGTTTGAAAGCCTACCACTGCACTTCCTTTTGAATGGACATTAGAAGGTGAGCTGTCAGCTTTTCGTGTGGAGCTGTTTGTATCGATTGCTCTGTTGTGTCACTGTAGGACCGGGTCATTTCTGACGCACCTGCAATGACGCCCTCAACCCCCACTACGGTCAGTCTGACCGACCTAGACAAACAGAGACGGTAGGAGGGAGTGCTAAAAACAGTTTCATGTTTACCAACTGATAGCATACAAATCCACATTCCTCCGGTGTAGATAACAGGAGAGCTCTGGGAAACTGACTGGGACTGGAGCCAAGCAGACTTGGAGAGGAAACATAGCGCATTCAGAAATTACTCACACTCATTTGATTAAAAACAGTCATTTATTTAATAAATAAGTGAAAGAACTGAAATAGTATACTTCGTAAGTGATCAGAGGCTTAAAGAGGCCAGGATATTCCCTGAAAAAATAGGTTGTTGTTGTGTACGTTAAGGTTGTGAATTGCATAATGGGATCTTGATCTCTGCTCTGTCGACTTACTGTAGGCCCCGTTTACACTAGTGCGTTTTAGCATGAAAACGATCCGAGCCCACACTAGCGTTTCACCCAGCGTTTCTGAAAATACCTCCCTCCACACTACTCCAGTGAAATGTATATCACGAGACCATTCGCGCTCTGGGCATGCGCATTCAAGTATAAATAGGAAGCATCCCACTTAGCAAAATATCTCTGGCCCAGCTCTGGCCCACACAATCAGCTTTTGCTTGGCCCACATGCTGCAGTGAATTACGGTACATGACTGGACCAAGACTAGCTTCCAGACATGGGCCAAACATGAACCATATCTGGGCCAAGACTCAGCCAAGTTAATCACCCATAATTGGGCCTGAACTGGGCCAGATATGTTGGTGTGTTACTACAGCAAGGAAATTGATAAACCCATGAACCACTGCACTTTAGGCATGCTATGGCCGTGCTTTTTCTCAAAGTGACCTGATTGGTAAAATTAATTTTTTCTTTTCTTGAAAATAAAAAAAATGTATTAAATGTGGGTCAAACTGGCCAAACTTACATGGCCCACATATCAGTTAATAACATTTGGCCCAAATACTACATTTTACATCTGGCCCAAGTATTGTGTGCTGCCTTAAAGACCGTGCCACCTCTACCAAACCAGGGCCATGTTTGGCCCACATGTAATGTAATGTAATGTAATGTGTATTGTAATGTAATGTGTATTTATATAGCGCATTTATTGTGTGTGGCCATACACCCAAAGCGCTTTACAATCATGAGGGGGTTCTCTCCACACCACCACCAGTGTGCAGCATCCACTTGGATGATGCGACGGCAGCCACAGGACAACGGCGCCAGTGCGCTCACCGCACACCAGCTATTGGTGGAGTGGAGAGACAGTGATAGAGCCAATTCGGAGGATGGGGATGATTGGAAGGCCATGATCGTAAGGGTCGATTGAGGGACTTTGGCCAGGACACCGGGGTTACACCCAGTGTTGTGCAAGTTATTTCAAAGCTGTAATACATTACAGATTACTTGTTACTGTTATTTAAATGTAATCCCTTACCTTACAATATTACTGTCTCAAAATTGTAATATGTTACATGACTACATATTACTTTTTTAGTTACTTTCACCAAAATAACTCTAGAATTAGAACTTAACATTGTAAAATGACCAAATGTACTGCAGAGCATTTTACATCCAGTAGAAAGCGATATGATGTAGCAGAATGACTGTGACCTATCCAGGCTACTAACAATATAGTATATAGTTAACAATGCGAAGGCTCAAGACAATGCAAGAATGGATGACAGCCAGAATCACAAATGATCTAAGTCTGTTAAAAGTATGGTAGAAGTAAAGTGATTATCTGGCAATATCTCTGAGTAGCTTGACTATATTCATATTAGACACAACAGGCCTATATGTAAACTCCAATGCCATGACAAGATGCAGATTTTATTTCTTATTGTTGCCATTATTTTATTCACTTTAAATTTAAGTGGCTCACAACACAAAACTGTCATGCGCAAAGTGAGCGTAGCTTTCTCAATATAATGCCTGTGCACCGATTTCCTGTTTGTGGACAAAACTGCTTGTGAGCTCTCAAATATACGATGCTTGTGCGCAAATTTCCTCACGCTCTCTCAAATATGCACTACTCACGCACACATTGTCTTGCGTGCTCTCAGTACACTGCTCGCTCAGTGAGATTATATGCAGACTCACAATGTGTGTCTTGTGTTCTTTCTTCCTTTCGTGCTTTTTGATATGATTTATATTGGTCCACTATTCATTAACAATAACCAAAATACAAAAATACTCCTATTGTGCAATAAACGTGCAATACTTTCTCCTTATGCACTTGTACACAGCACCTTATAACAATATACAATGCAATACTTCTTACGCATTTGTACACAGCACCTTATAACCTGTATATTTATAACAAATCTGTACATACATTTCAACATCCAGATCTTGTAGGTCTGACTGCATCTCTGTTTAATGTCTATCGTCTTTTTTTAATATTTATTCTGTGTTGTCACTTGTCACTTTATGTACACTGGAAGCTTCTGTTGCCAAAGCAATTCCTTGTGTGTGAAGCACATTTGGCAATAAAACTGATTCTGAAAATAGACTTACATATAAATGTTTTATCTAATAAACCAAAACATTTTTGGCTGTGTGTTATATGATGAGATATTTCCAGCACTTAAGACACAGAGAATAGACGTTGACTGTAAAGAATACATTTTATTTTAAAAAACATTTATTAAACAGCCAAAATGTGCACTATACTAATCAAATAAAAAAACATTTAAACAAAAATATAACTAACGCAAGCAGAAATGTTACTAATAGAATATAGGGGAAAACTTAATTAGGTATTATAGCCTACTGTACTATTTACTCTTCAAATAAATAAAATGTGGTCTTCCACATTGTTGATGAGTTTTGGAGAACATTTTTCCTGTCATCCTCTTCATTTTGAGGAAAAGCTGTTCCACAGGGCCCCTGAACACGTCTATTGGCATGTACTGTGTTTTGAACATTACTATAGTAAAGTACTTCAATGAATCTGTTGTGGTAATGCTATAGTTGCTAAGGTAACACAACAAGTGAAATATAAACAAATTACCCTGTGCTGTAGTTTTTTTTGTTTTGTTTTTTAACATAGTGTATATTATTCTACAATTCACCACACTTTACTGTACTAAGACTACACGTTGTATTTCATTTGATCAGTTCACTATTCTTAATACTACAGATGGCTGAAGCATTTATTAACAAGTTTTAAATTATACTAGCCTAAAACATAGGCAGAATACCTAACACTTAAAAACACTAGTATTTATTTTAGAATTTACCTCAACCTGTAGGTAAATAGTGTAGAAATATCTCTGGATATATAGTATAAGATAATAAAATCTCTGGAGAGCAAAAGCACAAAAAGAGGAGGAAACACAATTAAGGCACAAATTGTGAGTCTGCATCATCTGACGGAGCAGCAGTGTTTTGAGCGCACGTGAGTTTTGTCCACGAACAGAGGAACCGAAACCGGCGCGTTCGCTCGCTCGTATTACATGAATACGTTTGTCAGTAAAAATAACACCATATGCACTTACGTCCATCTCGCGAATGTACTGTCTTCTGCCATTTTCATCAATTTTCCGCTTTTCCGCTGTGTGTTAGGGCTTAACATTACTGCGCACCGGGCTGAGTCAATAGCCTCGGACCTCCAGCTCACAGGCTGAAATCACTCCGCGTTCAAAGTAAAAAGTCCCAATAGCCAGAGGGAGATAAATGACAACACACGCCGCGCGTATATTCTCTAACCACGAACAGGAAATAGAACTGCAGTATTTTTATTTGTTAATGTCTTGCGGTCGAAAAGTGTGTTGTAACGCACGCGTTACTGAACATGTACCGAGTAAAATATTACTGAAAATTCATTAGTAATGCCTTACACTACTGCGTTACAGGAAAATGTAATACATTACTGTAATACATTACTTTTATAACGCGTTACTCCCAACACTGGTTACACCCCTACTCTTTTAAGAGAAGTGCCATGGGATTTTTAATGACCACAGAGAGTCAGGACCTCGGTTTAACGTCTCATCCGAAAGACATGCCGTATGCCAGTGCCAGATGAATGCCTGCTCTTCCAGATTCATGCCAAATCTGGGCCAGAATTTTTTGCTACTAGGGATGTGTCTCGCTGGTTCTTCCCGGTGTAACCCAAAACTGGCGTTCTAAATGGGGCTTAAGTGGCTTGAATTGCGAGCGATTAGTGAGTGCTCAAACAGTAGCTTGCCTCTTGGATTATATGTAACTGTTGTAGTAAAAAAGGCAGAGTTTAAGTGCATAACAGCATCTAAAATGAACAGTGGTTCTCCCAACGCTCCCATTTCTGTGTCCAGCAGCCACGCCTCTGTTTTCAGATGTGTGCGTTTCCGAATCCACACTGAGACGCAGCAGCAACGGTTTAGAATGAAAATGACCTCTCACGCATTTCCAAAACTCTCCGTTTTTGCGGCTCAAAAACTCCGGCGTAGTGTGGATGGATGGCGTAACCGTAGCAAAACTGCGTTTTAAAACGAAAACGCACTAGTGTAAACGGGGCCTAAGTATCCAGTACCAAGCTGAGAATTAGAGGGTGGGGACTCAATCAAAAGGAGCAGGGTCAAGCTTGCGAAGGGGTTCCCAATATTTAATAAAAATAGTGTTAGGTCGGTGAAGAGAGTACCTTATTTTCTCTAACTTCATAAAATAAAGAACATTTTTTATCCAACAAGTGTGAGAGGGAGGGTGAGGGCTCTTCCAGGCCAGCTAAAAGGGTTAGGAAGGCTACAAAATGAGAGGGTAAAGTGTGATCGAGCGGAAGAACCCCAAATAAACCAATAATTGGACACGGTGGGATATCGACAGTGGTAATAGCCGATCGCGAGAGGAAAATTTGTCTCCAAAAAGAAAGCAGGGAAGGACAGGACTAAAACATATGAATCAAAGTAGCTGAACTAGAATGACACCTGTCGCACTCAGGATCAATAGACGGGTTTATGCGAGCTAGCCTGCTCTTGGACCAATGAGCTCTATGCACTACCTTGCATTGTATTAACCTGTGACCTGCACAGATTGAGGAAGAGTTAATACTGTTCAAGACCGCTTTCCATGTCTCCTCATTAATGTCAATTCCAATGTCTTGAGATCAGGTGGTCTGTAAGTTTTCAGAAGAAAATTGAAGATTAACATTTTAATAATTTATAAATTGAATCTCGCTCTGTCGACTTTTGACATTGAAAGTTCAACTCTGCAGTTTAATAAAGTGACTTTGTTGACAGTTTGGTAGTTTGAAATAATATAACGTACAAGAAATAATATACAGAGGAATAAGCCTGAAATACTGGCAGTTTATACAAGGGTTTTGTACCATAATTTACAACATCAATACAGGCAACATATCACTTTAAGTGAAGAAAAATGTTAATAACACTCACTTTTCTAAACTTTTCAAGGTTAAAAGTTGGAATAAAAATCAAGCTCCCATAATGCAATTTTTCATTTAATTTCACTTCATTTCATTGTTCTACGCATTTCCGGGGCTGGATCGCGGAGGAAGTTTCAGCATTCTCAGAAATAAAGGTACAGGAGCTGTCACAGGGGCAGTATCTTTTCAAAAGATACATATTTGTACCTGAAGGGTTCATAAAGGTACCTCAAAGGTACTTTTAGGTACATTTTGGGCACTAATATGCACCTTTGAGGTACCACTGTGGACTCTTTGGGTACAAATATGTATCTTTTGAAAAGGTACTGCCCCTGTGACAGCTCCTGTACCTTTATTTCTGAGAGTGAGGAGAGAACCCCAGACTTCCCTCTCTCCAGACACTTCCTCTAGCTCCTCGGGGGGATCTCGAGGCGTTCCCAGGCCAGCTGAGAGACATAGGTGCCATTTACACTAATGTGTTTTCGTTTTAAAACACATACGTTTTGCTATAGTTACGCCATCCATCCACACTACGCCGGATTTTTCGAGCCCTGAAAAAGGAGCGTTTTGGAAACGCTGGAGAGGCCGTTTTCATTCTAAAATGCTGCTGCTCCACCTCAGTGTGGATGGGGCAAAACGGAGACATCTGAAAACGGAGGCGTAGCTGCTGGACACAGAAATGGGAGCGTTGTTGCACTATTGTCCGTTTTAGGCACTATTGTGCAGTTAAACTCTGCCTTTTTTTTACTACAACAGCTGCATATATTCGCAAGAGGCAAGCTATTGTTCGAGCACTCACTAATCGCTCACATTTTAAGCAGCGTAAGCCCTATTTAGAACGCCGGCTTTGGGTTAGCTTTGTTGACTAACAATAACCAAATGCCGAGCGAGACACATGCTTCCTGTTTATACTTGTACGCGCATACCCAGAGTGCGTGAATGGTCACGTGATATATGATTTTGGTGGAGTAGTGTGGAGGGAGATATGTTCAAAAATGCTGGACGTGGATCGTTTTCATGCTAAAACGCCGATTTAAAACTAAAACGCACTAGTGTAAACGGGGCCATAGTCACTCCAGTGCTGATCACCTCCCTAGGTTGGCATCCAGGAGGCATCCGAAACAGATGCCCAAGCCACCACAGCTGGCTACTCTCGATGTGAAGGAGCAGCGACTCTACTCCAAGCTCCTCGCCGTATCTATATGGGTGCGCCCTGCCACTCTGCAAAGGAAACTCATTTCGGCAGCTTGAATCCATGATCTTGTCTTTTGGTCATGACCCAATGATTGTGTCATAGATTGACCGGTAAATTAAGAGCCTTTCGGCTCAGCTCCTTCTTTACCACAACAAACCGGTGCATCGACCACATTACTGCTGCCACTGCATCGATCCACCTGTCAATTTAATGTTCCATTGATCTCTCAATCATGAACAAAACACCCAGAGATACTTGAACTCCTCCACCTGGGGTAAGGACTTTCCTCCAGCCTGAAAAGAGCAAGCCACTTTTTTCCAGTGGAGCACCATGGCCTCGGACTTGAAGGTTCATGTCCGATGAAGCCAACAGAACAACAACAACATCTGCAGATAACAGAGATGAAATCCTGTGGTCCCCGAACTGGACCTCCTGTGGCCCAATGCAATTCAAAAGCATAAAAAAAATATCCAAAAAATTGGATATTGTGGCTCTGGGACGCTTTTGCATGTAACTGCCTTTGGAGTAAGACACTGCCAAATAGTTTTACACCACTGCTCTGGTCCACACTGGATAAAAGTGTCAAATATGAAAAAGAAAAAAATCCAAATGTTTCCTATTAGCTGCTGACTAACGGCTTTACAGCATGATGCTTCCATCATCATGTTCCACCACTGGAATAGTATTGTGAAAGTGATGATTGTAAAGCCCACATCACTCCAGATAGATACTGTAGGAGCAATAGTTAAAGGAACTATCTATCAGGCAGTCCCCTGAGAACTAAATTACCACTAGGAACTCTGAAGTGACGTAAGTCGACCAACAGTGACATCAAGCACAGCATTCAATCAAAAAGTGGAGGATGGAGCTGTGTTTTGGTTGTGTGGTGGGAGTAAACATCCATTACTGATGTTGTTTTGACATGCTGAAATCAATAGTTCTAATTAGGGATGGGCCATAACAAAGGTTTTATTTTAAAGTATTTCAGACAAGTGTCGTCAGTTTCAATAACGATACCAATACTTCAATGAAATATTTTATAGTGATTTTATAATGACTATAATTTATAATTTCGGTGAATTTATAATTTCGGCTGAGTCCCTTTATTAACCTGGGGTGGCCACAGCGGAATGAACTGCCAACCACCAAGCATTTGTTTTACGCAGTGGATGCTCTTCCAGCTGCAACCCATCTCTGAGAAAATTATTATTATTATTATTCATTCATTCATTTTCTTGTCGGCTTAGTCCCTTTATTAATCCGGGGT
>CAIGQQ010009359.1:529725-604742 GCA_903798035.1 Danio albolineatus
ATATATATACATATATATATATGCCCAAAAAATGCCTTGGTCAGGAAATAGTACAATTGGCAATGGGATAATTACTGGGAGGTGAACAGGTCTGCCTGGACTTTCCCAAATTGACTAGATAGACCTTATCATGAGAACATGTTGGTTGCGTGACTGAGCTCCCTCAAGCCATGTCAGACTCCAAAAGAGGGCATGGTAAGGGCTCTCACGGTGAGCAAAGAAAGGCACCATGTACATTTCATCTCCAGCTGGGAGCTACCCTATTGAAGCTCTTTTAGTGTCTCGGCTTGATGGGCCTGCAGGGTAGACATGCAGGGTCGAGGCTGCTGCACCTTAGAAGATAGCGAGGATGAAAGATCTCAAAGCTCGAGCAGTGAAAGGTATTCAGCATACAAAGCGCCACAAACTTCATCCACATCACTGAACAATGGAAAATCACAACCTGCACCCATCTACCACTCGTTGAGCTGCAAATGCTTTGAACCGGGAGGTGGTTTCACCTACTGTTCAATGTTCTTGACTGTCTAAAAAAGCATGCCAGTCATCACAGCTTCAAATCAGACTGAACAACAACCCCAGAGCGAGGAAGTGCAGCCGAGCCAGAGCTTGATGATGAAAGCCCGCTCTCTAAAGTGGTGATAGACATATAAAACCTCTGATGAAGCACCATATAACAGACTGGAAGCACTGTATTCCTCTTCCTTCATGTTAATTAAAGGATTAGGTCACGCAAAATTGAAAAATTATGTTATAAATTACTAACCCTCATGCTCTTTTAATCCTCCAAAACCTTAATTCATTTATGGAAATCAAATTAAGATATTTTAGATCCAAGAGTTCTCTTATGGCCCATTTTCACAGAGAGGTACAGTACGGTACAGTATGGGTCACTTTTATCAAGCTTGCGTTTCCACTGCCGAAAGGGTACCCTTTTGGCATACCTGTCAACATTGAGATGTGAAAAAAAAGCAATATGCCCACCATAATAAGGGATAACAGCCCCACCCTCATCTCCACCCCACCAAAAAAAATACAAATAAATAATAATCCCCATATTAAATATGTTCTTCTGGAGCTGTTTCATTGTAAATGAACAATTTAACTGTCAGTAATATTTTTTTAATATTATTATTTACAAAAGAAAATGTAGTACTACACATTTTAGCTTATTAAAATGAGCTATTATAAAGAAAGAGAATCAAGTTATCAAATCTCATTCATCTTTTTCTCACTGTATAACTTACACATTCTGAATAAAGAGCAACAAATGAATCTCATTTAGATTTTTTGTTTGATTACATTAAATAACAGAGGTGTCACTTTTAAAAAAATGCACACATCTAACGTTATAATGAAAGCATTCTAATGCTTTCCTAACATTTTATGCTCATTTAGGACAAAATTAGTCGTATTCAGGGAAAAAACCCTATCAAGATCGGCATCTTTAGATGTTATTATTAATTATGTGTATATGTCTGTTCAAACACGCACCCAAAACCCAGTATCCACTTTCGCTCCGCTTCAAATCGCATCTACAGAATCCGTTTGGGAAACATCGTCTATTTATCACTATGGAGCGCGTCAGCTGACAGTCACGCACCGCTTTATGACTGTTTTGAGGATTGCATAGGAGGGGCGACGGCACCTGTAATGAAAAGGAAAGGGAATCCCGCCATTTTTATATTTATTTCAAAGAGTTTCATGCCTAAATAAAACGAAAGCACAGAACAGACTCACATTTAAGAGCAAGGGGCGGCCCCTGTTGGTTTGGTGGTATGGGTTGCGTATAGGGAGGATCGGCTCTTTAATGTTTATTGACACCCTTCACAGAAAGACTGAAAATACGGGAGAAATACGGGAAAATACCTTTACGGCATGATAGCAGGATAGAACTGTAAAATATGGGAGAATCCCGGGGAAAACGGGAGGGTTGACAGGTATGCCTTTTGGTGGACATGGTGTACGACAGAAAGTTTCAGATAATGTCATTTTTACTCTAGGAAATGTCACAGTAAAGCCGTACGGGTCTTTCACATAAATACTTGTGTATAAATGTTCATTACTGACCTTTCTATGAACATGATCTGATTATAATTGCAGATCAATAATGCAAAATAGCCTACTGTAACGTCTGTGATTATATGAAAAAATAAATGCAGCATATATGAACACATTCAGCCCCTTAAAGTCTCAGATATATTATCAATTACAGAAAAACTACACACGGCATAAATTTAGTCCTTGTTTGGTTTCAAAAACAACACGAAATATAGCCCACAGTCAGTGCAAACCTCTCATATAAGTCTTTAATCTTCGGCAGCACATGTAGCCTCTTGTTAGAAAGTAATTCCGTCATTCCGAGTTCATAATAGTCCAAAAGGTGACGATAATAGTTAAACATGGCAGTTTGTTCATGTTTTAGGTTGCAGAAGCATCATTCACTGCTGTTTTTTCCCAGTTTCTCCTTTGTTTTTTCACGCTTCACTCACACATTTGTCTCTTTCTGAAAGCATCTGATATCAGAGCTCTTTAATGATCATGAGCATGATATTAATATGAGCTCAAAAAGTTTGTTATTTCAAATATAGACACGCAGCGAGCTCTCTGGAGAAAGTGAAACTGCTTGCACTTTTTCAATGAGCTCGTAAAACAACAACAGGACACAGCAGATTTTGTTCTTCTTGGCTTTGTGGCTGTACATCAAGACGACGACAAGGTTTGTTTGAGCTCGGGTCGACCATGGCTTATTATATGTATATATAATTACGGTGTAATATGGTAATAGCGTTCAGCTGCGGGTCTAGCTCTGTCTTATGCCACCCTTTGGGCCTGTTGGTACCCTTTGCAAAGAGTTCCCAAAAACTGGTACAGTTCGGTATGCCTTTTAAAAGTGGAAACGGCCATAAAAGTGTACCAAACCATACTGTACCATACCACTCTGTGGAAACGGGCCATTATCCTCCATAGTCTGCAATGGTTCTGAGATATTCAAAGTCGAAAGGAGCCAAAAAGTGGTTGATGTCAGCTCAACAAACATTTGTGTGTGGCAAATAAAAAAACAGTAAATATGACTACTGTAATCATTCTCTTCACGTCAGGGTGCATGTTTACAACAGGCAGTATGACCTATTAACATTAGACAGCAGCACAACATCCAAGCATAGTAACGATCATAGTAAATGTGCCCCCTGATCTGATGTGGAAGACATCGGGGAACATAAGCTAACTCAAATACCTGCATGTCTTGGGGAGTGGCCTTGCACACAGTATCCAATAGCCAGGTTTGTTGGCACTGTTTTCATGCTACTCATACTACACTATATAGACTATGGCCCAATCCCAATTCTACCCCTTAGCCTATCACGTGAACATGCAAAATGAGGGGTAGGGGTTTTCCAATTCTATTTAGCTTGAAGGCTAAGGGGAAGGGCTGAATAGCCCTTGAAACTGGGATTTTTCAGGACCAAGGGGTACAAATAATTTACCCGATTACACATCTACCCGATTACACATCTACAACGGCAGCTTGGCCGCACACGGAAGTCAGGAGATGCACAAATTTGTGTTTTCTATCAATATTTCAAATTTTTACAACAAACAAGCATATGTTTTAATACAGGGGTCACCAATCTCGGTCCTGGAGGGCCGGTGTCCCTGCAGGGTTTAGCTCCAACTTGCCTTAACACACCTGCCTGGATGTTTCAAGTAAACCTAGTAAGACCTTGATTAGCTTGTTCGGATGTGTTTGATTAGGGTTGGAGCTAAAATCTGCAGGACACCGGCCCACCAGGAACAAGTTTGGTGACCTCTGTTTTAATACATTCATAATGGCTTTCATCTTTTACCATCATGCTTTAAAAAAAAAAAAAGTTAAAATTAAAGCTGTTAAATTTCGCAATCTATAATCCCTAATAATCCTATATAGCCGGCCCACAACATACTTTCACATCCGTCACTCAATGACACTCAAATCTCTTGGGCCTATGACTGGTCTCCTAAGCGGAACCCTTAAAGTTACATAATGACCAAAAAAAAGGACTTTAAAGTTATTATCCTGATATAATGCTAACACTGATGTTCTTTGTTTTTAGTTTCCCTTCTATCCATCATTCTGGAAAGTGATAATGGTCAGAAGATTGCTGTCTGTACGGCCAGATATACAGAGACAGCACCCACACTTCACTGGGAACCTTCCTTCAGTTTTCTGTATATAATCAGTTCTGTCAAGAAGGGTGGCTCATTCTCCACTATTGAGAGTCGATTGTATCTGGATGATCATTTCAGCCTCAGTGAGCTCGTCTGTGTGGCCACTTACCCCTCTGCGTCAGGGTCTGTGCAGGTGAAGGAGACTCTTCATCTTCTTCCAGGTGAAGCAACTAAAATCTATGAAATTTAGTCAATTATTAGATGCTACACGCTCTTTTATAATTGTGTATTGTGAGGGAATCCTGTAATGCACACCAGCATTATGGTAAAATGCTTTAAAGGTTTGATTTTCGCTGAGAAAAATATTATATGTAAAATATTATATTTATTTGTTATATGCAATGCTTGTATTACACAAACAAAGTACAAAAAAAGTTTCAAACTGATGTCTTTCACGTAAAAGCAGGGAGTCTTGTAAACATATATTAGATACCAGCCATATCAAACATGAATGTAAATAGTGAAGACCAAAATTGATCTATCCACAGATGACAACCATTTTTTCAAAGGGCTTGTTCAGATTATTCATTCAGATTTTGGTTGATTTAGTTAAAGGGCCTTAGTGATTCAGCCTCGAGTTCTGCTTCTCCAGTTTTTCTCTGCAAATCCTCACCTAGTCTGTTGGGTTGAAGTAAAGTATAGATAAAGAAGGATCAAATGCATTTTTACTTAAAAAGTTGCTATATTTGTGTGTAAACTGGCATGAAACATTGCACCGTTCAGCATGAGACTGCAAAATCCACAGTTTCTACATTTAACTTAATGTTATTGCTATATCAAGAACCATCCAGGGTGACTACATTTAACTTAAGGTATCTGTTTAGCCAAAAGTGATGCCAGAAAAAGCACCAGCTGGTGAGAGGAAACCCCCACAGGAGAGTGAATGACAGCAGAGAGAATGTCCTTATCAAGCAGTAGCACTGGGGAACTTTATGACCATAAAAGGTCAAAAGGGTGATAACAAATGCTTGTCAGTATAAGGGAAGACCATACTCTAACAACTTCTCATTGTTTTCAGCCCATGCCCATGACTCCACATGCACACCCACATGCACACGTGCACAAAAACACATGTATGCACTCAAACTTCTTTAAAAAGCTAATTGTGTGGGGACCTGCAGTAAACTTCTACTGTCTTTTTACTGTCCCAACAATATTTTTTGTATACTAAGGCTGTGTTTGCATGATGTACAAATGGAAACATTTTTCCCTTCACAGCAAAAATTCCAGTGTTAAATATACAGTGTGAATTTGTTGGTGTTGTTCAGTGTTGAAACCGGAGTACATTTTAATCCACTAATGTGAAAGAGCGTATATTTAAGAGTTTTTTGGAAGTGATGAGAAGTTCCGTTTTTTTACTCGAACCAGTTCATTCAGACACACAGTGATCAAACCAGTATGTTTTACTTAAACTTGAAACATGTCTTGTTGCATTTTAAAATGCAAAGAGTTGAATGTATTGAAATTATTTCTCAAAAGATTAATTAACTTTTAATTCATTAAAACTATTTTCAACATATTTGATCACTGTTGGTGTCTCACACACACCAACTGATAATAAAGGAAAAAATGTAATATATTATCACTTTGAAGGGTAACACACACTGCAGTTGGATGTAAGAATAAACTCTAACTGTGTTAAAAATGAACTCTGCGAGTAATGTACACACTTTAGAAATTGTTATTTTAACTCCAAAATGGAGGGAGTCATATGTACACCCAAGCAGTGTTAAGTTAAACTCAAATTGAGTTCAATGTTCACTGATTTTTTTTGCTGTGTTGCATTTTTTAAAAGTTTATATAGATAAGCATATAGATCAGCAGTGTGGGGATTAGCACTTTGTGGGTGGCAGTTCCATCACTAAAACACACTTAGGCCCCGTTTACACTGATGCGTTTTCGTTTTAAAACGCACAAGTTTTGCTACGGTTACGCCATCCGTCCACACTATACTGGAGTTTTCGAGCCCCGAGAGGCCGTTTTCATTCTATAACGCTGCTGCTCCATCTCAGTGTGGATGGGGGAAAACGGAGACATCTGAAAATGGAGGCGTGGCTGCTGAGATACGCTACTGAGATTCGCTTTTGGGTCATTGTGTAACCTTCCCTTATTCGTCAAGTCCCTATCACATGACTATAACGCCACCAGAAGACAGCAGACCAGCCTTCACTGTAAACGACATTGACAGAAATGGGAGCGTTGTTTGCACTATTGTCCGTTTTAAGCGCCATTGTGCAGTTAAACTCTGCCTTTTTTACTACAACAGCTGTATATATTCACAAGAGGCAAGCTACTGTTCGAGCACTCGCTAATCGCTCGCGTTTCAATCAGCGTAAGCCCTATTTAGAATGCCGAGCGAGACACATGCTTCCTGTTTAAACACGCATGCCCAGAGTGCGCGAATAGTCAAGTGATATACGTTTTTGGTTGAGTAGTGTGTACAGAGATGTGTTCAGAAACGCTGGGTGAAATGCTAGTGTGGACGCGGATCGTTTTCATACTAAAACGCCGTTTTAAAACTAAAACGCACTAGTGTAAACGGGGCCTTATTCTTCTCCTAGGTCTGATAAGAAAACTTTTAAAGACAAACCCGGGCTTATTGGGAATACGTGCCATGGGCTACATTTTTGGGAAACTGCAAACATGTGCCTTGTTAACTACAATATACATGTCTGCATTCACTGGGTAAAACTAATGCTTCAGGGCAGTTAGTATGACGACATCAACTTTTGTTACTTTTCACATTACAGTGTGAAACATTTAAAAGGGACACGCTATCAATGGGTAAAGGGTTGTAAATAAATAGCACAAAAACAACTTAAATGTGCCTTTGATCCACAATCGAGTGCTTTCGCTTATCTCCTTGCGGAAGGCTTTCAAGGCAGCAGTCAGTTTGCTTGGTAGCTCACCTCGTATGGAGTTGTATTTGGGACAACAAGTTAAAAACAAACAAACAAAAAAACAAAACAAAGTGAAATTGTGGTAGAAGTACACTGCGGCAATTCGCTTTTCTCTTCTCATGACAGTAAGTAAAGATACTTTTCATCTACACCAGGGGTGTCCAAACTTGGGTTCTGAAGGGCTGGTGTCCTGCACAGTTTAACTCCAACTTTCTTCAACACACCTGCCTGGAAGTTTCTAGTATACCTAGACACAACTTGATTAGCTGGTTCAGGTGTGTTTAATTGGGGTTGAAAGTAACATATGAAGGACACAAGCCCCCAAGGACACTCCTGATGTACAATTTTGTAACATGAGCTAATTTATTTAACTGAGAAGCTTTACAAACAGCGACTGTTTCTCGTGAGCAAGCAAACATATACATTCATTGTGCATCTACTTTTTGGTGTTTAAGAAACAACATGTCCTCATCCTTATCTCATATGTGTTGTTACTAGTATACATGTTTGTATATATTATTTTCCAAAGTGTTGTGTTCTCAGTTTGACCACATAAGAAGATATTTGGAGCAATATTGGTAACCAGAAAGCCTACGGTGGTCATAAACATTCATAGTAGGAAAAAAACTGTATGGAAGTCAATGGCTACTGTCAACTGTTTGCTTACTAGCATTCTTCATAATGTCATAATGTTTGTTCAGGGCTTTTTCTCTCATCTAATTTTTTCTTCTTCTTTCTGGGCCCCAACAGAAGCTAGATTTTGTCTTGGAATGAAGCAAGACACACCTGAGAGGAGCAGAAGCAATACAGAGGATAAGCAGAGTGTGAATGGCTAAAACAGACATGATAAAAAGAAACAGACATTTACCTGAGGACCACTCACATTACTTTTAACAAAGCATGGAACAATTACAGCAAAAGCACCTAAAGCTAAAGGACAGTGCATTCTGTAACTTTCTAAAACAAGTGTTTTTTTTTTTGGTGTTGTTCTACACTGTTGACTCTTGTCAATTTTTTACCCATTCTCCATATTGAATCAGTGACAGATATCATCAGCGAGAAAGCACAAAGTGCACATGTTAATTTACACTGCCTAGACAGATGCAGACAAACACAATTATCAGATAACAGTATGTCATTTTTCTGAAATTCTACAACCTCCCGAGCATCAATTCAGCATGTTAATTTGGCAAAAACAGGCTCCGACAAATAGCAGAGGAGACAGACTTCACACTGAACTGCCAAAACCAGACAAAGTGACTGATGCTGTTTGTCTGTCAGCTTTTGAGCATGTGTGGAGAGAATTGGCCATAAGCAGGCACATTAAAGGGATAGTTCACCCAAAAATATTTGCTATTCATTTATTTCAAGAGTTCACCCTTAGATATGCTTAGCGTTTATAGCAGGTTTGGCATGCTGTCCCGGGAGAGAACCCTGAGCTCAGAGATATTTGAGCCCAAGGCTCCCGCCCAGTCAATAAGCATATAAGGGGATCAGAGATCAGATAGGTCTCGAAAGCTCCCCCTTAGAAAAGGGAGGAAAAAGGAGGAGATGGGGTGGAAGGGGGGATTCTTCCAAAACGAAGGTAGAGCAGTAGGGGAAAAAATGGTCTGTTTATAGTAAGCTTGGATCGCTCTGATTGGATCATTGCTGATTACAGATGATCAGCCAGACGTGCTAATCCTATCACATGCTCCTCTCGAAATTAGTTTATGAAACTTCACTTATAACTGTTTTGATTTAAACTTTTTAAATCAGTGAAACATTAAATATTTTAGCTGAAAATGTGATCTGTGATTCATACAATGCAAATCAACAGCTCCTAGCAATTAGCGAGTATATAGGCAAAAAAAAAGAATCCCTCTTGCTACTGAAGATACACTGAGGAAAAATGAGAACCGCAGAGTAAGAGTGATTATCCATTCATTCATGAAATCTGGATGGAGGTCAGTTAGCAGCATTATGCTGAGATTAGTTTAACATCAGCACGTGTTTTGTCAGTCATTCAGTGTCCCCCTGCCCATGAAAACCCATTCTGAACCATGAGCATAATTACACAATTATCCTACAAAACTGAAGTGACTGTAGAATGGTACTTAGTAAACGGAGCGAATGATGACTGTAATCCAGGTCATCACGACCTCATGCTGGGTCATAAGATGGAACCAAGACAAGACTAGGTTTGTTTATACTGTAAGAGTCTGAACAATGGGTTTACGTCATGGGAATGCTGAAGTCATTAAATCTCAGCAGCTTCCTGAGAAAAAAAAAATAGACAGGAGCAAATATTGAATATACAGTGAAGAATGAAAATTAGAGAACAATCTTCATGACATTTTTAGGTTACTGCCGCCAGGTCAGTCTTATTTGAACTTATCCTAAAAGGGGCAGTCTTATAAGCATATTTTAAGAGTTTTATAAAGTCTGAAACACCAATTAAAAATAACTTCTTTAAAAGCGATTGAGATACTTAAAACTAAGCACTGATCAAATATAAAGACCTTCGATAGTGTTAATCTGGCACCTCTTTATCTGACAAACCCTGTTGGAAGCTGGTGAGCAACTGAAATCTGACAGCAGGTTTTCCAGACGAAGGTCAAATCTATAAATCTTGCAATCAAAGCAAGATAAATGGTTCGTTTTGAATCTGTGATAACTAGCATATTGCATTTTACCAATGTCACGCTCTTAATTAAGTGCCCCAAATGGCTGTATGCGCAAAGTTGACTACAGTGATGAAATATAGTTGAATTTATCTGTGTCTGATGAGAAACACAATCCCTGTCATCAAACTGAGCCCAAGGTGTGTGCAGACGTCAGTGAGAAAGGTGAAGGTGAAGTGTCACGGTTTTGTGGAGTTTGGCCTCCTCTTCAGCAACATGACAAAGTGAATGCAAATGTTTACTAGAAGCTCTTTCAGCAACATGCGGTTCATTGCTCAATTAGCCAGCAACTTTCATGCAGGGCAATAGGCCTCATCACATAACGAAATAGGCAAAGCAATTCCTTGATGCTGAAATCGTTGAAATAATAGTTTGGTGCCCATAGCCCTCACCTAAACCCTCTCTGGTGATATATGACTAAAAAAACACTACAGTCAGTGAACTGCACAGGAGAGTCAGAAGAAGAGCAGATCTATGATTTGCAGTGGTCATAGATGTGCCGTAGTTCACTTCCTGTACACTTCCTACTCATTTTTTGATAACTATAACTTCCAGAAATAGTACACAGCAAATTCATTAGTGTTAAATTTCGAGTGTTGCGTTAATACAGAGTAAAGTGTTGAAATTCTAGAGTTAGATAAAGATAAAATAACCTTCTCATTGTTAGAAGCTGATTTGCCTCCATTTCGTACAGAGCTACATGTATCTAATGCTAATACAGTGTTGACTATAACATCTGGGAATTTATGCAGCAAAATCCCTGCAGGATTTTTCCAGACGCCAGACATCACAAGAAGCAATGAGAAGTTTTAATCTTTCAACATGCTATAATCATAGCTGTACTCAATTTTTAATTACAGTGGTCCCAAACTCCATTTGCAGGAGTTACAGTTTAAAAATAACCCACAATAGGCGAAATTCGTGAAGCAGTCAGCTTTATTTTTCACAATTATTATAGATGTTTTAAGGCTGTATACCCCTCAAAAATCTCAAAGTTCAAACCTTCAGAGACAAATAAGTCCAGTATTATAGAATGAAACCATTTGATCTTTATTTATTTATTCCATAATGGCGCCCTACAGCCGCGTACCTTCCACCTTCCTTTAGCATGTCCAGAACTGTTTGTGCGATGGTTAGCATCTTTCTCTGCCTTTCGGGTGCTACCGCAGGTGCCTTTGATGGGGCTAGGCCCAGACTAAGGCCCCGTTTACACTAATGCGTTTTAGTTTTAAAACAGCGTTTTAGCATGGAAATGATCCGCGTCCACACTAGCGTTTCACCCACCGTCACTTAACAGATGTCCCTCCACACTACTCTACCAGAAACGTATATCACGTGACCATTCGCGCACTCTGGGCATGCGCGTTCAAGTATAAACAGAAAGCATGTGTCACGCTCGGCATTTGGTTATTGTTAGTCAACAAACGCTGGTTGAACGATGAACGCGATGGCAAAGAAAGCAAGAGAGGTCTTTTTGTGGACAGACGAAGAGGTCGAGCTGTTACTTAAAGTAACAAATGAATATAAAACATCCATGGCTATCGAAAATACAGTGTTTACAGTGAAGGCTGGTCTGCTGTCTGCCAGTGTCGTTATAGTCATGTGCACTTGACAAATAAGGGAAAGTTACGCAATGACCCAAAAGCCCCAATCACGTAGCGGATCTCAGCAGCCACGCCTCCATTTTCAAAGGTCTCCGTTTTCCCACGTCCACACTGAGACGGAGCAGCAGTGCTTTAGAATGAAAACGGCCTCTCCAGCGTTTCCAAAACGATCCATTTCAGCGGCTTAAAAACTCCGGCGTAGTATGGACAGATGGCGTAACCATAGCAAAACTTATGCGTTTTAAAACGAAAATTCACTAGTGTAAACGGGGCCTAAGAATTCAGAGGCCCCTGGGCACAATGTCTTTAGGGCCCTCTACCTGGCCGCACCCTTAGAATTAAATTCAAAAATAAGATAAAATTTATCTATAATGTATTGCCCACATTTTAAAATAAATGATATACAGTACATATATTTGTAGTCTACAAAGATTTAACTTATTTTTATAGCATTTAAAGCACACTTTGAAAATAAATACTAATTCAATTCAATTCACCTTTATTTGTATAGCGCTTTTACAATGTGGATTGTGTCAAAGCAGCTTCACATAGAAGGTTATAGTAAATTGAAAATGTCAGTTTAGTTATTAGCTAGTAAATTATTAGCTAGTATATAGCTGAGTTTAGTTCAGTTCAGTGTTGTTTAATATTCACTACTTAGAGTCCAAACACTGAAGAGTAATCCATCGGTGCGCAGCTCTAGCTGCAGTCTAGTCGCTGGAGGCTGGAGAACTCGAGGCTCGTCTGTCCTTGGAGGGTCACGGGAATCCGTCTCTTGCTTGCTACTCCGCCAAGCAGCTGCTCAGGATACAGCCTGGTCCAGGGTTAAGGAGCCTTGGGATCGTCTCGTCACGGGTCTTGGATCGCATCCGTGGCGCTGCATAGTCTCTGGGGGCCTCGGGAAGAGTATCCCCAGATGGAATAGAGAACAAAGAAAATAATTAGCGTAGCTGCAGTTCATAGTGTATATAAAGGGGATGCGTGGAGCACATTCGTGCATCATACAGCTAAGTGATGTATTGAGTGTATGCTTTACTAAAGAGATAGGTCTTTAATCTAGTTTTGAACTGTGAGAGTGAGTCTGAGCCCCGGACATTGTCAGGAAGGCTATTCCAGAGTTTAGGAGCCATAAATGAGAAGGCTCGACCCCCTTTATTTGATTTTGCTATTCTGGGTACTACTAGAAGCCCTGAGTTTTGAGATCTTAGAGAGCGGGTTGGATTGTAGCGAGACAGAAGGTTGGTTAGATAAACAGGAGCTAGATTATTTAATGCTTTATATGTAAGAAGTAATATTTTGAACTCAATACGAAACTTAACAGGCAGCCAGTGTAACGAGGATAAAATTGGGGTGATATGATCATATTTTCTAGACCTGGTAAGAACTCTGGCGGCTGCATTTTGTACTAGCTGAAGTTTGTTAATAGAGGAGGCTGGGCAACCAGCGAGCAGAGCATTACAGTAATCCAGCCTGGAAGTCATAAAAGCATGAACTAACTTTTCTGCATCTGAGATGGATAGCATACTTCGTAGCTTAGCAATATTTCTCAGATGAAAGAATGCAGTTTTTGTGATATGGGAGATATGGCTTTCAAAAGTTAAATTGCTGTCTAATATGACACCGAGATCTTTAACAGTAGAGCTAATGCTAACTCTGCATCCCTCTAGTTGCAGGTCGAGTTGTGAGATCTGCTGTGTACAGGATTTAGGTCCTATAAGTAATAGTTCAGTTTTGTCTGAGTTTAAGAGAAGGAAGTTGTTGGTCATCCAGTTTTTAACATCTTTAATACACTCAGTTAGTTTTGATAGTTTAGACGTCTCGTCAGGTTTAGTAGAAATATATAATTGAGTATCATCAGCATAACAGTGAAAGCTGATACCGTGTCTTCTAATAATGTCTCCCAGGGGCAGCATGTAAATTGTAAACAACAAAGGTCCTAAAACTGATCCTTGAGGCACCCCATACTTAACTGGCCTGACTTGTGAAGGTTGTCCATTAATATTCACAAACTGGTAACGATTAGTTAAGTATGACTTGAACCATTGTAAGGCCGTTCCCTGGACACCTGTAGAGTTTAAGCGATTTATGAGGATATTGTGGTCAATTGTGTCAAATGCGGCACTAAGATCTAGCAGGACTAACAGCGAGATGCACCCTTGGTCAGCAGCTAATAGTAAATCGTTGGTTATTTTCACTAATGCAGTTTCTGTACTGTGATGAGGCCTGAAACCTGACTGGAACACCTCAAAAGCATTGTTCATCTGCAGACAGGAGCATAATTGGGCAGAAACAACTTTTTCTAGTATTTTAGACATAAATGGAAGATTTGAAATAGGCCTATAATTAGCTAAGTTGCAGGGGTCCAGTTGTGGTTTCTTAATAATAGGCTTAATAACAGCGAGCTTGAAAGAGTTTGGAACATGTCCTAATGACAAAGAAGAGTTGATAACGTTAAGAAGAGGTTCTCCTATTACAGGTAGCAATTCTTTCAGTAATTTTGTTGGAATTGGGTCTAGCATACTCGTAGCTGGTTTAGAACTATTTATAATTTTGTCTAGCTCTTCCTGTTCTATGTTCTCGAAGCACTGTAGGCTAATTTGGTTCAGTGGAATGCTTACTGGATCTGAAGTATAAGGCTGTACAGAGATTTTAACATCTATTTTTTGTCTAAAGCCTTCTATTTTATCACTGAAAAAATTCATAAAGTCTTCGCTACTCATTTGCGGTGTGATATTTTGTTCCAGCGATGACCGATTGTTTGTTAATTTAGCAATGGTGTTAAAAAGAAATCTAGGATTGTTATGGTTATTTTCTATCAGTTTACGGAGGTGCTCAGCCCTGGCGGATTTGAGGGCCCTCCTATAGCTGGACATACTGTCTTTGTACGCAATTCTAAAGACCTCTAAATTAGTTTTTTTCCATTTACGTTCCAAGGCACGGGTTGCTGTTTTGAGAGCGCGCGTATGACTGTTATACCATGATGTAGTTTTATCTTCTCTAGTCTTTTTTAATTTGATGGGTGCCACAGTATTTAGTGTGCTAGTAAAGATGGCATCCATGCTGCTAGTTATTACATCGAGGTCATTTGCATTTGCAGGTGCATTTCGAAATAAAGAAAGATCAGGCAAGTTATTTGCGAATTCCTCTTTGGTAGACGGAACGATAGATCTACTAAGGCGATGTATTGGTGCGGATCTGCTAATGTCAGGTAAACATAGCTTGTAAAGTAAGAGGTAGTGGTCCGTAATATCGTCGCTTTGTGGTATAATCTCTACATCCATGACCTCAATTCCATAAGAGAGAATTAGATCTAAAGTATGCTTTAGACGATGGGTGGGACCAACAACATTTTGCTTTATCCCAAGGGCATGTAGTAGATCCATAAATGCGAGCCCTAGTGTATCATTGGCGTTATCTATGTGGATGTTAAAGTCTCCTACAATTAGTATTTTATCAGTTTTAACTAGTAAGTCAGAAATAAAATCAGAAAACTCTTTTAGAAAATTGACATAGGGTCCTGGGGGTCTATATATGGTGATTAAAGCGAGAGATAGCATTTTATTCATAGTATTCGAAAGCATAACATTAAGCGCCAATACTTCAAAGGAGGTAAACATAAGTCCGTTTCTCTGATTAACATTAAGAATACCACTAAAGATTGATGCAACTCCACCACCACGACCAGTTTGACGAGCCTCATGCTTATAAGAGAATCCTTGAGGAGTTGCTTCATTTAAACTAATATAGTCATTTTGTTTCAGCCAGGTTTCAGTGAGACAGAGTGCATTAAGATTGTTATCTGTTATAATGTCATTTATGATAAGTGCTTTAGGTGCTAGTGACCTGATGTTCAGGAGACCTAGCTTTACGATATTTATATTTTCATTTTTTGGTATTTTTTCTGGTTTGATTCTTAATAGATGTCTTCTAGAGCACACAGTACGCTTATTTCTTGGTCTAATAATACGAGGAACAGACACAGTTTCTATGCAGTTAGCCGGACATGCATTATTGTGAATTAAGTGGGATGAAGAAGGGTCTATATGGCTAGAATGTGGATTTTTTGAATGTTTACTTACTAGTCAGACAGAACGAAGCGTCCTGGAGATGTTGTCCGACAGCAGATCAGCTCCAGCTCGACTGGGGTGCAGCCCGTCAGCACGGTAGAGCCTAGGACGCTCCCAGAAAAGAAACCAGTTATTGGCAAAGAGCAGTTTCTGTTCTTTACACCATGTTAATAGCCATTCATTCAGAGCAAAAAGTCTACTGAACCTTTCACTTCCTCGGCGGTAGGTAGGTAGCGGTCCAGAAACGATGATCTGCGTGGAGGGCGCGGTGCGACGAACCGTCTCGATCAGGCTCCTGAAGTCGTCCTTCAGGATCTCCGACTGTCGCAGCCCGGTGTCGTTCGTCCCCACGTGGAGGACGACGGCACCGATGCTCTCGCCAGCGGTCAGGATAGCAGGAACCTGGGCACAGAGATTCTTAATGCGGGCACCGGGAAAGCAGTGAGTGCGTACTTTGTTACCTTTAGTGGAAGCAGCGCGGACGTGGCGAACGATGGAGTCACCTATGATCGCCACATCGCGGCCCGTCTCGCGGAGGGGGGCGAAGCGGTTCTCCGTGGAGATCTCGAACGGGGGAGCAGGAGACGTCCTGCCCCGGGACCTGGCAAGCACCTTCCGCGGCTGCACCCAGGGGCCGTGGTAGCCGGGAGTCGGCGTGAACGACCACTGGGCGAACCGCGTACGCGGTGCACTGGGCCTGGACAGAGAAACACGCGGGGTTGAGGTAGACGGAGTGTTGTGATCGTATTGAACACTTACCTCAGATGAGCGAGACGCAGCGCCGGGTGCAGCGAGCGAAGCCCGCCGCTCCCGTAGCTGCGCACGCTTCATCTCCAGATCTCGTATCAGCTTCCCGAGATTGTCGAGCTCCCGATCAAGCAACTCCATCGTTGTTTTTCCTGCACACAAAAGCGACATTGAAAAGGGAGCTAATAAAACTAGTGAAAATTTAAGGATTTTAATATACTTGTTCAAGCTCACTGAAGCAAAACTAAAAATGTATATTTAAGGGTATTTTTTAATGTATAACCTCTAAAAACATACAATGCATATGATTTGCATATAGCACCTCTCCAACCAAGTTCAGTGAATTGAGTCTTCCCTAATACATACACTTATTGATGATTCCTACTTGTCTTCCTCGTGATGAAGAGCAGGCAAACTCTGATATGTAGTGGGGGAAAAAGAAGAACGTGTTCATCAGACCGGGTTCATGATCGATCGCGTCAAAACATATTGCACTTCACGAGCTACGCCACTCACGATGCTGACGGTTGCACTCTTCAGTTTTTTTGTCTGTCAATCAAAAAGTGATGGGCGGGAATCTCTCAGCTAGCTTATTCCAACGAGGTGCGCTATTTGCTGTTAGCCTAAATCAGGGATCACCAAAGCAGATTTTAGCTCCAACCCTAATCAAGCACACCTGAACAAGCTAATCAAGCTCTAACTAGGTATACTTGAAACATCCAGACAGGTGTTTTGAGCCAAGTTGGAGGACCCTCAGGACCAAGATTGGTGATCCATGGCCTAAATAGACACTCCAAAATTGGCATTTTTTTTCGCCCCTCGCAAGGGCCCCAGGAATGCACAGGCCCCTGGGCCTGTACCCATAATGCCCATAGGTTACTCCGGCCCTAGATGGTGCAGAATGTTTCATCTACATAGTGAAGAGAAAACTTGCAAACATACAGTACAGCTCTTTAGAGTCACACTGCTAGCAATCGAAGATTTATGTAAATTCGGCAAGCTGAATGCATTCTGTACTGTACAGGAGACACGGCACGGAGGACATTGATTGACAATGGTCTACAGCTAGTCAGGACGCAGAACACAATACACTGTAGAAAAAATGGATGTCAAATTGCAAAAATAAAATCAGCGAAACTGTGAGGCCGTGAAAAGTGAACCACTGTAATGTGTTTGCCTGTTCTGGGTGCTCCAAGGTATAGCCTAATGTGATTTCACATTGGTTGTTTCTCAATATGCGTTCTTCAGCGGTCTTGCGTCCTCGTGTTCTCGTATAACGTCATCATCAGCTGCCAAAGTTCAGTTCCATTACTCAAGACCGCAAGAACGGAGGACGCATGAAAGCTCCCGGATGTGTTCTCGGTATCGAGGACGCACCAATGCAGACTTGAGCACCGAACTCGCTCTGAAAGTCCCAGAATTCATTGCGACTGGAGGTGGGAAGTGCAGCATTTTATTCAATGAGTTCAGAGATGTACTTATTTACCTCAGGAGTTTCCCTAAATGAGACGGTGAAAGAAAACAATACAGTGAAAATCTCTAAAAATTAATAAAGGCATAATAACACATTAAGGGTGTTTATTTGTTAAAATTTATATTAAAATCTGAGTTATTTGTGTTGTGCAGTGTATATTTGTAAAGTCTTTATGCAGAGTGTATATTGTGAAACGGGGGAAAACAAAAATCGTATGAATGCTGTAATGTTTAAATAATCTTCGGTTAAAGATGCGTGAGGGTCATGTGACCATCAGGAAGAAAGCAGCATCTCATTTCTCACAGGACGTGTTCTCTGTCCTCGCGGCCTCCCGAGTTCATTCTTCCGATGTGACCTGGCAAGACCGGTCACAAGAACACAAGTCTGTTCTCTGCATTCTTGGAATTGAGAAACAGCAACTATGTATTTTGATGTGCCAAACTGAAATATGACAATGAAAACAAATGACAGACTACTTTTTACTAAGATATGCATGTCATACATACTTTGTTTGAGTCACATAATCTCATACTTCAGTCCTATGTACCGTCTACTCTGCACTTCTTATTCTGCATTTCTTGAAGGGCCTGTGTAGTACTTTGAAAGGTGCATTTTTTATTCGACGTGTGACGTAACCTTGACTTAAACATGAAGACAGGGCGGGAAATCAAGCAGCTCCTCCCCTTTTTGAAAAAAAAGAAAAAAAAGCCAATGGTGAGATTTGTTGAGTGCATCAATTGAAAAGCAAATGAGAAGTGTCATGAAGGGGACTTATCAGATACTTGAGAGCAATTTATTGGTCAGAAGATTTAAAGTATGATGTCACATCCGCTAAACAAAAATGTGTTCCTTTGCAAAATCAAACACTGACAAGACAACAACACAATGTATGATCTCGAGAGATGACAGGGCTCAGTTTGTTCAGCAGAGTGACCTAAGTTTTGATTTGATTGCATCATCCATGGCTTCTAGGAATACAATGATGCAATTTGTATAGTGTGTTACGCAATTTACAAGTATAATTATACCGAGGCATGTTACAAAACGTTCCTTTATTAATAAAGAGTTCTTTTTAACTTTATCCTCATACAGACATTTTAGCAAAAACAAACAAACAATTTTGTATTTTAGTTGTCACACATATGTTGATCCCTAACACTAACAGCTTTCAATACAAAATATGCTCAGCATTGTAAAGATTGCTGGGTTCCACACAAATGATTTGTGTTGGGAAAACATAAAGGAATTAAGTTAGCTTATTACTTCTTTAAAAATGTAAGTGGATTGAACATAAAACAATTAAGTTGTGGCAAAAAAAAACAAGAATTGTGTTGTTTCAGCTCATTTTAAATAAGTTGTTTGAACAAACAGCAAACTGAGATAATGGTAACACTTTACAGTAACATTGTATTAGATAATGTTACCTAATGCATTTACTAACATGAACAATGAACATACATGTATTACAGTATTTGTTCATGTTGGTTAACGATCCATTAATTCATTTTCTTTTCGGCTTAGTCCCTTTATTAATCCGGGTCGCCACAGCGGAATGAACCGCCAACTTAACCAGCATTTGTTTTACGCAACGGATGCCCTTCCAGCTGTAACCCATCTCTGGGAAACATCCATACATTCTCATTCACACACACACTACGTACAATTTAGCTTACCCAATTCACCTATATCTTTGGACTTGTAGGGGAAACAGGAGCACCCGGAGGAAACCCACGCGAACATGGGGAGAACATGCAAACTCCACACTGAAATGCCAACTGACCCAGCCGAGGCTCGAACCAGCGACCATCTTGCTGTGAGGAGACAGCACTACCTACTGCGCCACCATGTCGCCCCCTGGGTTTAAGATAGTTAATGAAAATACAGTTGTTCATTGTTTATGTTAACTCACAGTGCATTAACTAATGTTAACAAGCATGGATTTGGATGTTAATAATGCATTAGTAAATGTTGAATTATAATAAATACTCTGCAAGAATTGTTCATAATTAGTTCATGTCAGTAAATACATTAACTAATGAAACCTTACAGTAAAGTGTGACCCAGATTATAGGATTCAGAAATGTTTTTGAGCAGCAAATCATTCATTCATTCATTTTCTTGTCGGCTTAGTCCCTTTATTAATCCGGGGTCGCCACAGCGGAATGATACGCCAACTTATCCAGCATTTGTTTTACGCAGCGGATGCCCTTCCAGCCACAACCAATCTCTGGGAAACATCCATACATTATCATTCACACACATAGACTACGGACAATTTAGCTTACCTAATTCCTTACCTAATGGACTTGTGGGGGAAACCAGAGCACCCGGAGGAAACCCATGCAACCGCGGAGAGAACATGCAAACTCCACACAGAAATCCCAACTGACCCAGCCGAGGCTCGAATCAGCAACCTTCTTGCTGTGAGGCAAACATATTAGATTGATTTCTAAAAAAAATCATGTGACACTAAAGACTGGATACTGAAAATATAGTGTTTCATCACAGGAGGAACTTACACTTTAAAATTCATTCCTATAACAACAACAACAACAATTTCTTGCATTTTAAAATGAAAAGTTTTTTGGTTTAAGGCCATGCAATTCAACTTTCAAAGCTGAGAATGAATAAAGACCTAATAAGAGATTAAATAATTAACATGAAATAATTAAAATGTAATTAAAATAATTTAAGAATTCACACTTGAGTAGTTTTAAACTTGTATTAATGTGTTTTTGTTTTTCTGTTAAACACAAAACTTGATAATCTGTAGGATGTTGGGGAAAAAATTGCTATGCAAATCTATGAAATACAATGAAAGTCAATGGCTGCTGCTTTCCAACATTCTTCAAATTAAAGTATTTTGTGTTCAGCAGAAAAAAGAAACACAAACAGGGTTTGAACAAGCGATGGGTGAGTAAATGACTTGTTGGCAGCACATTTCTGAATGTTAGATTACTACACCGCCATCTAAATGAGCAAAATTTCTTTAAAAGAAGGCTCTTCATAAATAAAGCAGTTTAAATGTTTATTATCTATAGCCTGGCAGCATCTACGCAAAACCTCAACTACACCTCAATTCTTGACATTAAGCTAATGTGGAAACTAACCTAATTTGGTCCAAACTCGACATTCTCCATTGACACAGAAATGCGTTAGAGGTGAATTTTTACCACAGCGCTCGGGTCAGAGTACACGAGACTATGAGGCTCTGCTGTGCTCTCTCTGGAGAACTTTACACTCACTTCCCTCTCATTTGCACATTATGACATTTCGGTCATCTGACATTTTTTTAAGCTAATAATACACTTGTAGAATTACCTTTTACAGTTTTTAAAGGTCGTTCACAACAGTTAAAGCTTAATTTTTCAGGCATGTAACTGAAACAAGGATTCCACAACTATAGCTACACTCGAAGGAAAAAGATATCAACATGATGTGCCAGTAAACATCAGAGCTGAGGATAAACAGAATCTAGAAGCTCATTGCTTTAACATAAGTGACCCCTGCAGGTCATTCTCGGTGTTGGAAGCAAGTAACCTTTTAACATTTTGGCATAAGATGTAAATTAACCCAGTAGCTAAAGGATATTTAGGTAAGACACAATTGAAAATTTCAGAGTCATATATTAAAATAGTACCTGGAAACGTTTGCACAGATGTCTGAATGTCTGTAATAGCGGAGAGCTGGGATGAAGGTAAAGTGCGACAAATGTAACTAATTTTCTTGGAGCCCTTACATTTGCTTTTCAGGCTGAACATTGAGCATGCAACCCTTGACGGAGCTGCCAAATATCATGTGATTTTATTACTGTCCGAATTTTCGTTTTTAAGTGCAGAAAGTTCATTACTGTAGTGGTTATTTTGTTCCTTACTACAGGTTGTGCTTTTTTTTTCACACATCACTGTAATGATCAATCTACAGCTTATTTAGTACACTATATATATCTATAAATTTGCAATGTCTGAGTTTTTCAGCTTAAAAGTAAATCAGGTTTAAATGGTGAGAGTTCCTGCAGTGACGAAAGTAACAGTTATTTATGTCCCACTGCTAATAGCCATACCCTATTTTTCATGTACACATTAGAGTTCAGGCCTGTAGGCAGCCTATTAAAAGCGGTGGTTCTTTTTTTTCCAAAAAGTGAAGCTTTTTGCAGTTATTCTCCTCAATTTCTACTAAATGATGAGGCTCAAATATAGTGACATTTCAAGCAATAATCTTTTCTGCATTAGCTTGTCGGATGGTGATCATAACCACACTTTTTGATGCAACAAAAATATTTCCTACAAAAAAAGTGCTTACCATAGTATTTTACAGCAAAGTGTTTATTTAGAAATGTGCCTTTAAACTAAGTTATTACAGTTTTATAGATAATGTTGTGAGATTAGAATTTTAAATTAAAATTTTGCAATAAAGAAATATGTATTATCAAGCATCACTGAAAAAAACAATTAGGAATCTGTTGAAACACATTAAAAACTAAAACAGATATTTTAAAAAACTGCAGCCTGTCGGTGAATAAAAAACTGGCCAGCTCATTTCCTCAGTCAGAATTTGTACATTTGAATAATTAAAAATTAAATGTGTCTTAAAGCTTTCTATCGGTTATTTTCACAATTTATGATGGCTGTCGAAGATGGGACATGCTTGACATACTGTCAAAAATGCATGACTTTTTTTTAAACCCATATGCATATTGACAATACTAATAAAACAATTCTAAATGATGAAATTTTGTATTCTTCAGTTTCTTTTGAATCATTTGATGGACAGCCTAAGCCATGTACATCTAGCTATACATTGTTACATGTTGATGACACTTAAATGTTAGTAACCTCAGCAAACAGATTTTGGTCTAAAACATTATCTTTTAAAAGTAGGTTTTTATAAAAAAAGTACTTTTGTCACTCTCCCCATTTTATGAAATATCTAATAGTGAAGCTCAAATATAGGCCTACTAGAAGTGGCTCAATGACGAAACACAAAGAAACACTGGTATAATGTAAATCTGGAATAAGAATAAGAAAGTCCAACCTAAAATGGAAATGTGTGGCTATTTTACAGAACCCTTTCTTTCTGACAATGGTTTATGTTTATTATTATTATTATTATTATTAGCTAAACAAAACATAATTGATATGTGATAATATCCAGCAGGTCTGTAAACAATACGACGCCTACGACACGGGTCATTTCATTTTGCAATATTGATAAATTTGAACTCTCTGCGCAGTCAATAGTCGTGTTTTCCTCTGGTTTTTTATATACACAACCCAAGCTCCACTAAATCCAATCTAAACCTAAATTAACATGCAGAGCAGTTTAACTACTCCTTTGAAATGACCGTTGAATTCTTGCTGCCAGACGCCACCACGCGTCGTGTTACTATAAACGGAGATTACGCGGCATTGTGAAAAAATATTCATACGCAACAGCTTCAGTAAATGAATATTAATCATACTGCGCTTTCCTAGACACTCGGTTGGAAGTTAACGGTACAACGTCAGCGTAAAGATATTAATATTCATGAGGTAGCTCTCTGCCATAGATTCGTCACTGGTCCTGCACAACTCACTACTACTCTTAACAACAACACCTGAGTAACTTTTCTCAGCAGCATTTATTTTTTTAAAACAAAGGTAATAGGATAGGATAATTATTCAAATACATTTCTATCTACCGACCTCCTAAATGCGTTTGAAAAGATGCTGAACCCCTCATCAAACGGCGAGTCATCTCATGTTGTGGTGAACTATGTTGAGGAGTATCTGGAGCTGGTCGAGTCGTTGCCTTTGGACCTACAAAGATGTGTGTCTCTTATGAAGGAAATAGACGCCAGATATCAAGGTGAGAGATTGCAGACATTTCGTCGTGGCACAAGTGTAACACTGCCTTGTTTGAGCAACGGGTGTTAGATGTCACACTAGCTAGCAGGCTAGCAGCTAACTGTTAATGTTAGCACGTGAAACAGGCAAGTTTGAAACAGGCACGATTGAGAGTTTTAAGCTACCCGGTTTATCAAATAAATTGAGTAAATGTATTTGCTATTGATGTGTAAATTATCTAGAGGTTTCGCTAAATCGCTACATATCCTGTTCGGATAGAGTCTGGCAGCGTCTAGCGCCACCAAACTTCCTGTTGAAATAATCACGTAGCTGGTAATCACAGCTGTGTACTGATGTTGTCCAAATAGGCTTTGAAACAGAAATATATACACAAACAAAATTTAGAAACTGTGTATACGCAAACCATGTAGTTAGCAACTCTGTGTAACGTTTCTGCAAAACGTGGTAAGGCATTACTGGGAGCCATTACAGCGGATGTTTGATTTCACGAATTGTTTTTATAGTGAAAAACCTAAACATTTCCTGCAGTAATAGTTTTACACACACACAAACATTAATTCGATTTTTTTCTAAGCTTTTTTCAAGAATTTTATAAAACGATTGATTGATTTTCTGGAGCTTAAAATATTAGTTCACCCCAAAATAAAAAGTCTATTAATAATTACTCGCCCTCATGTTGTTTAAACCCCATGAGACCTTCATTCACCCTAGGAACACAAATAAAGATATTTTAGACAGCAACACTCCAAAGAATGAACCAAAAACATTGCCAAAATATTCTATGTGACTTCAGTGGTAGTTAATGTGAAGCTCCAGGACACTATGTGCTCCAAAAAAAACATTGTCAGGTTGTTAGGGTCCATGTTTACTACAGTCAGTATGACATATTGCTGAGTCAGCAGTACAACATGCAAGCTTCGTATTGCCTGTAAAACACCCTGACGCACACCCTGAACGCAGAAGACATAGTGAAAATCATTTTTAACAAAAAAAAAAGATAAAATTATGTTAAGAGTTTCGTTTAATTACAGTTGAAGCACTGAAGTCAGATTGAATGTTTTGACATGATTGACATAATTTGTTTTAATTTTTGGGTGAACTAACCCTTTAAAATGATGTGAAAATGCCTAGATTGACACATCGCAGCAGTGCATGTACTATTTTTATTGTTTTCTGTTACAGTAAATACTTTTTCAGTGTGTAACTTTAAAAAAAAAAAAGATAGAATTTCAATTATAAATATCCGTTATTATGATAGAATTTATTATGTAAACATTTACCATATTTTTTAACACTATTTTTGGTGTGCTGATCATACAGAGATCCTCAACGAATTGGACGAGGCTTACGAAAAGCACAGACAAGAGTCCGATCCGATCCAGAGACGACGTCTGCTCCACTGCATCCAGCGCTCGTTGATCCGCACTGAAGAACTCGGAGATGAAAAGATCCAGATCGCAGGCCAAATGGTGGAAATGGTGGAGAACCGCAGCCGGCAACTGGAGTGGCACGGCGAGCTTTTCCAGGCCTGCCAGGACTCTCCGGAGAGCAGCGTGTCGGTGGGCAGCACCCCGAGCGCTGTAACAACCACAGCCACGACGCCGATTTCTGCTTTAGTGCTCTCAGCCAGTAAAGCGAGTGTAGATCGGAGGAAAGAAGAGACCCCGAGTTCAGTTGACAAATCTGGAGGGAAGCGTTCGAGAAGGTCGAAAAATGGCTCTGAGAATCGGGAGAACTCTAATTACAGCTTGGAGCACATGGAGGATGTTTCATCAGGCGTACCGAAAGAAAAGAAGCCTAAGGCATCGACAACGTCATCCAAAAAGAAGAAGAGGTCCAAAAGCAAGCAGGACCGAGAGCCATCTCCTGCAGACCTGCCCATTGATCCCAACGAACCCACCTACTGCCTGTGTGAGCAGGTGTCCTACGGAGAGATGATCGGTTGCGATAACGACGAATGCACTATTGAATGGTTTCACTTCTCATGTGTTGATCTGCACCACAAGCCCAAAGGGAAATGGTACTGTCCGAAGTGCAGAGGAGACAATGAGAAGACCATGGACAAAGCATTGGAGAGGTCTAAAAAGGAGAGGGCGTACAACAGGTAGTGTCAGGCGCATCTCCTGAAAATCGAGTTTAGCATTCAGTTTTGAGAGGCCTGTGATGTTAGTATATCTTTTAGGGATATATTTGGCTCATCAGTTTTGTAGTTATCGACATTCCACAGCGTTAGGATTATCCAGTTCATCCAACAAGAGGACAGTGCATTTTTTTATGTTCAGCTACTTGTATTTATGTCTTGCGAAACTGTACATATGTTCATGTAAAATAAACCACGCTGGTCGCAGTATTTTTGCACGGCTTTTGTTCATGTGTAAAACAAGGCCTTACAATATTGATAACATTATAACAAGGTTTCATTAGTTAATGCATTTGCGACAGTATTTATTCACTTTTGTTAATATTAGTTGAGAATTACAAAGTTCATTGACTAAAATGTTTCATTTTCTTAGCGTTAGTTAACATTAAAGGGATAGTTCATCCAAAAATGAATATTTGCTCAAGTGTTTTTGAATTATGAATTTCTTCTGTTGAACACAAAACAAGGAGATTGTGAAGAATGTTTGAAAAACAGCCATTGACACCCATAGTAGGAATTAATGTCAAAGGAAAATGGACGTCAGTGGTTGTTTTTATTGTCCAGTTTATTCAGTTTAGTTTATTCTCCTTTGTGGTTAACAGATGAAAGAAACAAATTTGGATTAAATAAAGGATGAGTAAATAACAGAAGTTTCAACTAATCCCTTTAACGATGAAAAACTGGTGGACCTGAGCTGGCAAGACATTCTATAAACAAACGTTACAATAACTAGTTTTGCTTGTTGCTAATGCATTAACTATCTTTAATTAAGAACTTTTTGTTAAGTTTTACGGTTAGTGTTAGCTCAGGTCCACTGTGGACCAAACATTTTGTCTTCAACACTTGATCAGTCGTGCATGTTCTCCAAAAAGTTTTTTTCATAATAAAATTGTGATGTTTCACCCAAGTCTGTGTCCTAAATTCAAATAAGCATTTATTAAACTGAAAGATATTAGATGTATAAAGTACTAGTGACTCACACACGTAATTTCACCTTTTATTTAAGTATTTACAAGTGCTGGAAAATGAGATTGCCAACCAGTGCAAAATCTGTACACAAAATTCAGATGTGACTTGTATATACAAGAGATCAGTAGAGGCAAGGACACACTCAGGCATTCATGCATGTAACAGGGCAAACATCTGCAAAGATCAAGGGCTTGGGGGGGGGAAAACACCTGAAGACATTATTTCACTTGATTGGACTTGTGATACAAGCCGTTAAAAGAGGTTACATAGCTTTTGGAGGATATTTTTGAATTTTGAGCAATTCCAGCAAATCTCTTTTTTTTTTTACCAGTAAATATAGCTATATTTTATACTCCACACCATATTGCCATTTTCTGTCAGCATAAATTTGTATTTAATATAAACTCTCATATCTGTCTACCAATGTCTTAGTTTTCAGTGCAAACGAGAGAAGCTCACCACTCATGTGGTAGAACACTTAACCTTTCTTTTGACTAAACCAACACAACACACACTAATCCTGTAAAATGAGAGCGAAACAGAAATTTAAAAGGACACTTTCAACGGTGTTAAGCAAAGTCATGATTTTAAAATTGACAATGAAGCACCAATGACGTTTTCATCAACACTACTATGTCTGTATCTGGATTAGACTGGCTCCTGTCGACTCATCCATAATGTGTTTTTTAGAGACGCTATCACTTTTTGCAAAAGAGGACGATTACTGCATATTCATGCCAGATGCAAAATTAGTCAAGCATTAGACACCAGGGGTAACTCCCCTCTCAATGATCTTAATGAGGGTTGAAAATCAGTCCAGGCAAAAACGTGGGAGAGAAATAAAACCAAAAATCACAATCTTGCATGAGTAAAGTGCATAAAAACTTAAAAATGGAGATTTGAAAAACTATCCTCCAACAACAGAGCCAAACAAAAAAGGAAAAGGATGTTTCGGTGAGAACGTGGTTTATGAATGTGGTCAACTGTCCCTCCAGCTCTGCTCTACGATCGCCGACACCCGTTTCTCATACTCCCGTTTGTTTTCTTGATACAGTTGTGCTGCCTGGCTGTTTGCAGGGCTGTTGGGATTTGGCTCATCCAGAAGGGACTGTAAAGAAACAGAGGGTGAGCAAAATCTAATTTTAGGCCTCAAGAACACAACAACAGGAAAGCAAACTTGTAATAAGTAAAGCAAAACTAAAACATCATTACTTTCCCCAACCAAAAATCAGTACTTGAAGGGATTCTCACCATTTACTCACTCAAGTGGTGTGGGAAACTTTATAGGTTTTTTTATTTTCTTCCGTTGAACACAAAAGAGATTTTAAAGATTCTTGGAAACTAGTTTCGATTGCTAACCATAGCAGGAAATGCAAATACTATGTTCCTATGTGTTCAACAGAAATAGGTTTGTTACAACTGAAGTTTCAGTAAATGACATCAATTTTCAGTTTTGTGACTTATTTGACAGGGCATACAGCAGACAAAATGTAAAATATTTCCCACATGCTACATTGAAATGACTTTCAAACCAAATGACTTAACATACCTGGATTGATGTAAGAATAGAAGAAACATCATAAGTAGGACTCCACCGATTCTGAAGAATATCTAGGCAGATACTGCCATCAGCATAGACTGCGAAAAGACAAGAGCAGAGTTATATCCACACATTCACGGTCAGAATGCAAGCCTGAATCTTTTTAATGTTAAAAAAAATGAAGAAACCAGCCCAAACTAATATTGCAAATCACTCTCAAACCAACAAAATTACACCAGTAACCTTCACTTTGCCTTTGAACATCTTTAGCAGGGCTTGACAATAAGGACGGCCCGGGGCCAGAGTGCGAGACACTTGGTACAGTAGACAGGATCGTTACTGGCCCGATTGCTGCCTTGTCACTAAAGTTTAATTCGGTTGCAACTGTTTGTCAATTGCTTGCAATTACAGTCTTGGGGTGCGCTCACACATATCTTGTTTGCCCAGTTAGCGTGGTTTGTTTGCCATATTTGAATCTTGCAATTGTGCTCGGATCCACGCCAAATCAATCCGTCTGAGATCGTCTGAATCTGAATGAGGTGGTCTCAGCTCGATTTAAACAAACTCTGAAGCGGATCAATTGTAATTAGAAAGCAAACCGAGCCAATGAACTAATGAACCAGGCTATATCACAGTGGTACATTATGGTTGTGTAATAGCATACATACGGCTATATGAAGAGAGAAATGAGAGTAGGGCGGGATGTCATTTCTACTGGCAAACACGAATTTCATGTTGAATATGAAAGTGAAAGCATGCTGAAATATTACCAAGTGTTGTTTATCCGTTAGGAAAATTGACAGAAATTACCATCTGATCATTTTTTCCATATTTTAATCTTACAATGTTATGTATTAGGCCTATTGTTTTGTTCATTTCTGCACTGACACCTCGAAAAAAAGGATCAACATTGATCTGCTTTATGATCAGACTGCAGACTCGCTTCATCTGCCATTTCTCTCTATAATTTAAGCCTATAATGCATAATTAGGCCCAACATTTTTTTTAAATAGATTGATTTAATATATAGATTTACAAAACTTGACAACTGAAATGAGGCTATGCACATATACATACATACATACATACACACACATATATACATATATATATATACACAGTATGTCACAAAAGTGAGTACACCCCTCCAATTTCTGCAAATATTTATTTATATCTTTTCATAGGACAACACTGCAGAAATGACTCTTTGACACAATGAAAAGGAGTCAGTGTAAAGTTCGTTTAGCAGAACTTTTTTTTGGTGGGGCCAGTGAAAATTTTCGCAGGGCAAGTAAATCTGAACCACTGTCCTGATCGGGCCAGTAAAAAAAAATCCTTAGCATTGAACCCTGTTAAGAGTTGATGCAGTTTTGACAACAATAATTTATTATAATAATAAAGATGCCAAGGAAAATATTTCTATTGAAATTGGTTTACTACTGTTTAAATACTTGATTTAAAAATAAATAAATAAAATGTTTTTTAACTTTGACAACACTGTTAATTTAAGACTAACAAGAATCATCACTCACCATTTGGATGAAACATCTTTGAGACGAACCTCACTGTTGGAGGCTTGTTTGGATATTCCTCTGTGAACTCGACTGTGAGTTTAAAGGTACCTTATGGGCAAAGCAAACACTATCTTTAATTTCAGTAAACATTTTACTACTTTACTTTAAACATATTTGACCATTTTTGCACAAGTTTGGCTCAGCAAACAGAAACTCACCATCTTCAAAAGGTGTTCCCTCTGGACTGCATGTGAAAACATGAAACAAAATTTGGATGATTGCAGATTAATTCAGACAGACTTAAGGTTGCAATCTAATTCAAGTGAAACAAAAGAGTGAAAAGACATCTGAACAAAATCTGTATATGATAAAAGTTATTTGATGCCTGTATCAGGACTTTGGTTTATCCATGTAAGTTGTGTAATAGGTGGGTGTGGCTCTGTGGCCTCCACGTCTTTTGACTTTTCTATCAAATATAAACAACATAATAAAATATAATACAATATAGTTGTAATAAAGTATATAACAAATATACAACAATAATAAAAATCAAGTGATATTGTAAATGAAACCCTTGCCAACACTGATCTGCTTTGTGTACTCTCATTTTCTAATGATAAAAATTCCCCCACTCCAATTATTCCTAACATATTTTAAATTTGTTTTAATGCCGTAAAAAAAGTAATAGCATAAAATAACACGTTACAGAATGTTTGTCTTATTGCAATTCAGAAATGCAACCTATTCTTGGGTGGCAAACGTTCCAGGAAAATTCTCCTTTAGTGTTTTTTTTTGTAATAATGTAATAATTATGTTTTTTTTAATGTTGGTTACCAAAAATAATAATAATAATTAAAAATAATAAAATCGGAAACTACATGGGGACGTTCTGTGTTTGCTTGGCAGTAATAGTTTACTTTACAGTCCTGTTTCATGTGTATATGCAATGTATTCCATCACTGCAACACATAAACTGTGTAATAACTAGATACTATTCCTAAACCTACCCATTGTCCTAACCTTAACCCACATAGTAAAATCGTGCTTTCTTAGGGAACTACACGCAGTTTAAAATAAAGTGTAATCCACATTTCATGCTGGGAAAATGTCAGTTCCAAAGCCCCCTCATTTTCGATGTTTTCCATCATGGGGATCTTCGTTACAGGAGCTTGTTTTCTCAGCCTTTACTCGATCAGACGTATTTGCTCTCGTCTTACCCGAAAATAACTGCATTCCACACCATGATGTTGTTCTCAGATGGAGCTCCACTGACGCCGGCTGGGGGATCCTCCTGGAGCCTGAGGGACCACCACACAACACATATTAAATTATATTTCAGTGTCAGTCACATAAATGTGCTAGAAAACACCTGAAATGTAACATGACGACGTTTGGTTACTTTCTAAAAATGACCAGACACTGGCTAAAGAAAATAATATCATTCAGACAAGTCAAGCTTGAATAACTTCTTTAACCGGCTCGAACTAGCTAGCTAGCTAATCAGCTAAAACAAATGTAGAGTTTTTAAATGAAACACTACACCGCAAATAGATAGTGTAACACAATCGACAAACTCACAGCAACAAGAACAAAGTCAATTACCATGTTTTAATCGTGTATATTACGTTTAAGTAATCGACTACCGACTTAAATGTTATGAAGCTAACTAGCTAGCCAGCTATTCCATCAAAACAAACACATCTCACGTTATCGCTGTACAGCAACTCACCGTTTAAAATCTCGCATGAGTCGCCTTCTAGCTGGAGTAGACATCTTTAACTACACTTAAAAAGCGTCAGCGCTTATTTTTAGAGCCCTATTAAGAAATCCTAAGGTAACTGTATTTATCACAACAGCGATGATTAATATTCCTTTATTGAGTACAAGACGTCTTTTCACGAGACACGAATATACCACCTGTCCCACACAGGGGGATTATTTGTGACCAAAAACACAAAATCATCACGCAAACGACTCTTTAATTGAATTTGTGTTTAGCTTTGATGAAAACAGTAACTGATATTTATACTGTTGTTAGAAATATTTTTGAGTTAATGGAAATAATTCGAGAATTTAAGTAAAATGTTTATCTAACACAGCATATACGTCACGAATCCCCCTATTCGTCTTTCTGTTGGTACAGTCTTGGATGGAGGAACAGCGTCGATGACGTTTCCGTAGGAGGAATGAGGTCAGAGTGTCCTCCTAGCGGTTAAGGGCGGGAAACGCAGCAAAGGTCTACCTTGTACTCTGACGTGAAGGATGTTTCATAACAGGTAACCGATGCGTTTAGTCGTTGTCCAGGTTTTAAAAACCACTTTTTTATTATTATAACGAAGTGGAAAGACACTAGATAATTAAAAAAACGCTTTCTGAGTCAGATTGTGGAAACAAAACCAACATTCAACAAAACAGGAAGAGATTATCGTGACAAAACTTGTGGGCACTTCATGTAATTTATCTTAATGTTATGCTATTATATTTAAGGATGTTTAGAATATTAATCACAGCACCAAATATTTAACAAACTATTTATTATGAAACAAAAACATTTGAATACAATCTGGCTAGATATATATTGACTGAAAAATCAACACAATATGGTTATTGAATTTAATTAACTAAACTGACGATAAAAACTACTTGTAAGGCGTTTGTTAATTATTTATTAAATTCATAGTTGTTTATCAACTCAATAAAATGAATCTGTAACTTTTTATTGGCGTTATATGGAACTAACTAGCTAGCGAAGTTAATAATAATGAATCATGTTTTGACCTTATGTCAGTAACTTATTCGCTTCAGCAATTATTGCAATAAGAAATATGATTCAGTGTTTTGCCTCGTGACTTATTACATAATTACAGACTTGATCAAAACGGATGTAGATATTGAGCAAAACAAAAACACAACTGATTCAGTCAACTGGTCAACCATTTTAATCATAAGCAGCTCTAATTGCTACATAAGAAAGAGATGTCATTAAACAATTATATTTAATACGTAGGCACAATTAATACAGTGGATCAAAAAAAGCATAAAAAGTTTTTCAGAAGTGATTCTGACCGACCCAAACTAAAAAAAACGTACATAAAAAGCACTTTTTTTTTCAACACAAACACATTTTCCCTTTCAAAAGACATGGACTTAAAGCAATCCAGAACATTCTTAATGGATATATAAAGGCATGTTTAGTCTAACACCCATGATAGATGTGCATGGTGTCAAAGGTGATGTGGTCGTACTGCTCCTCTACACTGACTGACTTGCGGTGCTCTATCTGACTGCTGGCATCCTCCATGTTCTCAGCTGTGTCTCCAAAGCCGTTTCGGTGCCCATAGTGAAGACCACTGTCAAAAAGACCAAGATGTGAGGAGACCCCCTCATTCCCAACATGATCACCACTCTTAACCTCGGATGAATTCCCATTTATGTTCTCACGCATCAGGTCACCCCCATTGAGGTGTTGCACAGGATGGCAGAGTCCTGCTGTCAAAGGGAACAAATGAATAATAACCTTATTAGAGAAAGTAAAGGATTACTTCATTCTCATTTTAACGTTACCGTTTTGCACAACAATTTCCAAAGTTTTTATCACTTCAAATATTTCCAGGGTTGTTGAGTCAATTGATCAGGCTTTCAAAACCACCTGCACAGTTTATATAATATAATTGCATCTGAACATTTGAACTGGAGTTTAAAGTCCTGGTTTCGAGCTTTGATATGGTTTACCCGAACAAATATAAAACACTGGCACACTGCCCTACATTCACTTCAAACTGAAACACTTCATTTTTTTAATTAAGATGCATTTAATATTATAAAATCATTTATGTTGAAGGAAAAAAACATTTTAAGGGTTAACGAAAGTACCAACCAACAAACAAAAAGGATGTGTACATTGTAGCCAACAATTGTAGCCAAAACAAAAAAACAACATCAACAACATACTTGCATGTAGAGCTCCACGATATTGGAAAAATCTGATAATGTGATATTTAAATTTTCTCCGATAAATATTGCAATTTTAGTTTCAACAGCTCTATTTTATGGTTTTCTATGAAGTCTACTAGTATTCAGGCACAGAAATTGAATAATTGCAATGCAAAAAAACATGCTTTTCTTACTTTGCTTCGTTTCTAGTCCAAACATATAATCTTAAAATTCTAAGATCAAGTAAAATATTTAGTTGTTTTCAATTTTTCTTGAATTTTTTTCCTTAAAACAAGCAAAAATATCTGTCCGTGGGGAAAGTAAAATAGTCGTTTTCGCTTTGAAATGTAGATGTTAGGATTAGAAACAAGCCCAAAATTCAAAGTAAGAAAAACATTTTGTTGTTGTTGCATAAATCATATAAATTCCAAATAGATACTAGGCATGGGACGATAACCGTTTTGAAGGTATACTGTGGTTTAAAAAAGTCAAGGTTTTCATACCGCCAAAATTTCTGCTATACCATTACTAAGGTATGTGTACGATTTTTTTTATTTACATTTTTTTGTTTTTAAGGTGTAAATTGTAAAGACATCTTGTGTTTTTTAAACAAATGAAGACCGCAGAATTCAATGATTGACTTGAACTATTTAGCCTGACATGTTTACGGCCCCAAAATATTATAAATGTTTCTTAAAATAAAATATATTGTGTTCAAAGGGGAAAAAGCTATTGCTTATTTTTTTGGCAGACATTTAAAAGAATATATTTTAGAGCAGTAATCACAATAACGTTATACCGTGATATTTTTATCCAAGGTTATCATACCGTCAGAATCTTATACTGGCCCATGCCTAATAGATACAGTAATTAAATACAATTTATGTTGCTCCTGGTCAACTATAATTGAGATGCAACATTGCATATCTTACGATGTGACTATTGCAGATGCGCACATCAATGCTGAAACGATATATTGTGCAACCCTCCTTGCATGTGGTTTCGATTGCTAACATGTTCTAACAAAGCACAAATGCAAGAGTCTGTTTTTGTTAAATGACAGAACATTTTAATGAGTATAGAAATTACATTTCCATCAACCTTATGCATCCTGCTTCTGTACATGAACAATATTTTCAGCTCAGTTTCAGTGTTTAAATGAGTACTTAGATGTCTCTTGTAACTTAGTACTTTATGTAGGCAATCATGCTGTATGCTGTGCAAAAACAATCTGGCATTCATTCTGTGTAAAAATGTGACAATTATATATGAATTTATATAACGTACAGTGAATCGAAGAATCCCCTTTAACTCAAATTAGCTCTCATTGTATTCAACAAATATTTCTCACACTACATATAAAATGCTATGCAAAACATTAGATGGGGGGAAAAAAAGACTTTTGCCCTCATACAATAACCTGACTGATAAACACTTGAGACTGTAGATACAATAAATCTAACGAAACAGACTTCAACGAATAACATCAACAGAAGGATGAAAAGTCTAAGGTTAAAGAAGTAACTAAGTGCACAGCAATAATCAATGGATGCACTTTGTACATTCATAAGATATGCTTTGGCATAACAGTACAATTAAACGTAAAAATAAAATAAACATTTTATGTTTTCAACTTGGAAATAAAACCTGCATTTAGCTGGAATTTCTTTTTTTGCTACTTTACAGGAAAATAACGTGACTCACTCACACCATAACTATTAATGACAGTCCAAAAATCCAAACAATATTACAAAGCAATTTACGAAATTTGTAAGGGCAAATACACTTCACAGCAAAAGCTGTGCAATCAGTGTTACACCAACAAAGAACAGGAGAACAAGAAAAATCACACTTTCCAACTATAGATTTCAAGGCCTGAAAGCAGCCTCATAACAAACTACTATTTTACAGCAAAGGAAAAATATTGGGATGTTTTAACTATTATTGGAATGCATTGGAATTCAAATTAAACAGGCGTTCAAGGAAGTTATTGTGCAAAACAAAACAACCTTTTCCATTTTTTGCTTTTGTTTAAAAAAGTGCATACCACCAGAAGTTAAATAGACGGGGTGGTCCAAGCAACATATGACCACAAGTTTTATGCATACGATGTGCGTCAGATTAAATAAATTTCCCTCCCAGAGACACACATTACCAAAAGAGCTTCAATGACGTAAAAGGCAAATGCCCCTACAGATAGGCATAGGAGTTAGTGCAACGGCATGGTATCTGCATGGAGGTCACGTTGAAGATCTCCAACTCTTTGTGGATTGGAGAGGATGAGCTCTCCATTTGGACCCCCCTGTCTTGCTCTGGACTGCTGTAGCCATTGGATGGCAAAGGCAAGGATCCATTTAAAGGTCTGTTCCCACCTGTGGAATTCAGTGCAGGCCCAAACTCCATGTGCATGTTCTCCATCTGGTCTTCTCCACTGGACCCGTTTATTGGCTGATAACCGAGATCTGAAATGTATGGTGATGGCAGTCTGCTGATTTTGCAATGGCGACCCAACAAAATATTACAATGATCCATTGTAAAAATGTTTTTAAAGGGGTCCTATTATGCAATGCTTGCAACAAAAATCCACTCTCAATTGTCCCCAAAATGGGCCTTAAGTTTCAGTTCTGATTGAAGGCCAAAAATAGATTTAAAAGGTTTTTTAGCCCATCATTGACTCTGTTTATTTACTGGTGTAAATTTGTGTGAACTTATATTTATTCAGTTTTTAAATGAATTTCAGTAATATTATTGACTAATATGAAAATATTCATATGATTTATTTACAATACAGTTTTGTAAAGTCAAATTTTCTGTCTTTTAGATATTTTATGTTAGAGACTTGCTTTGTTTACCAAATAAAGTGTATCTAATTGGATTCGCATTGTAAACATTTAATAAAAGTTATTAGTATTACTTTTTATTTCATATATTAAGGTTTTAGTTATGATACTCCTGAAATCGTTCCTCATAAATCCGCAGATTTTTAACAAAATACTCTGCAGAAATAGCAAAAAATGTCCGCAGATAATGTCTAGCCCTAGTCATCACTAAGCTAAGCTGTATTAACTGATTTTGTGGGAAAAAAAGTAATTTTTTAAAAATTCATTTGAATCAAGCAAATTGTGAGCAAACTATTGCTCTGAAGCATTCGATTTTTAGTGTTTACATATTAAACATTGTGAAAATGACAAATTTGCTACAGATATTCTAAAGTGTTCATTTAATTCTACAGTATATATCTATATGATAATGTCCATTTCTTACAGAATTCCCAGCATAGTCATCTTTTCCTCTCGCACCAAAATGTGCTCTCTTGCTTGAAGCCATTCTACTTTGTTTGTTGTCAAATGCCTGAAAGCTCCCGTGTTTGCGTGTCCTGTCTCAAAATGTAGCAAGAGGTACTACAAAATGGTAATAGTTTGATTAAGGTGTTTAATAATGCAACTAAAATATAAATAGTCTACTTCTTAATTCAATTTCTGTTTGGTTTAATTGTATCTTTAGTCAAATTAAGGTAAATCAAAGATCGGTTTCCATGGTCGACTCTTAATCAGAGTATTGACCTTATTTCGCCCTGCCCACTTTTAATACTTCGCTCTTCCGCATTTTGTCATCCAACTTCTGGTACACTGACACAGTACATCAGATGACTGTTTCGGAAAGTCATTACATGTATAGTTAGCTGTAATTTTAGAAAAATGGCATATAATGCAGGTTCAGTAAATGTTTTGAGCTGTGAGTACGGTGAAACCTCCCTGCAACGATCAGAGGGTCTCATATTGCCCCATCCATCGATACCGTTAATGTGCGTAGGCGATATGAGCCAGAGGTAACTTACGGGGATATTTTTAATCACTTTGTCCTGTCACAAGGAGTAGATGGAACGTTTATGAAGAATTAATAAAGTACAGAGGCCTACCAATATTTACATAGTGGGAAAGTTGGTTGTGTTCTATTACACAGTGAGGGGGGATTTCGTCTTATTAAGAACAAATGTGCACCCCAGCCAGTCGAGCAGTCCATGCCACTCAGTGTGGGTGCTACTTAGTAAGCAGGGATCAGTGGAGACTATGATGATCGTGCATCGCTGGTTTAGGAAGGTCCTGTAGCCACGCAGCCTTTATTATAAAGTAATTATAAGGCAATTAAATATATAAGTAAACAGTAATATCTTGTAATATAAATGTAAACAGTATGCTAACGTATTTGTATAATAATACACAGCTGCTGACTCGGTTGTCATCAGCAGACTAAGTATACGATCAAATCTCTTCATTTGTGATGTATTGACCCTATTGTTTAATGCTGAAGTTGCTCGTTTTTGCGATTGTTTTAGAACTTCCGATTCAGTCGCCTACGGAAGAAATGACTAGGAATAATAAACGGCAGAAAACGGTCAAACTACTCGCTCTACAAACAAGTGTTTGCATGACTACACAGACAAAATAGACTAATATAATAAGAAAACATCAGTTTGCAACATTAAGCAGCAAAACGAGCTGTTTTTAATGTCTAAAAATGAACAGAAGTGAACGAGACAGGAAGTCTCGAGACAGAAAGACTCGAATGGCTGCGCCCGCTCATACGTGGAGAATAAGGTCTATTGTCTTAATCGTATTAAAATCTGAGTATTGGTATCCATGTAAATGTACTGATTGTCGAGAGTGTAATGTGACTATTATGCTTTCTTAAATGTTGCAGCATTACAATAAAACAATCTCTAGCTTCAGTTTAAACTCTTGATATCGTTTTCCAAATGCACAAACCTGAAGTAGGGCACAGAAAGCGGGCTATCAAAGGTGTGCCATAAGAGAACTTTAGCACTGTTTTTTGCACTTTTGCATAAGCCTACTAATACACGCAAGACCGTGCCAACCTAAGCATGAGATTAAAATGAAATGTGTATTGCAGTGGTTCTAAAGCTTTTTTTACACCAAGTACCACATCAGAAAGAAATTGTCTCTCCAAGTACCACCGTAATAACCGGTGTAGAAGTACAGTAGCATAGTAGGCCTAATTAAGCAGCTAAAGCACTGCACAGTTCACTTATAAAATGTTTAGCCTAATAAAATAAATTTACTGATCACATCGGTGTTATCGTACGCGTCAAAGGGTTAAAAGTGTGTTAATTTTTTTAGTTTAATTATTCATTGATTTCCCTGCGTACCACTAGAAGGAAGCTTGTGTACCGCTAGTGGTACGCGTACCACAGTTTGAGAACCACTGGTGTATTGCACATCAGTATGTTAGATTTGTGACACTGTGTCAACTGGACATGGCCACAACCTGATACTTTTTCAATGCGCAAACATCAACATTGCGAACTACAAGCAACTTGCAAGTATAAAAAGCATAATTGAACCCCTTTAAAAATCAAATATTCAATATTCAGTTAAGGCTTACCATCTGTTCTGGCCTTTTTAATGTGATTAGGCTCCATGCAATCAAGAGACCTCTTTCGGCTGGGAACCCCATTAAAGACGCCCCGTTCTTGGATTAGCTTGCGGTCTCCAAAGCACACAGAGCCATTGGTTGAGAATCCATTAAGCAGATTGAGTTGCCTGTTCTGAGCATTGGAGAGCAGTTGGGCACACTCTTGAAAGCCCTGGGCATGGGCTAGGTCAGCTGCGGTCAGTCCACTAGCGTTCCTCATGCTGCGCAATGATAAAATTAGCGTGTTAACACTGCTGGTCTAAGACAAATGTTTCCAAACCACTCATACAAACACATACACACATTAACACACACACACACACACACACACACACAGTCCCTTTCTGCATGTCACATCAACTTAAACATTTTTGACATCCATTTTGTTAAATGTAGGATAAGCAAAATTGGATAAACCATCGTGAAAAAGATTTAACAGACATTTATAATGTTGATGCTTCAACTGCAATAGAAAATGAAAATCTTTTGAAGCGTAAAACACAAGTAGATGAGATGCCAGTGTATGAAAAAGGAGGAAAAATACATATCCCTTACACCTTTCAGAGATCAACATGGATTGACTGGCAAAATAAGTCGTAGTCAGGATTTTTCTGAAATATTTCCCCAGGAATTATCTTCGACACAAGAGATGAACTGGAACCAATAGGAACTGATAATTTAAAAGGATTTAGAAAAGGACAGAAGAATCTGAACGAGCGTGAAACTTAAGTGTGTCAGAATACACATCATGAAGCACTGGTAATAAGAAGCCAAGAATGTAGATGTCCAAACATGTCTTCTTTGAATCTGGCCAGAACTAAGCTGAAGGAGGAAGAAAAAAAAAAAAAAAAAAAAAAACGCGGTCTTCTGAATTGAAGAAAAAGTAAAAGGAAAAAGAAAGAAAAATAAATTTATATCCTCCAGAGGTTTAATGGTGGGTGATTCTTCATTTTGCTTTAAAGTGACAAGGCAAATGAGCCAAGCTGGAAATTCTTCTTTAACCACTGAAAGACAAGAATGGTTCTGGAAGTTGGAGAAATCATCCTGGCTTCTTCTTCAAAAGAGGTCAACCGGTGAAGCACTGAAGAGAAATGTGATGTGAATACCATATTAAAATTTGATGACAACATAAATGTGTGCATTTAGCATCAACAAAATCATTTTCTATTGCAGTGAAGAATCAAAGAACACATGAATGAACAAAATTGAGGGCAAAAGATAAGTCTTTACACACTTACCCCTGGAACTCCTGCTAACAATCCTGAATACATTGAGAATACAAAAATGTGACTCTTGGTAGTGATTTATGCTGAAAACACAGATTAGACTATTAAATAAATTCATAACAGACACTAATCACTTTAATTTGTTTGATACTTTGTTTTGTGCAATTGTATATTTGTGTGGGGTTTGAGTAACTGCCAGCTTTAGTTGCTTCAACCCTTTATTACATATCAAACACTGAGTCCAATTTTATTTCAATTGACTTGGGAAGATAAACTATACTCCGATTCACATTTTAACAAAGTATTATATATACAGTTCACCCCAAAATTGAATTTTTACCCACCCTGATGTGGTTCATATATTTCAAAACTATTTGAAAGAACACTGGAAACATCAGCCATCTGAATCCATAGAGGAAAAAATGCTACAGAAGTCAATGGCTATCTATTTCCAACATCCATAAAAAATATATTCTTTTGCATTTATTAGAAAAAAGAAACTCAATGACAATTTATATTTGGGGTGAATTGTTCATTTCTAATTCACTATGGCATCACTCATTTTATTTCTTTATTTCTCTCTTATTTGTCCCATCCATTAATAATTACAGAAGTGACTACTTCAGAAGTTGATCCTTCAGTTCAGTTCAGAAAGTTCAGTTCAGAGAGTCCCCAAGAGATGAAACGCCGCAGTACACTGGTGAGAAGCAGAGTCTGAAGTTTCTGAATGGAGTTTGAAGTACACTAACTGAAGTCGTTTCTTCCCTTCACTAATTTAAAGAATCAACAGGGTGTCAGGAAGCCAGGTAGGATTTACTTATGCTTATTTCCATGTTAGCTGCAAACAGTGACAGTGTCAAACTCCTCTTGAAATACATGCAGTCACTATTATTATGTTATTGCAGAAACGTTGTTGAAACCCCAATATACGAACTGTAAAAATATTTGACAGGGGTAAAAATTCATCATTAAAATACTCGAGCAGTGATACACTGTTAGGAAACATCTTCAGGCAGCATTGTTACGTGTGCTGCATTATTTCCCTCTCAATAAAATATAAAAGCATTGGATCATGGTGAAGTGGAGATTTGCAGAAGTGCTGCAATTAAAAACTCCTGTCGTGTTTATTTATACTGCACACAGTACACTGCTTTAAATCAAGCAGCTTTACTGTATTAAACATAAAAAATGGCATCAGTGATGCTTTTAATTAGTACAGATGTTAAAAAACGTTTTTGGAAAGTTGAGATATTTTATACTCCTAAAACAATCTTGAACTTTGTGTGCAAAGAAGTTACATCAGTTCATTAAATTTTTTAAATGAAAATTATTAAAGCCTTTAAAAGGGGTGGATAATAAAACCGAATACAAGACAGATACAAGTCCTACACAGTGGCCAAAGGGATTTTGAGCCAATTTTCTGGCAGAATTGTGGCCAGGTCACTATGTGATGCTGGTGGAGGAAATGTGTCCTGTCTCACTCCTCCAAAACACAGCAAAGTGGCTCAATAATATTTAGGATCTGGTGACTGTGTAGGCAATGGGAGATGAACTTCACTTTCATGTTCATTAAACCACTGTGTGTGTGTTTTATGTGTGTGTCATTGTCAGCCTAACGCACAGTACGGCCTTCAGGATACAATGTTTGGGGCTTCTCCACACCGTAACTCTCCTGGAGAGTTACCAAAGGTTTGGCTATATCAACCTGGCCGTATATATTGACCATGTGGAGCTCCCAACTAAGAGCTTTGGTGGAAATAGGAGAGTTGAGGTGCACATTTAATTCAGCAGTGAGTTGGTCAGTTTTTTGTATACAATCTGTTAGCACCCGGACGTTCCTTTCAGACAGCTTCCTCTTGCATTCACAGTTATTCCTGCTGGATGTGGTTCATCCTTCATGGTGGTATTCTGACATTACCCTGGATACTGTGGTACTTGATGCATCAAAAAGGCTCACTGTCTTAGTCACAGATGCACCCGCAACCAACACCCACACCAACAATTTGTCCTCTTTTGAACTTTGATGTCACCCATAAAGTTATGTGCATTTAATATTTTAGGTAAAACTGTGCTATTACTGTTTATTAAACCTTCACTCTGCTCTTACTGCTAGGATGTGCAATCAATGAAGACAGGCCAACAGGTTGGTCAAATTTAGCCATGAATCCTCCAACACTAAATTGGTCACCGTTTCAGTTTCATTGTCCAACCCCTGTAGATATGATAATATATATACATGCAGACTCTGTGAAGTGCCTTGTAATGTGCAGCTTTATTTGATGTTTGACCATTTCAACTGAAACATGATCATGAGTGGAGCATATTGGGTAGCTTTTGCCCTTTATTATATAAAAGTCCAATAGTGTTCAGTTATATGACTTGTTTTCATATCAGTCACATTTCACCTCCTGTATATACTAGGGATTCTCCATTTCTGCTGGGAGCTCTTCTAAAGAGCTGGATTTAATTGTGCTTTTGATTCCACTTCCAAACCGGTCCAAGAACTTTTTAACATTGCTAAATGACATCAACAGCACTACACTAATAAATGTCTGAGGAACAAGCACATTCACTATTAGCAAGGACATGAAGTTTAAGTGCCAAAAAAGTGATATTTTGATGAAGGTGGACAGACATACTGGCAGTGCCCCAAATCCTACATCATATTTGCATGAATCTGAACTTGAGAGTGGAATTAGTGCAAAATAAACCATTAGAAAATATTAATAAATTTTTATTGCACTACCATAGAGTGACATTAATTAAATAAGGGGTTTGTTTTTGGTGTTAAGAAAAGTTTGTTCATTCATGGATTCAGCATACAAAAATAAAGCAGATCAAACAGACATGTATCGAATCTCTAACTGGATCACATTCCATACACACACACTCATACCAACACGCAAGGCATTTTCAAATCAAACATCTAAAAACAAAATACACATTTTCAGCAATAAAAGGACATTTTCGATTGAAGAGACCCTCCCCCACTTATTCCTACCCAAATTTGAAGAAAAATATGAATGCTTCTCAGATTTTCTTAGTTTCAAATTATATTTGTAACAAACAAATGGCGTAAGTTCATCCTGGCAGGTCTCAACTGAAAAATAACACGGTAACACTTTACAACTAGGATTCATTTGTTAGTATTAGTTAACAACATTAGTTAAAACGAACGGTCTATGAACAATACTTGTACAGCATTTATTAACCGCGTTTAATGTTCATTTCGACATTCATTCACAAACATTTTTACAATGCATCCTTACAATGCAACCATAATGTTAAAAAAAAAAAATGGCTCTTTAAAACATTGTTCATAGTCAACTCATTTCAAATAATGTGCCATCTAAAATAACAAATGAGATCGTATTGTAAACTGTTACAAATGAACCTGTTTGGTGCAAGAAATCTGAAATCTGAAAAAGTGAGCATTTGGACAATAGATTTATAACTCTCAACTCATTTATGTGCTGTTGCGTACTGGCCTGTGAGTGACTTGATTATAGGGGGAATAACACAATAATGATTCATTTGGTACCTCGTGTTTGCTTCATTTATTACTTCTGTGAGTGTGACATGCTTTTTAAATACAATACACCAGTTAGGCATGGGCTGGTATAAGATTCTGACGGTATGATGATAATATCACGGTTCCACGGTATTGTGATTACTACTCTAAAAATATCATATTTTAAATGTCCGAGTAAAGAAAACTAAAACGTCTTTCCCCTTTGAACACACTATATTTTATTTTTTGAAAGATTTGTAATATTTTGGGGCAGTAAACATGTCAGGCTAAATAATTACAATAAATCATTGACTTTTGCTGTCTTCATTAGTTTCAATAACACAGATTTCTTTACAACTTAAAACAGCATCTCTGGAGATCTTTTCTGCTGGAGATATTGTTTTTCCAAAAAACTAAAATAAAATGTAGATAAAATAAAAAACCTTACACATACCTTAGAAACGGTTTTACAGAAAGTTTTGACAGTTTTAAAACCTTGACTTTTCCAAACCGCGGTATACCTTGAAGACAGTTATCGTCCCATGCCTAACACTAGCAGGTATTTCTAAATTCATATTTCCTAGGTGTTACAATTGTTCTTGGTAAGACATTATGTGAATGACATTTGCATCAAGAAAACAGTTTTTTTTTTCTTTTTTGATATCGGTTTTATACTTTGTTTCCAACTTATAAATTATAAATATGAGATACAATTATTTTAATCAAGCTATCAATAAAGACTGATGTAATATTCTTGCACATTGTACCTGAAAAGTGCCAGTTCATTTTAGAATACCACTCTGCTTCTTGCATTTATATATTGTCCACAATGTTCACAAAATTAGATCAGATTTCTGACAACTTAAATAACCAATAATTTTAGTTCATTTAAAAAAAAAAAAGTGTTTTAAAATTTATAATGACGTAACCTGGCTATTCTTTGACTTTTAGACATTTGCCATATAATCCTTACTATTTGAATATTAAATTATTTAATTAAATATGTAAAGTAGATTTATTTTTATTGCAAAACAGAGATGCATTTTAGTATTTTGGCCATAACCAGCACTAATTTCGTTATATAAGACCCCCCCGGTCATGCACATTATGCAAAGATTTTCCAAAGTGCTACTATCCACTATTTGAGTTTAACCTGTCCCTCTCCCACAGGTGGGATGTTTTTCAGTATTTAAGTATTATTATTTTGTCTAAACCTGAACTTTTCTTGACATTTTCAAGTCAGAACTCAAAGTGGGGTGACATAAGGGGTTAAACTCTAGGATTCAGTCTAGAAATCACCAAGTTTTGCCATTGGCTGTAAACAGACGGTTAATAAAATGTTAAACTAATTAATTAGTTATGCATTAATTAAAGGAAATTAACAGTAAATAGCTTTCCTGAGGCAAACTTATTCTTATTTATAAACCACTTTTATATTATTGTTTGGTTAAAGATTAAGCTGTTGCACTAAATTTCAAAAATATATATTTGCTACAGAATTCCTAAATAAAAGGGAGATTTCACCATAAAACAAAAATTTACTCGCTATTTACTCTCCCTAAGGTGGTTTCAAACCTTAATGAGTATCTTTCTTTGAAAATTAAATAAGTTATTTATGAAAAAAGAAAAGAAAAAGGAAACCTGTAACAAATGACTTCCACAGTAGAAAAACAAATGCTACGGAAGTCAATGGTTACAGGTTTTCAGCTTTTTTTTTTTTTTTCCCCAAAATATCTTCTATCTATCTAGACAAATGGGTTTGGAACCACTTGAGGGCGAGTAAATATCAAGTAAACTTTCATTGTTGGGTAATCTTTTAATAAACTAAATCCAGAGATCTTACTGTTTAAATTCATAAATTCCTAATGTTAAACATTACTGAAGTCTGTTACCAGTTTTACAAAGTTAATCATTATATTTAATGTGATAGTTTACCCCAAAATGTACATTTTAGCATTATTTACTCACCTTGTTGTTACCAAACTTCCAATCACCTTGAAAACGCTATTTTAATGAAACCTAAGCGATTTCTCTTCCTCCATCAAACGTTCATGACACCAAAACATACCAAGAAACTTAAACATGCTTGCTTGACCAACATAGGGATAGTTCACCAAAATAATAAACATTTCTGCACTATTTACTCACCCTCAAGTGGTTCTAAACCTCTGTGATTTTCTTTATTCTATTGAACACTGAAGAAAATATGAAGAATGCTTAAAACCTGTACTGACTTCGATGGTTGAAAAAACATACTATGGTAGTGAACAATCACAGGTTTCTAGCTTTCTTCAAATATCTCATTTGATATTCAACAGAAGAAAGTCAAACTACTTTGGAACAAATAAGGGGTGCGTAAAAGACAATTTTCATTTCTGGGTGAACTATCCTTTTAATTCTCGTGCATCAAGCATTCAAGTGCATTAGTGATTGAGCATTGATTCCTTAATTACAGTGGTCACCAATCTTGGTCCTGGAGGGTCGGCGTCCCTTCAGGGTTTAGCTTCAACTTGCCTTAACACACCTGCCTGGATGTTGCAAGTACTTGTTCAGGTGTGTTTGATTAGGGCTGGAGCTAAAATCTGCAGGACACCGGCCCTCCAGGAACAAGTTTGGTGATCCCTGCTTTATTATATTTGATGTGTGTTGTTTATATGTGAAGAAAAGTCTAAGCATGTTCATTTTACAAGCCGGCGGTGTTCAGGTGGATTATTAAATCATCACTAGATGTGAATCACTTATCCAAAATGTGAAGCTTCATCAAAGATTGTAAGAATTGGATGTTTAGTGGAGGGACAGAAACCGCTGTCTTTCAACACATTTTAATTAATGTTGTACAGATGATCGAATGTTTGGAATTAAGGAGTAAAAAATGACGACAAGTTTAACTAGCTATTTAATATTTAATAGTTTTGATGTCTTTTTTTTGTGAACATTAGACCTGCCAGGTTTGCCACCGTTTCCTGGTTATTTCATTGTTCAATAGAGTCGAATAAAACATCCATAAATAACAATTTTAGTGAATCAGTACAAACATTTTCCAACGTTGAAACTAAAGCATTCATTTTGTTTCTTCATTCCTGATATGCTTTGCTACACTTTATTTGGACTTGATAATTTCCCTTCCATTGGTTTGCGCCCTAACACATAACTTCCTGAGCATCAGACCATGCTTATTCTGGACGAGGCTAAGAAGGGACTTATTAGATCCTGTCCTACACATACGTCCTATGGTTAGTCTACAAAACAAAATTAAAAACATTGAAATTAATTAGGAAACAAATGTACATCAACTGCATTGATTTAAGGGCACAGTTAAGCAAAGCATGCAGGTCAAAAGCTAGATCTAGAATCATTCAATAATACAAATGAAAAACAAAAACTTTGTCTTTTGAAAGTTCTAGGTACAAAATGTCCTATCAGTAAAACCAATCACCGCATGAAATACCTCAACAGTTTGCCAGTGTGTTGATACTGAAGGGAGCGATAGTGAGAACACTCCTAAAGCCACAACAGTGCAGTTTCGTTGAGGGAACTTGGAGTGAGTCAGCAGTGTCTATTTGGAATGCTCTCCCCCTTTTCTAGGATTACTTGAAAAAGTCAAGTCATTTCGAATTCAATAGCTGCAAAACATTGAGACGTGTAGATGTTCTCTAGAATTTGTGCCGTGACAGTTAACAAAAAATGCAATCTCCATTTCTTTTGTCATCATGCCACTTTCATAAGGACAAAGGCGACAGATGATTCATAAAAGAACATGTTTTAGCAAAAGGTATTCATATATATCATAGGGTAAAACTCTGCAGGCGACATTGTAAATACAAACAGTTTCTCTCTATGAACAAAGTCTCAGAATCAAAAAATGCAGACAGGTTAAAACAAAATACTAGTATTGCTATTGACACTATTGAGGTCTAGTAATGAAAACCCCTGCTGATATTTAAGCCTGTGCTTCACCCTGCTCTCTTTTCCTATAGTTTCTAAACCACACTTTCTCCTGCCAAAGTTTTGGATTGAGGGCTTTGGGATACTTTTGAGACTTGAGGCCTTTTTAAAATAACAAGCATCTGATGAAAAGGACAATTTGTGTTTTACAATAGTTTAGATAAATGATTGGATGAAATGTTGATCTACATAATATTGAAATGTCTTGATTTAGGGTATGATTTAGTTACTATACTACCTGACAAGTCTTGTTGTCGATCCAAGTTAAGAGAAATATTTAATAAATTGGCTTCAAGTTAATTATTTGGAGAAGTGGCAGAGGGTAGATTTTTCTGATGAATCATTTGTTGAACGGCATCCCAATCATCACAAATACTGCAGAAGACCTAGTGGAACCTGCACGGATCCAAGATTCTGACAGAAAACAGTCAGGTTTGGTGAAGGAAAAATCATGGTTTGGGCTTTCAATCATTGTGGGGGCTTGCGAGATATCTGGAGAGTGGATGGTAACATCGACAGTCTGAGGTATCAAGACATTTGTGCTGCCCATTACATTACAAATCACAGGACAGGCCAAATTATTCAGCAAGATAGCGTTCCTTCTCATACTTTAGCCTCCACATCAATGTTCCTGAAAGCAAAGAAGGTCAAGGTGCTCCAGGATTGGCCAGCCCAGTCATGAGAACTGAATATTATTGAGCATGTCTGTGGTAAGATGGAGGAGGAGGCATTGAAAATGAATCCAATGGATCTTGATGAGGGAGTCCTGCAAGAACGCTTTCTTTGCCATTCCAGATGACTTTATTAATAAGTTAGAGTCATTGCAGAGATGTATGGATGCAGTCCTCCAAGCTTATGGGAGTCATACACAATATTAATTCTTTTTCCACTGCACCATGACTTTACATTCTATACTGTACATTATTTCTGCTAAGTGACTAGACTTTTGTCTGAGCAAAGTCAGACCTTACTGTGCTAATTAAATCATTTAAAATAAAGGCATGATCATATTTTAATTTTGTAAAATAAGTGTAATCTAGAGGCCTTTGTCTTTCATATAAGCCACTTTTGATACCAAATGATCGACTAGAAGTTAAATGGTTCCTAAAACTTGGATAGGCGACAATACTTTTGTCTTTTTGCATTCATGAGAACAAGGGTAAGTGTAATTTTAACTGGATATTTTATCTGTAATATCTGCTTTGCCGTATTGAAATCAAACTAGCAGATTAAGAAAGAGAAGATAAAATGTACATTTGAAGTAGTGTACGCCAGAACACAGGAAGCTGAACAAAGTGAATGGACTGAAGATTTTGTTTAGCAAACATGAGAACCAAACTTGTGCATTACATAAAAAGGAGAATAGAAGGAAGAAAATGTGGCAAAGCACATCTTTTTAAAGGATCTGGCATTTTGAGCTTGGAGACGGCATGCTTCGTGAAGAGGGAATTATGAGAGGTCACTTGAGAGAAGAACGAACAGCTTCTGAGAACGATGAGATATTGTAGGAATTGAGTTTTTCCATCAAGCATAGTTGAAGGGGAGGAATCTTTGCAGTAAGCCATGAACAACAAACCAAAAATGCATCTGTTTAGAGATAGAGATATCAAACCTACAAAAATAATAATAATAATTCATGTGCAGTTGATATTTTGAATTGGAGAAGGTCATTTGGGATTTAAGATCATGGAGGTTTTTATTCCCAATTTTATAGACTTTTCTTCTGGACTTTGTGATTTCTTCTGATTTTTTTTTCTGCAGTTGAATATATACAATTACTAAAGAATTACACAAGAATTTAAAAAAATGAACATGCACTTATTCTTGCTGGAATCTGGAGGAACAGTTCCAGCAACAAGGCAAGGCAAGAAATCAAATTTGGACTTTTGTCCTCTACGCCATTCAGGTCATTTTACAGAAGATCTTGGAGAATATCAGCCATAGGGATTTTACTGTGATCCGGTTCATCTTTTCCTTGCCATCTTATAAGGAAAATGAAGGTTTGTTCCCAGTGTCAAGAGAATATCTTCATTGGTGGCTGACACGTTTTCTTTAAGAATGGAAAGTTTCGGGTTGATTTTGGGTCTCAAGAAATAAGAGTAATAAAGAAAAAGCTAAAAATAGACAGATAGATGGGGAGGAAACAGATGAAACATCCAGTTGTGCAATTTATTGTTCGTTTGTCATGAAATTTCTCGAAGAATACTTTCAATTTGATGTGCTATATTCTATATATATGGTAGTAGCTGTATTTGAACCTAAAAAGTCTAATGCAGTTATTGTTGTATATAGATTTTAAAAGAGAAATATCAAAATGCAGTTCAGAGTTATTATATGCAGGACATTAGACCTAACCTAAACAACTTAAAGCATGTTAGATGAAGTAGATTTTGTTCCAGATTTAGGAATATTTATTTTTTTTTTTAAAACAGAGACAGAAGAATAATTTTTTGTCGGATTCAACCAGACTTTTAAAATAAAATACACAAAACCCAAAGCCCTCAGTCCTCTCAATCTCCTACATACTATGAAATCCTTCTTTTAAACTTTCTCTTCTGCTTTGAATTGGTTAAATTTGATACACTGTTATTGTCTTAACCTTTAAAGCTGCCTGAAGCTTCAGTGCCACTAGACCACTCTAAGACTTGAAACATTGTTCATAATGCCATGATAAAAAACAAACATCAGCAATCCTATTGGTGCGGTTGCTGAATGCACATTTCATCATGATCTCAAAAGCATTTCCAATAAACACAACATGCGCTGAATGATAAACTGAACATGTAAAAACAACCCCTAGTTTCCCAAAACAAAATACTTCATCTCTAATTTTGAATGCCACATGCTACTCAAAGATAAAAGTAATATAACATGTCGCCGATCTATCACATATTTGCTCTGAAAAAAGTCTCAATTAAAATATATCCGCATTTATTTCAGATAAATTAGATTTGATACCACTAGGACTGATTGTGACAGTGGTTGAAAAAGACATTTAATTAAAACGATTTATTTATTTTTTATTTTGTATAATAGTCTTTCTACAAACATATTTAAAACTCTTTAGTAGTGTTAGGGGTTCTCTATAAAGACCACAAATCTGTCCAATCTAATAAATATTTAAATAAATACAATTTCCATGTCAGAAACATTAGAAAAATGAATTTCCATGTAGAGCACAGGTCTCAAACTGGATTCCTGGAGGGCCGCAGCTCTGCACAGTTTTGCTCCAACCCTAATCAAACACCGCTGATCCAACTTATCAAGGTGTTCAAGACTACAGACTGTTAAGCAGGTGTGAGTTGGAGGTGGATGGAGCTAAACTATGCAGAGCTGCAGCCCTCCGGGAGTTGAATTTGAGATCATTGATGTAGTGAAAATATTAAATTCACAGAAATATTAATTGCATTTAAAAAACTTTGACATGCATTTTACTATAGTATTTCCCCCCTCATAGTTAAAATGTCATTAACGTTAACTTAAATACTTAGCAATAACATAATCTAACCTACAGGTCATACTATCCAGTATTTTATATTATTCTCTGTAATGAATGCATCATTTTTCACATTTAAAATTGTTAATGTTCCAGAATAATAATCTTTTTTTTAGTTCATATGACAGATTAAGGTCAAAGGACCAAAACATTAAGTTAACAAAAAAATATTTGAGCAAGTATTGATGGTGTGCGGGTTGTTTGATTGCTTAGTTTATGATTAAAAATACAACTACAGTCAAATTAAAAGTTATTATTATTAAAAATGTACTTTATCAGGGCAATAGGGCAGCACAGTGTTATAAATTGTATCAGTGTTAACACTATGTCCATATGGCATTCAAAACAGGAGAGCATCATCTGCAGGTCTAATGTGCAGCTGTAGTGTTCTGCTGGCTTGTGATCTTTACACCAAAAGCCTGCCAGAAACATTATAGCAAGCTGATCAGTACACCTGCTGTTCCACAAAACACATCTTACCTTTGCTTTACAAAGCTGGACTTTTTGAGCTCAGTGAATAAATGTAAAAAACAGAATAATCAGCCATAATCAGGACAGACTTTTGCATATACTGCACATAGTGTAGTATAACAACAAAGTGTGTTTTCAAAATTGTATTTTTAATTCGATCACATACATTAAGCCAAAAAAAGTGCAACATCTCAGTAATAAATGAAAATGTTGGTTTGATGTGCTGCTGTGGAACATCAGGCGGTTTCCAGTTTAATTCATTATGACCATCATCATCAAAATATGCCTTAAATTCCCAAGCAGCATTTGTCATTGTCAAGAGATAAGAAACACAGAGAACCCGTTCAGATTCAATTGCATTTCTCCAGAATGATCAACAAAAATGCTCCTGTATCATTGCATGTGCTTGCAGCACGGTTTATTCTCATTACAAGTCATATTATACAGAAGAGTCATACACTAGAACTAAATATTACCACAGGAGATTTGTTGCAACACCCTGGAGATCTGATAAAAAAAAGACAATAACCATTAATAACACGTGAGCATCCGTCAAATCCCTCTGCAAAGTCAACAGTACATTTTTCTGTAACCAATTCCTGTTTGAGGGTCAAGCTGTAAACATACAAAATCTGTTGAGAAAAAAAATGTCAACTTTTCCTGCAAGGTTTGGTTACAAGCCTAATCAACAAACCTGAACCATCTCATCACTGTCTTCAGACTCACTAGAAGTTTCCTGGAAGCAGACGTTATGCATAGGGACTTTTAATCTTGAATAAGCCTGCCCAGGCACTTAAATGTGAATGGTCATGCTATTATAAACTCACCATGTTTAAGATCTGGTTTGTTCAAAATCAGTGTTTTCTTCATTGAGAGGCAATATAAAGTGGGTCTCACAACAGACAAGAAGCACTGCATTAAATGCCACTGTTTTATGCCATGTCTTTAAAATATGATTTTTTTTTTACTGCAGTGTTTTCAATGGATTTTCAGCACTCAACTGCTGCTCTTCAGAGAGCTTGTGTTAAAATGGCCTCAAGTTTAAACAGCCCTCGCTTTAAGCTTGAAAAACTTAATGAAAGCTTAGGTCTATTTAACTGACTATATTTTGTTTAAATTGCATTATCAATGATGTAACAGCATTACATCAGATGTTTTCCAGTGGCTGAAAAGCTCTTCCGTGCATATGGCCCATTGGTTGGAGAAAAGAAAAAAAAAAAAAAAAAAACTTCAGAAAACTTCAATCCTGCATCTGAAGGCCCACTATCCTGCAGAGTTCAGCTCCAACCCTTATCAAACAAACCTGAAGCAGCTGATCAAGCTTATTGGGATCATTTGAAAATACATTGGTGTGCTAAAGCAGGCTGGAAGTAAACTTTGCAGCACAATGAGTCTCCAAGCGAGGGGTTTAACCCCTCTGATGTTGATTTACACATGTACATGGTGTAAAACAGTCAGGGGTGCCCATTTCTCCTCTGTGCGGGCCATTTTATACTACCAGTCCTTAATTAACCACACTTGAACCAGTTAACCAATGTTTTTTCAGGATTATTAGAAACCTGTAAAAGTATGTTGGAGAAGGCTGGAACTTATCTCTGCAGGAAATTGGCCCTTCAAGAGCAGGATCAGACACTACCTGTGTAGATCAGGCATGTTTCCATAATGTTCCTAAAGGGTCAACACTCTGCAGATTCTGCTCCAACCAGCTGCAACACACTTCAAGCATCTAGTAAAGTCTAGAACAGGGGTGCTCAACCCTGCTCCTGGCGATCGACTGTCCAGCAGATTTCAGTTGCAACCCATATCAAACACACCTGCCTGTAATTATCTAGTGCCGTTCAGGTCCTAATTAATTGGTTCAGGTGTGTTTGATGAGGGTAGGAGCTGAACTCAGCAGGTAAGTCATTCGCCAGGAGCAGGGTTGAGCACCACTGGTCTAGAAGCTTCAAGTGAGTCTGAAGCCTTAAGACATTTATCAATAACAAATATGCAAAGTTATACCTTTGGTAGATCAGACTAGGCAAGTTCAGCTCAGGAGAACCATCAGTTATTTAAAATGGGCATGTAGCGTACTTTATAATGTTAATCATCTCACCATTCCTACTCCAGTTATACTTGCTGTAAATATTAACAATAAATTGAAAAATTTAATAATTTGATTTAAAGATAATAGCCACAAAAGCGTGGAAAATCACAAACACAACCTTTCCTTTTCATAAATAAAATGTATTAATGGTTCAAGCAATGTAACATGATGTAATGCATGCCAATTGTAATGAACAATTATAAAGGTATAAGTAATGGGGATTAGACGGTTCATTGAAAAAAAAAAAAAAAAAGTCTAAACTGAAAGTACACAGCCATGAAAGAGTTTAATTAATTTGCTGTCATCATTAGCATAAATCAACAAAAGACTAAATTAAAACCCAAAGACTGAAATTAGAATAAAAAGCCTTATAATCTACCATTTACAATATTCTCAAGGCCATGTCTTTTTTTTGCTGGCATTTCTAAATGGTATTTAACTGTTAAAGTACAGGTTTTTTTTAATGAATGCAAGCAAAATCAAACCACAAAAGAGGCATACTACAAACCAAACAGATAATTTTGTGACTATCCCACCCCTAATAAATAAGCAATATTAGAATAGTGTTTATACTGTAGATAAATTACGATGAGCAGTAATGAAGTGAAACTTGCAAAACTGAATACTAATACATTTAATTCTACCTCTCAAACCTCATTCACACTTTCGGTGACTTAGGCAATGTTTACACTGCCAGTTAAATGTGAGCTAATTCTGTTTTTGTTTTTGCTCATAAGCGAGACAGATCGGATCTGTTCTATGACTGTGCAAACATGGGGAAAAAATTAAAAAAATAAATTAAAAAACGCATGCATTTGGATATTCAGAGATCAGTTTCAGGCCTCCTTCATATGTGGAAATAAATTAGATATAAATCAGATATGTGACAATGCAACTATCATGTAAACAGGCAGACCGGATTTATTGAGGCATTCCATTCTGTATGTCATTAAACTTGCGACAATAAGGTACTTCTCCATAGTTTAATGACATAGAAGGAGGAGTGTGTGTGGAGACGCCGACGTGGTAAACAACAACAACGGAAACATGGAGGAGGAAAGTGGTCAGTGGTCGACGGCAGAAGTTACCTGCCGCCTTGCCCTGTGGGGAGATGAATCAGTGGGGGGCACCATATGTAAACCATAGGCGCAAGCTGCGATGAATGCCCTTTCCCTCCTCCTCCGCCTCAAAATCATTTTAACGTTGGGCGAACTTCGCATATTTCGTAGAGCTAAAAACAATACAATTTCTTCCATCGTGGCTAGTGTGGTGCAGATGCTAGACATCGCAAATTATATGCCAAGTGTAAACACATGAATCAGATATGGGTAGGCCCACACGGAATCTGCGCGCAGAATTCCGCAGATTTTTAGCCCATCATTGATTCTGTTTATTTACTTGTGGAAATGTGTGGAAATGTATAATTATTCAGTTTTTAAATTAATTTCAGTAATATTATTGACTAATATGAAAATATTCATGTGATTTATTTACAATACAGTTTGTAGAGTAATATTTTCTGTCTTTAAGAAAGATTTTATATATTACGACTTGCTTCGTTTACCCAATTAAGTGGATCTAATTAGATTCGCATTGTAAACTTTAAATTTATGTTAAAAAGGTATTACTTTTTATTTCATATATTATGTTTTTAGTTATAATCCTCCCAAAGTAATTCGGCTTAAATCCAGAGAAATAGCCAAAAATGTCCACGAATTCCGTCTGGCCCTAGGGTCACAATTAAAAGAACATGAGATCAAATAAAAAAAAAGACAAAAATCAGATATACGCAACATATCGGAATTGGGCTGACAGTGTTGGAAAGTCCTGATGGGAGTAAACGAGGCCTTTGTTTGCCTAGTTGCCTGGGTGGCGATTGAAGTCACTAGTGGGCTTTCTCACTTTTAGATTGTTTTGGTAACGTATATCAGTTTTTCTCAACTGGTGGGAGAACATTTTTAGTGGGTTGCAGAGTGATTTTTAACTTATTTTGCTTATCGCACTTTTATTTTTAAATGGGCGCATGACAACAGTTCAGTTTAGTTCTTGGGAACTGAACCTTTCCTTACCCTAACCGCTATTTACAGTATTTGTCGTTTTTACTTTGCAATATTTCTATACTTTGATACATTTTGTTAAAATGACAGCAATAAAATATTGTTTATTTGTAAGTCTTTGTGATTTATCTTTCACTACTTGTGTATGTTAACAAATAAATACTAATTAATTACAATTCCTAAAATTATGTTATAGTTCCTAAAAAAAATAGGTCGCGGCGTGATGACCATGTAAAAATGTGGGTCCCATGGCCAAACCAGTTGAGAACCACTGACATATGATATTCAGTAACAGCAAATGAGTTTTTCAGCTGAAAAAAAAAAAAAAAACATTGTAGGTGAAACACTACAAATGAATGGAATCCATTTAGAAAATACTTCATTACAAACACGAACATGAACAGTGTTCTGTCACTGTGTCTTTTTATCTGCTGCAAACGCCAGTCTGTGTAGGTTTACAGCACGGAGAATACAACTGACTGGTGCAGGAGCTGAGAGAAGATCACGTGAGCTCAACTGATGCTCATGTTGGCTGTTACTTGCAAAAGTCGCTCTTCATTTGCATAATGTTAAAGGATTTTTGTCCATTGCCAAGCCTGAGTTTGCAAGCTCTCCATTGATATGAACCGTCACCTGTTACCTTGACGTTGCGGTTGTCGTTTGTAGTGTGAATGGGACTTTTTCAGGTAATAATGTAGTTTTAAATCTTAAATCATTGGTTAGTTTATAAAGCTAGCAGCTATTTGAAAGTTTGCATTAATTAATTTGGAAATTTATTTGATTACTACATAAACTTTATGTTAGTTTAATACAAATGGGGACATATAATAGATTCATAATCTCCAAATACACTAAAGCTAACCTTCAAATAGCTTTATAATGTTTATAAATTAACCACTGATTTGATAAAACACATTAAAATAGTTAAACAAGAGGAAAACCATTAGCTGGGATTTCAGCTATACTTGGCTAGATGTCAACTTGGACTTGTAAACGCATTTGGTCACCAGGTCACAAGATCACAAGACAAGAAAGCAGATTGAGAAGAGTATCTTTATTAGCTGTTCAGGTGTATTTTGTTAGTGTTAAATATAGTAATTGGTGCATCCCGATTCACATACTTATATACTATTCTATGCCATTTTCTAGTATAGATGGTATAAGTAACGCATTCACACCAATAATTCTAAATACTCTATGGCTGTGTGGTTAAGTGAATAGTATAACAGTGTATAGTGTGTCATTTGGGACGGACGCAGATGTTTTGACAGATTTAGAGTGCATTAAAATAACCATTATTGACTTTGCAGAAATATTTTGAATGCAGCTCACCCATTAGGTTCTCTTGCTTCTTATCTCCCAACAAGGATAAACAACATTTAGCAACCAAGGTCGACTTAAAATAGCAATAGTTGTTGTTTGCTTTTGAGCTCTGAGGAAATGTGCAGCAGTTCTCAACCTTGTAATGACAATACATTTAAAATCAAAAAGTGAAGGAAACAAAAAGGATATTACCTCTGCACTTCACAGGGGATTATAGAAGACATGATAGAGATCATCAAATTCAGAACACATTTCACATTTAGGCAAAAACCAAGCCAATAATACCAAATCTGCTCACATATTTCAGAAGAGCTCCATCAAAGTGCACACTGATGTGGATTGGCTGTAAGTAGGTCTTGTCAAAATCACATTTTCAGCTTGGATTGCTTGAAGAATTGCTTTAAATTATATACAGTAACATTTTACAAAAGGGTTTATTTAGTTACAAACTGTTAATAACTAACAATGCACAATATAAAAATGACATTTATTGATCTTTTTATTCTTTACGTAAGATATACAGTGGTATATGCATATACTGTGTATATTTTATTTTTATTATAAAGAAACATACAGCAAATTAACAAAAAAACAAAAAAAAAAACACTTGTTTAAAAAATAATAAATGCTAAAAAGATTTCACTGTATTACAGGTCATGATATTTTTTTTTCTTACTTAATATTAGAGCTGCACGATTCTGGCTAAAATGAGAATCACTATTTTATTTTATTTTATTTTATTTTTTTGCTTTTTGCTTGAAATCAAGATTACGATTTTCTCACAATTCTGTAGATGTAAAATAAAGGTTAATATGAGTGGGCTATTATTATTGTTATTCTCAAACATGGTAAAACAACAACATCCTACACTGTAAAAAATAAAAAGTTGAGTTAAAATTTTAAAGCAACCGGATGCAAAGATATTTTGAGTTTCTTAAGATTCAGTGTTTGAAGTTATGCCAAATTATTTTTTTAAGTTGACCGAAAACACTGGTTTAAGTCAAATATACTTAATGGAATAATTTGGCACAACTTCAAACACTGACTCAAAATTTCTTTGCAGCTGGTTGCTTTGACATTTTAAGTTAACTCAACTTTTTATTTTTTAAAGATATGGAGAAATCAAATTTGAAAGTCTCCTCAACTTAATTTTTTACTTTCATTGAACAGACAGTTCCAAAGATGCAGTTGAATCATTTTTATGAGTAAATTCAACTCTTGAGTTAAAAAATATGTCCACCTAACTTACGATTTTAAACTGAATTAACGATTTGTAAGTTGGATTTTTTACAGTGTATAAGTAGGTCTGCTGTTGGTTAAAACGCTAACTTTTTTTATAGACTTGGAAGGGTGGACTTGAATAGACTTTAAATATGTCCTGGTCATTGAATTATTATGTTATTATGACATTTGCTTGTCAGTTGTCATTGACAGCATTATTAGACCATTTTATTTCACTGGTAAAATGAGTCATTTGTCATTATGCGATACCCTTGCGCATTATATAGGCTACAGTAGTTATACTGACCCTGTAAACCTTTATTTTCATGCACAACACTTTGTGATCGCTATGAAAGGAAAAAAAAATAAAATAAAATAAAAATAAACATACCAAACATACTTGTCGTAATCATAACTCCAATCGTGCTTTCGTTTCACTTTCACTGCCGAGTGTGGGTCATGTGATGGCTGCTGTCACTCTGAAGCCTAGTTTATATTTGACGCGTCCGCTAGTTCGCTTGAGTGCGCGCGGCAAATATGACTTCATCGCGGAGTTTCTGGATGTTCGCTTTGGGTGCGCGCGACATGATTTGGGCTGGTGGAGCGCATGGTATTTTTTGAGACTTGAGCGAACAGTGCGCGCGGCGCCGCGTCTGATTTGAGTTGTATATGAATCACTTTGAAGAGATTTTGTCTGAAACGGGTACGAATGTAAAGATATCTTTATGATCAATGACAGAAACTAACCAGACAGTAATGTGTGAATTGTGAAGCGGGCTAAAAAAAAACAAAAAAACATCTGTATTCTTTAGTAAGTGTACTTTTTGCTTTTATTCTTGCCATAATAAAATATATATTTGTTGAGAAACCCGTGTTCTGTTGTCATTATTATTTAATACACTTTAATAGGTAAAACTGTCCGAGATACGAACAAAAGCAAGTGATGCATCAAAGTTTGATTAAAAAAAATCTTAAATGGTTACAAAAATCTTTATAATCATTAAAATAATTTATAAAAATAATAAAAATAACTAGTTTAATGAACATCAATAATATTAATGATTTGACGTAGTTCCTGAAACTTTCTTCTTCTCTGTTTATCTGTCTGACTTTACGGTCAGTTTCATTTGACCGCCCCCTGTCGTTTTAAAGAATATCACAATGGCGAACGTAGCGAGTATAAAAGCCTCATCCGTTTTGCGAGGTGCGTGTGCACTCAGTGGAGACTTGAGCGAAGGTATAAATCCAGCTAGAGAGGGGGGCAAAAAAAAAAAAACTAAACATACATACAACTCATACTTTAGGCACGGCTCTTAAACGATCGCTCTGTGCAACAAACTGAACGTTATTTACAACTTTATTACCTGTTATTCACAGCATTTGGAGGTTCTGTTCACTAAGTATACATTGTTCTCAGGCACACGCGCGTACTCTTGGTAGTAAACAAACAGTGTGTCAGCTCAAGTCTGATTTTGCAGCTGCAAATACATCATTACATTAACAATTTGAACACTTGTGCGACCACCTTTCTGCTTCTCTCCAATTTGAAAATATAGTTAGCTAAATTGTAGAAATGCTGGATTAAGATTATATGAGGGGGGGTCGAATCAAGATCACAATCTTTTTTGAATTTATCGTGCAGCCCTACTTTATAGTGTTGCCATTTGTCAAATCAACTTCAGGCAAGTAGTTAAATGCAACCAAAAAAGTTTGCATTTTAAAATCTAAAAATATTGTTGATTTTTTTATATTAATTTACTGTCTTTATTTGAGTTATCAATTAATTTGAACAAGCAATAAAAATATTTTACTAATAAATGTTAATATAGACATAGTTCACCTCAACATTTAAATGTAATCACCATTTAATCCTTAAGTGGATCCAAACTTTGAGTTTCATTTTATTTTTCCTTCAATACAAAAGATGATATTTCGAACATCCATACTATTGGCATCCACAGTAGGAAAACACAAAAATACTATGAAGGTCAACAGCTACTGGGTTTCAACATTCTGCAAAATATCTTCTTTGGTCTTCAGCAGAAGAAACACAAACAGGCTTGGAGCCACTTGAGGGTGAGTAAACGATGAGTATATTTGTGCTGTTTTTGTTATTTTTGTGAGTGAACTCTTTAAATAATGAGGCCTTTTTGTAAAGTGTTACCATATAAGCAATAAACTTTTCTATATACACACACACTATAAAAATACCATATATTTTTCCTAAACTTAAAATTAACTTCCTTCATTTATTTTAAAGTGATTGACACATTAGATAATTGGTTGAATAATGTGAAAACTTAATTAAATCGTAATAAAATGCATAAATATATATTTAACTCAGCTTTTATGTCTTCTATTGCTGTCATGCTTGACAACAAATCTTATTAAATTAAAAATTTAAATACAAATTAGTATAAATAGTAACACTCATGTTCATAGGTACATTTTTTTAATTTACCAGCTGAAGAAAATCACTCAAACAGGTTTTAATAGAAAGTAAAAATGTGATATTGAAAGCCAGCCAGTTTTCTACCACTCTGGACAATGGGGATGATTTGTATTTACAGAGAACGCTAGGAAACGCAATCAAAAGTAGACTTTAAATACACCATATGTCTTTTGTTCCCATATTGTCTTGTAGTGGAAGAAAAGAAAAGTAGAGCTTTGTTACGTGTAAGGATCAACAGCTGTGTTTTGATGGAGCGCTTCGTAAATGAAGCACCAGCGGGGCATTTGTATGGATGTAAGGGACAGAGAGAGAAACAGTTACTGTGAGCAGCAGTTACTGAAGACTTACTCTGCCTTTGCTCCCTGGAGCAGGAGGGTGTTAATGCAGTCAGTGCTGCCAGCACGGGCCGCTTTGTGGAGGGGGGTTTCTCCAACATAATCCTAAAACACAGGCAGAATGCAAAAGCACCAGATGAGAGCAGGACTGTCATGAAATTTGATTGTTTTCAGTCATGATATGTGGAGACATGGCAGGCAAAACAATGGGCCATAATGGCAGCTTGCCTGGGACACAATCCGAACAGATTTCCGTCTGTTTCGAGCAATGGATATTTGTATCATGTCAACAAAACAAACACGAAACAAAGAGACAAAAATACAGGAACAATGTGAATTACAGAAATTAAATATCAAGGCTTGACAGTGCCACCACTTCACTTACATTTGCGACTAATTATAGATGTGTGCGAACTGGAAAATGTATTCAGTATTTAACGATTTAAAATGTAATTAGTCAATTTTTTTAATAAGCTTGACTATTGACAATTGACTTGTTCGTGGTAAAAACAACAACACAATCCAACATGATATTTACACTAAGTTATGGTGTATTAAGTTGGAAATCCATAGTAGAACTGTAGCACAGACTGACACTCAACAACGTATATACAGTGTGGAAAATAAGTATTGAACACGTCACCATTTTTCATAGAAAACGTATTTCTAAGGGTGCTGTTGACTTGAATTTTTCACCAGATGTTGGTAACAAACAAAGAAAACAATATAAATTAGTTAACAAATTAAGTTATGAATAATAAAATAACATGACACAGGGAAGAAGTATTGAATATATGAAGAAAAGGAGGTGTAGAAAGGCCGTGAAAGCCTCGACAGCAGCTGCAATCTCTCAGTAGTTAGTCAGCAACCATCTACCCTTCCGTATTATAAATTAATATTAGCTGCTTCCAACATCTACATTAGCAGGATGAGGAAGATGAAAGATTGAGGGTGGACATTTCAGCAAGACAATGATCCAAAACACAGGCTAGGAAACTCTCAGATGGTTTCAGAGAAAGAAAATAAAGCTGTAGAATGGCCCGGCCAATCACCTGACTTGCATCCAATATAAAATACAAATTCTAGATCAGATTTGATAGAGAAGAGTAGGACGATCTGGGGAAAATATCTCATTGTGATTTTTTTTTGGGACATATATTTGTTGGATATTGCAATATCGATTTGATTTGTGGTTTTAGTTGAGCTTCAGCTCAATCCCACTCCTTATATAGCAGTCTGTGGTGCTTTTTTAGGTGCTGGTCTGTGACTTCTGTGAAACCAAAATATTTCTGATATTATCGCCTTGCTGTTTTTCTTTAATATTAATTTGCCTATTAAAGCAGCAAACACCACTATCACACTCGCCTGTGCTTTCCTGTAAGTTTGTTTATTTTATTGCGGTATTCTGCATAGTTCTTAATAATGAAATAATGCATGTATTCATATCGCAGCCTAATCGCAACGTTTCAAATCGCGATTGTGTGATCCGATTTCGATTAAGACGAGAGCCACAGAACCATCAAGATTTTTACACTGTTGAAATCTGACCAGAGCATTGCATGCCTTCATTCTCCATATGAGAGGCGTCTTTGAGCTGCCATCCCAAAAAAGCCTTTATATAAAAGTATTAAATACATTTCAATTGTTTAGTATTTTTTCTTGTGTCATTTCATTATTATTACACATATTTTTTTTCCCTTTTTTAAAAATATATTTTAATGTTTTTTGTATTGTTTGTGTTTTTACCAAAATCTGGTTCTATTCCATGTCAGATCCTTTACAAATGCATATATATATATATATATATATATATATACATGATGTGTTGAATACTTTTCCCTCACTGTACACACACATAAACACGCAGTGATGACAATTTTCAAGTCATAAATTCAGTCTTAAGTGTCACAAAAATTTTTTTTATATATATACAAAAACATTTAGCTCTTTCTAATCAACTCTAATAAATGCAATATTTTGTCACATGGACACTGCTACAAAATGTTTTAGTAACACTTTAGTCTAGGTCACAATTTATGATATTTACAAACCCTTAACTAACACTACTAGCTTAATAAACTTCTAATTAGCTGTTTATTAATAGTTATAGTCCCTTTTCACATTTCCGGGTTTCTCAGCAGCAGAAGTCGTCATAGTTGGGTAAACGTAGAACGCAGTGAATGGAAGAATACAACATTTTTTTACAATCCTATTTGCTGATATTATAAAAGAAAAACGCCACGATGGTGTCAAGACTTTCAGAAAAATGGAAAAAATAGAGTGAGACTGATAGAGGCAGTCAGAAGACAGAATGAAGGCAAATGTACGCTTGAACACTGCATTAGAAACACCGTGTATAAGCGGTTATTCATTTTTTGTAATTTGACACAAAGATGATATAATACATACATAAATGCATATCAATGTTCATATGTTTGTTTGTTTTTTCATTTTTTAATCAAAATATTAAAAACTTTCTAGGATTAAAGATTATGTTGACCGTTAAACACGCCATGACAGCCTAGTGAAAAGGGTTCATGAAGGTAGAAGTTGGATTCAGATTTTGAGTAGGATTAGGGATGTAGAAGATCATACTTTATAGCTTCTAACAAACAGTTAATATTTTAATAATAGGTAGGTAATAAGCCAGTGGTTAATAGCATGAATTGTGACCTAAACTAAAGTGTTAACAATTTTCCTTTTTAATTTATTAGTTTAATATTGGGTCCGATTCATTTTACTGGTTATTTTTAATTTTACCTCGTTTTTAACTAATATTCTTGCTTCAACTTAAACTATCTTAGTTACAAGAGCAATATTTCCAATTTTAACCTAAAAGATAATACTTAAAAAAAAAGTTCAACTCAAAAATTTGGAACTTATGTCTTTTTTGTAGATGCAGTTTTTAACATAACGTTAGCAGATTACCAAGACAGACTGCTAAATATTATGGCAGAAATCCACATATGGCTGGAAGTGAAAGTGCAATCTCTCAGTCATAGCCCATCATCATCATCATCATCATCATCATTTATTTAGAAGCTGGTGAATCAGCCTGGTGGAGCAGCAGCACCGCCCAACAGAAGGCTTGAACTTTTCACTTTGACAGAAAGATTCAGGCGAGGGTCTGAGCGCTGCACAGTCCTTTCAGCAGAAGCAGTGATTCATGAGTGAAAGAATGTGGGTCAGACTCACGCCTTGTTGCTTTTCGCTTCACAAAGACTTAAGACCAGGGAAGAGATCAGTGGTGATGCCCTTAAATGATTAATGTTGAGTCAACAGGGACGTGAAACTAGCCTATATATGGAGAACACGTCTGCGGTTATGTAACAATGGCCTAGTAATCCAATTTCTCTGCTTTAATGAATGCCGGAGGCTGTGAATATCTGAATAAACAGGACTGTGCTCACACGCAGGCTGATGGGGATTCTGCACATATGGAAAATACAATAGTGATACAGTAGACACAAACCTGGCCATGAAAGCTCTGAACTGAGGAAACCAAACTACGCTACAACTCAAAGATGATTTTTATTATAAAGTGTACTGAGTCCTGTGCGAAAGGATCTTAATAATGCATCCTTATTTTTTCTGTGGTAGATTCTTTTTATTTAATTTGCTTTTATTTATTCAATTCTACATATATATCCAGCTACCAAATCTATTCCCAGGCTGCACTGGTTTGCATTGAGTGTTATATTTAACTCATGCTGTTTAATAAAATAAAGCTACTTTTGCCAGAAGAGTATGGTGATTTGCGTTGACTGATTTTTTTCCAAGATAAAATGCAAAGGAAAAAGATTATCAAATGTCTTTAGAAGGTATTAAATAAATGAGCAAAAAGTAAGCATAAGACTGCCAGCTCCATCTGATAGAACTGGGTATAGTTGATTTTACAGGCGGATGATGTGGCGGTTTCAAATTTAACTTATAATTCTAATAGTAATACATGAAATCATTGTAGAAGGGGAAGCCATAACGCAATACTCATTTCTAAACTTTAAACAGTGTTATCATGGTTAAAAGCAGAACATACTATCCCAATATGCGGCCCCAAATTTGGCTTGGACTTGTATGACATGTAAAAAACTTCTGTAAAGTTGGCTTCTCTTTCTATTATGAAGTTTTTAAATCAGTTAAGAGCTTTGGTATTGATTTGACAGCCAGGTTTCCAAACGATGAGTACTATGCAATCAAACTTTCAAAAACAGAATCTTACAAGTTACCACAAAATCACTTTTTACTTTTGACAACAAACACTGCAAAACCAAGCAAAATACCATGATGGTGACAAAAGACCAGGGGTGCCCAAACTTTTCGCTATAACGGGCCAAAAAGCAAACTTGATTGAGGGCTGAGGGCTGAAGTTAAAAATATCAAACTGTATTACAATAAAGGTTCCATCATTAATTTCCTAATTTAATTCCTAATATTTGAAAATAAATACAAAACATTGCTTTAAATTATATTAACCAATGCAGTATATTTAGAAAAATATATAATGAACTTATTACATTAAAAACATAAACAATCCCATTATTAACACAATAAAGATAATTGCTGAATGCATTAAGCTGCACCTGCCTTTGCCTTAAATTGCTGGCAAATTTCTTGTGCATTTCCCTCTATCTGTCGAGTGACAGTTTTTGCATCAAACAATCTAATTCATTTACAAAACAAAAAATATTTTACAGTAAATTACAAAATGACGATCTCTGTCAATAATCTCCCATTCTCCCTCTTTTCTCAAATGGGATAGTGGGCCAAATCAAAGGTTAGCATGGCCCAACTTTGGCCCGCGGGCCCTAGTTTGGGCATCTCTGCACATAAACCAAATAACCAAAAATGTAAGCCTAAACTATCACTTAAGCTATTACTGCTAACAAATATAAGGGGAAAAAACTGTTAGAAATTATACAATGAGAATTTAATTTAATTTTTTATTTTTTTACAGTAAATTATGACAATTTATATATATTTACCACATGAAAGACATTAACATAACATAACTTAGTTAATATATCTAAGTTAACTTATTTTACAGTTTCTACTGTGTTTAGTACAGTAACTTAGTTCACTGCAGTATGTTTTCACAGGTTATAACACTGTAATTAAAACCGAAAGCCTCAAAACTGTAATAAAATGTATAGAACGACATCCATGTTATAACTGAATGATTGAGGGCTGCTGTAAATTGCACATTTAAACACCAGGCCGACTGTGACATGGCAAAACAACCGTAAAGAAACGTTGTGTGTTGTGCATGGGTGTGCAAGTAAAGATTCTTCCAAACAAGTGTGTTTGAGCAAAACTCTGCAGGATGTTTGCCCTCCAAGAGCATGACTAAACTAGACATGGGACGATAGTCATTTTCAAGGTATACCGCGGTTTGGAAAAGTCAAGGTTTTAAAACCAACAACGTTTTCTGCTATACCGTTCCTAAGGTATGTGTAAGATTTTATTTACTTTTTTTGTACTATTTTAAGGACAACAGTATCTCCTGCAGAAAATATATCTAAAGATGCTGTTTTAAATTGTAAAGAAATCAGTGTTTTTGAAACAAATGAAGACAGCAGAAGTCAATGATTCACTTGAATTATGTAACCTGACATGGTTACTGCTCCAAAATATGTTAAATGTTTCCCAAAATAAAATATATTGTGCTCAAAGGGGAAAAAAGTTTTGTTATTTACCCAGACATTTAAAAAGAATATATTTAAGAGCAGTAAACACAATACCGTGAAACCATAATAATTTTATCCAATGTTATCATACCGTCAATTCAGTTCAATTCACCTTTATTTCTATAGCGCTTTTACAATGTAGATTGTGCTAAAGTAGCTTCACACTAGTGGTTATAGTAAATTGAAACAATTTACTATAGTAAATTGTGTCAGTCCAGTTTTTAGTGCTGGGGTTCAGTTCAGAACCATCACAATCTTATACCGGCCCATGCCTAGAATGAAGCCCCTAGACCAGGGGTGTCCAAACTCGGTCCTGGAGGGCCGGTGTCCTGCTGAGTTTAGCTCCAACTTGCTTCAACACACCTGCCCGGATGTTTCTAGTATATCTTATAACAGCTTGATTAGTTGGTTCAGGTGTGTTTGATTAGGGTTGGAGCTAAACTCTCCGGGACACCGGCCCTCTAGGACCGAGTTTGGACACCCCTGCCCTAGACTAAATCCATCCCCTTAGAACAAATTCTCCCACTCATGTTCACTTTTCTGGGCCATCCCCTATATAATTATATAATTGGCTATGCAAAATTTTCACATCCAAATAACTCTGTAAGACGCCCGACTCTGTGATTACTTCAGTTCAAAATATATCCTAAGAAACTATCCATCTCTTGTATAATAATGCAGAAAAGTCTTACCTGTCTGTTTATATCGGCTCCGGCCTGCAGCAGCCAGAGCAGGCACTGAGGATGACCCCCGAAGGCAGCAATATGAGCAGGCGTCTGAGCAAAGCGAGAGGTCACGGAGTTCACGCCACATCCCACCTGCACTAGACGCACCACACACTCCAGCTGCAGGACAAGAGAGCGCACACAAACAACAGTGCTCAGCTCATGCTAACAGATAACACAACAGATCAATACGATGTAGACAAATTGCTCAAAAGGAAAGAAAGAGGGTAAGCATTATGGATCTGAGTTCTCAGAAGAAATTGTCATTATTGGGTAAAGTCGTAGTGCTGAGCAGAAACAGTTTTTTGTAATCCTGTAAGCTTCAAAAGAAAAACATCAATAAAAGGGCATTATGGGGCTGATGTATAGAGATGCTTAGATCTAATAATAGAATCATATATTGGCTTTAATACCGCATTTTTAGCATAATTGGCTGAAATTTAAAAGCCATGAAGATATTATAAAAGGCACTATAAAGTTTTCATTCACTATATTCCAAATGCTCTGAAGTTATATTGTGAACTAGATGAATAGTTCTTATTGTGAACTACAGATGAATATTTAAGTGGCCAAATCAGGACTTTCCTGTGCCTGTCAGTCATTCTCTATTAATTCAAAATGAACTCACCAACAAACTGCATCACCTGACCTCCCATCCGAGCGAGTACCCTCACACGTTTGTCATTAAAATGACAGGACTACAATCGGACTACATTCGCATATGTGCTAAAATCTGTTTGGATTAAAGCCAATACATTTGTAACAAAAATAAATAAAAATCTTTTCAATTCACGAGATATCAGGAGCCAAGGCTATTGCTATGGATTAGTTTGTATTTGTTTACTTTTCATCTTAAAAGACTGCTCCCATTGACTGCCATTATAAGAATCAGGTAAGGGATTCATCTAAAAATCTATCTTGATTATAAAGATTAATCTTGGATGACCTGTAGGTGAGCAAATAAACAGGACATTTTCATTTTTTGAGTGAAAAGTGGGCAACCACTATAGCTCCTTTTATGTTTATAATAAATATGTTCAACCTCAGAGTAGCAGATGGCAAACAACATTGAACATCAGTGCCTCCTACACAGACTTTACTTGGACGGGCCGATCAGGTATATTAACAGCTGCCTAAGTAAATTTAGTAACACTTTTTTTATTATTATTATTTTCACCCTTTTACATCTGCCCAATATAACATCTGCAATCGATTAAGTAGTTGTCCTTTACTTATTTCATTCAGTGTGAATGAGACCCGTCAACACTCCCACAGATAGTCTCACATGCTCTGTGTAGACCCCCAGAGATGCGCCTTTTTGGGACTTTAAAAAATAATAATAAAAAACCTTAGTCTGGCCAGGGTAAATCTTCTAAAATGTCTGGGATTCGCCTTTTGCTTTGGTTTTCTAAAGCTGTCGTTAATCGTACGCGTTTTTGCATGAGAGCAAAAGAAACATTAAATAATTCATTCTTTAATCTAAAGAATGAAATAAAACTTTACTATATCCTTTGAGAGGACGAAATGACTAAACTGGCTGCAAAATATATGTACACCATTAGTAATGGTTAATCAACACATTCGCCTTATTTAAATAATCTACATGTTGTAATCTTTTAACTATTATACTTTTAGAGATTATGTCTGTCTTTATTCCCTTTTCTGTCATTTATTTTTAATTTGCTGTATATTATATATATCTAAAACGCTTTGAGATTCAAGTTTGCTTTAAACTTAAAAGCAAGAGAGAAGCAGATTTTATCCTTCTTCAGTGGGAGCACATGGCTCATGAATTGCATAAATTAAGATTTTTTTTTTACTTTAACCCATTGAAAAGAAAGTGTATAACAGTGTCATAAAAATACAATTATTGTTAAATATGAAATTATGTTTTGTTTGTCGCAGTACACTATTTATGTGATGATGTAAATGATGTGTTTCAATATGGCTGCCACTGCAAATATATATTTAAAATTTGTTGGAAGCGCTTTTATCTTGAGTTTGGAAGTGGCCGTCTGATGTTTGGGAGCACTAACATGTTAGACGATTCTGGGTGGCACTACACGTTTACTATTATTTAAACATCATTTGAGTTGACTTAACTGAGGTCAGTGTGTCTGTGCATCCAGTTATACAATCACATTGTGCTGGCCGAGGCAAAAAAATAATAATAATTCGCATAACTTTAATGTGAATCAAGGATTTATTTGTCAAACGCATTTACACTGTAGTGGATGCACATCCTTTTATCAGATTCTGCTGGTGCCATATCTCTCTTTGGTAGAATTTTTTTGGTTTGTGTTGCAGTAGAGAACGTTGCAGTGTTTGCTTTAATGCACTAAAGATGTAGATTCCAATTCATTTGATGAACAATTTGCATGGTTATTACTGAAATCGTTTACAAGTGCTGTGAAAGCCACTGGTGCTGAATATCTAATGCGGTAATGGCATTTGGTTTCAGACAAGACTTAAGAGCTTTAGGCAATCACAACAAATCTGACCAATCAGATAAAGAGCATGAGGTGTTCGGAGAGCCCAGATCCTTGCACAAACTGTTTGAGAAACTGAATAAAGCTACAATGTGTATTACGAGACAATTCAAACGTGTTTTGTCCTTGGATAGACTTGAAGAAAGCCTTCATAACAAAACTGGGAAGCTTTAAAAAAATAGCACTCGAAAAAAAATCTCAGATCACAGCTTGTAAAAATGTCCATTATTTATTCCCATTACAGGGTTACACAACACCTCTGTTAATCATCCACTTGGATTAAATATTGCTCTCACTTTAATGTACCGGAGTAGGAAATCAACTGCATTTGCTCCTTAATGGAACATTTACTGCCTCATTCCTACTTCATCTCAAATTTCAGTCGCACTCTTCCTGTTATTCGTCTTCTCAACAGTGCTTAAACGATTCTTCTCTAGACACTCCCATGCTTTATAGAAGACATTACACCCATCAAGATCAAACCAAACAATACACACACACATACACACAGTGGGAGCAGCACTAGAACACACAACTTCCTCATGACTATTTTTGTAAGTCACATAAGATCATACATCTCTTTAATTATACTGGACAATCTGGTTTGAAATGAAACACCCTGGTGATCGCGCTCATCAGCAGAGGAATTTACTTTCGAGTTTGAAAAGGTTAAGATGCAAGCTCACGCATGTTTTCCCTTTTCAGTAAACATTTCTAAAAATATACTGATGGGTTGGTGTTTATATCAGCTTGCTGACTCTTAATGGACAACCTTGAGACGTCTGAGAACATAAGACAACAGGCATGGGCTACATGAGAAAGATAATGTAGCTCCTGAGAAAGTGAGGGAAACCTGAAGATCAACATCGGTAATTGAGGCAAGACTACTCCCACAGGTGCCAAACTAAAATGACACCTGTTATTAGCCATTAAAATAGTCCTTGGTTTATTATCTGAACAAAGGACATTAAGGCCCACATAGAACATGAGCCTGTAGAAATTTGCAGATTTTTTAGCCCATCGAGTCTCATGTGAATATGTGTAGATTAAGATTCATTCAGTTTTTAGACAGTTTCAGGTACAATACAGTTTGTTAAGTAATATTTTCTTTGTTTTAGTGGATATATTATAGGAGAGACTTTGTTTACCAAACTGTTGGTTTTAATTGGATAAGCATTGTAAACCTTCAATAAGTAAAAATATTTAGTTCCTGCATTTTCTAAATTTTTATACTCTCAAACTCATTTGCAGTAATTTCGCAGATTGGGTATAAAATTTAACACAGTAATGGCAAAAATATAGCCCTGGATAAGATGGATATTTTAGAGAGTTGTTGGTTGCATTTGTAGTGAAAAATATATACATTTATACAACAGCTCTGTCTGGTTCTCAAATCTGATTGGCTGATACTGTAGCTGCAAGTTATTAAAGTAATATTAAACTAAAAAAAAAATCACCTGTTTTGTCATCACTTTAGACATTACACAAGAGAATCATACAAATACTAGCTCTAAAGTGAGTAGCAATGGTTTCTGCTGTTCTGACGTCAGTTGCAGATTTGAATGAATGGCGGAAGAAAGTAGTTCCTCATACAAAAGGGACTCTCCGTGTTTGATTTTCTTGTTTATCTACATTGAACTGTTGTATAAACGAAATATCACATGAGTGGCAGTGCGTTATGGCTGTATATCGTCATTGATGGGAAACAACGCACACCTCCTACTAGTGCCGATATACAGCCATATCGCACTGCTACTCGTGTGATATTACTCATTTAAAGTCTTAGTAAAAATTACTGTAGTTTTTCCCCCTGAACAAATTTAGCAATTAAACAACTGTTTTTGGAAAATAACCCAAATTAATGCCAATAGATGCGCTGGATTGGTTATGAATTAACAGTGTTGATATCATAGAATGCCAAAAACTATGTTCTGAGGTATTTCATTGGTACCATTGCAAAAGCAGATTCCAATAACTTGACAAATGCACTTACATTTTTCTTCAAAGTGTCAAAAGAATCAATAAATGCAAAATCCAATGTTTACTCTTTTAAATTCATCACAGGTCTAAATATTTCCTCAAGCTTGTCTATTGTGACAGGGGTTTTCAATCATTTAGACTCCCGTGAATTCATCTTTATTTCTACAGCGCTTTTCCAATGTAGATTGTGTCAAAGCAGCTTCACATTGAAGATTATAGTGTCATAGAAGATAGTAGCCTATACATAGAAGATATAATTATCATCCTCTATCATAAATATGCATAAAGCTCCGCGTAAAACTTGTGCCTAGTCTCCAGATATTTCCACGCTCTCCTCTGTGAAGGAAACCCGCTGGTCTGTGACACAAGCGGAAAATGGGAAAGCAAAGGGGAGAATAAAGATTAGCTGTCTGCGAATGTAACGCTGACTCGTCGTTACATTTGAGATCAATTGATCCCATTATATTCTTCAGATGCGGATTGAGTGTCATCCACGAACAACTCAACATGCATGTATAACACAATGAAAGATGCAATGCATTGTAGTAAAGGGAGCAACATAGATGTTTAATGATGTGTGTGTAATTTACGCACTGTGTCTCTCTGACAAATCAATCACGCGTGTGCTTTGAAATGATTTAAGTATTTAACGTTACCTTGCCGAAGTGTGCAGCCCAGTGTAGAGGCGTCCAGCCGTAAAAAGAGTCCTCGACCGAGAGCTGCTCGGAGCCGCGCTGCAGGAGCAAGATGAGCGCGGTCATGTCTCCATCCCTGCACGCGCGGTGGAGAGGGAAGCGAATATTCAGCACCTCTTCGCTAGAAAACCCAGACTCCAGTCCCACAGACATCACTGCACGACACGAACTCTCGCGTTTTGGAAATGCGTGGAAACCGAAATCTTCACTGAAAATGGTGGACTGCGCGATGTCTACCCGCCCAAACAAAGCGCGTCCAAGGGGGAGGCGAGACAGGACGCACGGCGTGCTCACCTCACAAACAGACACAGTACAGTTGCGCGCTGAAGGAGGAATCAAACTTCACTGAGGCGACTCTCAAAACACAAAATGGACCATTTAGGATTTAGGAATGGAGGTTGTTCCTGGTTAGTTCGCATGTACAGTCGTCAAACAAAACCTGAAATGGATGACTTGAGACTCCGTACTGAAGATGCGCATGCCCACCACAAACAACATCTGACTGAGCCCGTATCTGAAATTATCCGTTTCTGGTTTTGTCTGAACCTGCTCACGACAATTTAACCGTAAGGAAACCCAAAAAACGGGGATAATTTCAGATATGGACTGCTCGCCACAATATGAATGAATCTCAAAACCAGGAACGGATCTCTGTAGGCTCAGTGCTGCGGTTGCGCATGCCCGCTAGAAAACAAACGTAGCACAAAACCTGAAACGGAGCAGTTGAGCAGCTGGATGGAGTTACGCATGCGCAGTGCAATATTAATGTGTCGCGGGGAAGATCACGCGCGCAATGGCAAAAATCTGCCTTTTTTAATGCGTTGTAACTGTTGTATCTGATGTTGTCACATGCATTGTTTACTCATAGACTTTCTCAGCGTGGCATTTCGTTTAAAAGGGACACTACTTAATCAGTTCTTATTAGCTCTGGGTAGTTTACTTCAGGGGTTTTCAGTCAAAAGTGCCTTAATACATTTTATTACCTGAATCTGTATCTATTTGCTTGTCTTGATTAAATTTTTCGTTCGCGCAGTGGGTAGCCTCTCAGCAAGAAGGTCGCTGGGTCAGTTGGCATTTCTGGGGGGAGTTTGCATGTTCTCCCTGTTTCCTCAGGGTGCTCCGGTTTCCCCCACAGTCCAAAGACATGCGGTACAGGTGAATTGAATAAGCTGTGAGTGCAAGAGTGTATGGGTGTTTCCCAGTGTTGGGTTGCGGCTGGAAGGGCATCCGCTACGTAAAACGTATGGGTAAAAGTTGTCGGTGGCCACCCTGATTAATAAATGGACTAAGCCGAAAAGAAAATGAATGAATGAACAATATTCCACTTGTGTACATTTTAATTTACCATATATATATATATATATATATATATATATATATATATATATATATAGTTATATATATAGTTATTGTTTATTTTCTGTAATTAGACAAGTAAAATTCTGTATTCATTTTGTTTTATTTGCTCTGTCATTTTGTATGTATTTGAATCTAAATATTAAAACATGAATAATTAAACAATTATTTAAATGTATAAATTATTTTTGCTTATTTTAATTGAACTCTATTAAATTAATCTTCTATTAAACTAATCTAATAATAAAAAAATTTTATATTAATTATTTTATAAATATTACATTACTCAGTTTTCTTTTATTAATGTAGATTATTTGAACCTAGTTAGAGGCTTCACCTCTTCGTTTTATGTAACGCCATATTAATGTGTCATTTATCATTTACAAAATCTTTCAGAACTATACATCACTAATAAGCATATTACTTTGTAGTTCCTGTGGATCAGGGACATTGTACATCATATAATACTACCAGTATGATCAGTGAGGATTTCTGCAGGTTTCAACAAGTCAAATTTAAGACTTTTTAAGACCTTTTTGAATGAAATTTTAGACTTATACAGGGCTAAACACTAAGGAATCTTTCCAATGGCCTGGTCATTGCTGCTTTTTTAATGGTATTTGATACAAGTTATTTCTTAGCCAAATACTTTAATTTGTCAAAACAAGAAAACTCCAGTTGTATATACTTAATTTAAAAAAATATATAATTGTATAATTTCTTTTTGTCCAAATGGATGGATTACATCTCCTATTTACAAATATCATGTCCGCTTCCCCTTACTTCTATTCATGGCTTTTGTATAACCGGAGGATCATCTAAAGGGAAATATTGAGTTATCACAAGGAATTGTGTACATTTTTTACGTTTCTTTCCCTGATTAGAGAATTAAATTGGGACAATTTGCTGTAAAATATATATATATATAT
>CAIGQQ010009359.1:605824-643041 GCA_903798035.1 Danio albolineatus
AAAAAAAAAAAAAAAAAAAAAAAAAAATATATATATATATATATATATATATATATATATATATATATATATATATATAGTTGTTGACTGGATGGATGTTGGACTGATTGGGTAGCTTACTTGGACAGAGAAGAATTAAGACCTGTTTAAAATGTTTTAAGACCTACAACACAATATTTCAGTAAATTTAAGACTTTTTAAGCCCTAAAATTTTGCAATATAATACATTTTAAGACTTTAAGACCTTGCGGATACCCTGATTAGATTGCAGTTTCTCTATGTTTCTTTCCATCATTCGATTATCCCAACCAAAATCCACTCCAGCCATACTGATATTTTCACACAGTGGGAATGATACAAAAAAAAACATTGTAAGTAAAACTTTCATGTTAGTTTAATACGCAGAATAACAAACTATATCTAAAAGTGACAGTCACTTTCAATTATCTGTACTTTGCTGCACATACTAAATAGAGTGAGTTATTGACAGAAAATAAGGTGTTAAACAGCTTAACGTAAGGAGAACATCCACTATAAAGCTAGATCTTGAATACTTGAAAGTGAAACATTTTCAAGCAACCCAATAAATAAACTGAAGCTTGTAGTGAGACGGCAATTCACTCAAAAAGGGACAGCGTTAAAACCATCTGGTAGTGGGTTAACATACAAATCTAGACACTCGCAAACGTAACGCACATCTATAGACGTACATAAAAACAAAATAAACAAAACGGTGGGTGATTTTACAGAAAGCCACCACACAGACATGAAAGTGGACAAGTTCTTGATACTGTATTGCAGAACTACAAGAGGCACTTAAAAATAAAAAAGGAAAGGAGGAAAAAAAAAGATGCTTAATGTACGTCAAGTTTATTATATAAGAGTATCATCGAGATGTAGACTTTTAGTCTTTATGATGACTTGGAAAGACGGACGAACACACACAGATATGTAGTTTAGCTTTCAAAGAGCTTCTTGAAAGCGCTGTTGATCTCCTGGATCATGTCGGAGGTGGTGGTTGATCTGCCGTGTTTGTGGAAGGCCTGGCGATTACATTGCCTTGTCAGAGACGTAGCACCGAATGCAGCTACCAGAGAGGGATTCATGCTGGGGAAACAGAGATATTTACCATTAACGACGGGTGGTTTGGTTCAAAAACACTTTTTTTCTCATGCTGGTTCTAGAGATGTAATGATTCACCGTGAGCTGAATGGAAATCGATTCGAATACACTCACCGGCCACTTTATTAGGTACACCTGTCCAACTGCACGTTAATGCAGATTTCTAATCAGCCAATCGCATGGCAGCAACTCAATATGTTTAAGAATGTAGATATAGGACTACTACTGATACTACTACATCCGCTACCTACAACTGGAACTACTACATCCACATCTATCACTACCGCCACTGAAACTACAACAGTAATAGTAATAGTTGTATCGTAAGGAGTAGATGTTGAAGTAGCAGCCGTTAATGTTGTAGTTTCAGTGGCGGTAGTGATAGATGTTGATGTAGTAGTTCCAGTTGTAGGTAGCGGATGTAGTAGTATCAGTAGTAGTCGTAGTAGTAGTCGTTGTAGTAGTGGTATCAGTAGTAGTAATAGTTATTGTTGTAGTGGTATCAGTAGTAGTAGACAATATGGTAGTAGTCATTGTAGTGGTCTCAATAATAATAGTCGTTGTAGTGGTAGTTTTTGTAGTGGTATCAGTAGTAGTAGACATTATTGTAGCAGTAGTAGTCATTGTAGTGGTATCAGTAGTGGTAGTCATTGTGGTAGTCATTGTTGTAGTGGTATTAGTAGTTGTAGACCTTATTGCAGTAGTAGTCATTGTAGTGGTATCAGTAGTGGTAGACATCATAGTTGTAGTAGTTGTTGATGTGGTAGTGTGACGCAGCAGTAGTAGTAGTTGGTGTAGTACAGGTAATTATTATAATGATTATTTTATTATTATGGTAGCTATTGTCAGTTATTACTGTAGTCCTTTTTTTTTACTGTCATTATTACTATCATTGTTATTACTCTTTACCACTGATCGACTTTAAAAAAAAAATTCCCTCTTTATCTGATATATTTATCTGTTATTTGCATAATTTATTGACTGTTATACATGTTGTCTATGTACATATATTCTTCCTTATGTATGTAATTTGACCTTCCACCTAATTACTTTACCTGATTTTTTTAATCTATTATTATTTACTTACTTTACTTTCCTTTTTTTGTTTTGTTTGAATGTATTCCCATTTAGTGTATTTTTTGCATACTCTATATATATATATATAAAAAAATAAAAAAAAACAACAACAAACCTTTTAGATATAGTCAAGATGATCTTCTGCAGTTCAAACTGTGCATCAGAATGGGGAAGAAAGGTGATTTAAGTGACTTTGAACGTGACATGATTGTTGATGCCAGACGGTCTGATCTGAGTGTTTCAGAAACTGCTGATCTACTGGGATTTTCACGCACAACCCTCTCTAGGATTTACAGAGAATGGTTTGAAAAATAGAAAACATCCCGCGAGCGGCAGTTCTGTGGACGCAAATGCCTTGTTAAGGGCCAGAGGAGAAGCTGATAGAAAGGCAACAGTAACTCAAATAACCACTCGTTACAACTGAGGTATACAGAAGAGCATCTCTGAACGCACAACACATCGAACCTTGAGGCGGGTGGGCTACAGCAGCAGAAGACCACACCGGGTCCAACGCCAGCTAAGAACAGGAAGAATTAAGACAGTTCTGAAGGCAAAAGTGGGTCCAACCCTGTACCACTAAATGTACCTAATAAAGTGGCCGGTGAGCGAATGTGACAATTCAAATCAATGAGCTAGTTGCACATGATGGCGCCAGTGAGCTTCTGAGACGCAAGTGTGTGCGTGTTTACTTCCGGTCGCATAGAACTATGAAGGAAATTTTGCAGTTGTCACCAAAAATAAGCATGTTTAAAATAATAATAATAATAAAAAAACAAAGTAGTTTATCAGCGACAGGAGAAGACATCCTCACTACTCTGCTGCATTCCTCAGTGCACTGATTTGCTTTCATTTTTTCCCTGTCATGCAGAGGAAATATAACACAGACAACGCGATTTAAAATTTTTCCAGTGGGCTAGATATTAATTTAATCATGTTTGTAGTTTGTTTACAAAAGTGTAAACTAATAAATTAATATCTGTAAATTAATATAATATGACTGTAAATTAATATCTTGCACACTGGAATATCTAAATCGCGTTGTCTGTGTTATATTTCCTCTGCAACAACATACTGAACTTAAGACGTGTTTGGACATTAACGTCTGAATGCATCCAAAGTCCTGAGGAGATTTCTCTGCATGAAAGACTCATGAATGGCTGCTGCTGCTTCTCCTGTAAGGTAGGAAATGAAATACGAAAGAAATGTGCATTATGTGTGGGTGACTGACAGGGCTCATCATACCTAAGCAACATAACGATCTGTTAACGAGGAAGGGGTATGTCTTAATGCTCGCATACTCTTCTTTGACACACTCAAAAGTATATATTTTTCCTTCACAAAAAAGTACAGAATTTTAGAAGTATGCGAATTGGGAAGCAGCAAAGGTGTCTCAATTTAATATAGTCACATGGATGGTCAAACTATCAGTTTAATTTCTGTTTGTCCCCTGAGAGGGGGATGGCTTAAAGGTCCAGAAAAATTAAAATACAGTAGATTCAGTTTTTGTGGTGTCACGGAGGCGCAGTGAGTAGCATGACAGGGAAAAAATGAAAGCAAATCAGTGCACTGAAGTATGCAGCAGAGTAGTGAGGATGTCTTCTCCTGTCGCTGATAAACTACTTTTTTTTTTTTTTTTTTTTAATTATTATTATTTTAAACATGCTTATTTTTGGTGACAAAAATGCTAAATTTCCTTCATAGTTCTATACGACCGGAAGTAAACATGCACACACTTGCGTCTCAGAAGCTCACTGGCGCCATCATGTGCAACTAGCCCATTGGAATGTTAAACAAATTAGGATACATGTTTTGCACAGTAGGGGCCATTGTGATGACTTCATATGTAAACAATTTAACTCGCTTGTAAGAACCGAAAGAAGTGAAGATCTCATAGTGAAATATATTTTCTTTTCCATTAATGGGACAAATCTGGATGCTTCTTTAAAAATAAATCCAAGCTAATAAAAACAAAGTCTTTGTTTAAATGAAAGCTACTTATTTTATTTGTATTATAATTTTTTTATTTGATTTGGAATTTTGGTTTAAAATTGCAATGTAGTTTTGTAAATATAATTTTGTTATATTTTAAATCAAAATATAGTTTTATTTTACAAAGAAATGTGGAACATTGGAGAAATTAAAAAAAGAGCACTTATTTCGAAATTGTCTAAATTTACTGAAAACTGTATAGTGAGATCAGTATCGTGAATGATGTAGATCATGAGTTTAGTGAATGGTTACACCATAGTCTTTTTTAAAGAGCCTGATGTTACTACTATAATCCACACATAAAATAATGCACACATGCTTTACAAAATATATTGTGTACATTTTTTTTTTTATATAGATGTTAATTCTCAGGCGTCACGGTGGCGTAGTGGGTAGCACGTTCGCCTCACAGCAAGAAGGTTGCTGGTTCAGCCTCGGCTGGGTCAGTTGGCGTTTCTGTGTGGAGTTTGCATGTTCTCGCCATGTTCGGTGCTCCGGTTTCCCTAACAGTCCAAAGACATGCAGTATATGTGAATTGGGTAAGCTAAATTGTCCGCAGTGTTACAGTTAAAATCAGAATTATTAAACCCCCTTTTTTCTTTCTATTTTAAATATTTCCCTGATTATGTTTAACAAAGCAAGGAAATGTTCACAGTATGTCTGATAATATTTTGTCTTGTGGAGAAAGTCTTATTTGTTTTATTTCGGCTATAATAAAAGCAGTTTTTAATTTTTTAATATTCATTTAAGGTCAAAATTATTAGCCCCTTTAAGATTATTTTTTTTGGATAGTCTACAGAACAGACCATCATTTTACAACAACTTGCCTAATTACCGTAACCTGCCTAGTTCACCTAATTAACCCTTTAAATGTCACTTTAAGCTGTATAGAAGTGTCCTGAAAAATATCTAGTCAAATATTATTTACCGTCATCATGGCAAAGACAAAATAAATCAGTTATTAGAGATAAGTAAATTAAAGATATTATGATTAGAAATGTGTTGAAAAAAATCTCCTTCCGTTTCTGACATCAAACTGGACAAATATTAGAGCTGCTCAATTATGGGAAAAATCGTAATCACACTTATATTAGTCACAATTGTAATCACAAAGTTTTTCCCCCCTTTAAATATGGTTGCTGTTACACTTCTACATTTCAAAAATCATGAAATTTCACAATTCTCACTGCTGACACAGAAGTGAACAAAAAAAAAAATCCTTCAAGAGCAGTGAATGATTTTGTCCATGTCTGTTGTTTTATAATAATAATAATCAGGGACCTTTTAACGGGCAGGGGCTCAAGTGGAAAAAAGGGCACTTTTTATTAAATAATAATAATAATTGTACTTTAATAAATAAAATATATTAAAGGATATTTTACCTTAAATTCACCATTTACTGTTCATTCAAAACTGAACATTCTGTCATCATTTACTCACATTCTACTTGTTCCAAACCTATTTGACTTTTTCTTCTATTGAACACACCATAATATTTTGAAGAAAGCATGAAACCTGTAACCACCGACTTTCATGGTATTTGTTTTTCCTACCCTGGAAATCAATGATTTCAGGTTTACAGCTTTCTTTAAAATATCTGCTTTAATGTTTAATACTTTAGTGTTCAACAAAATAAAGAAACAAAGATTTGGAAACACTTGAGGGAGAGTAAATGTTGATTTTTGGGTGACCTATACCTCTTTAATATATAATTTTTGTTTGAGTTTTCTTTTTTCTGTTGAACAAAATAAAATTTTAAGCTATTTAATTACGCTATGGCCCAGATGCAGTCCGTGTGCAGAGTGTAAACTGGCATAAGCACTGATAGACGTTCGTCCACTGTTGACACCTTACATTTAAAGGTGAAATATCAATGTAAATAGCGTCCTCATAAGAGCGTTCGCCTCACATGTGGTTTTTCTTTCCAAATTGCCGGTTCGAGGCCCGCTTGGAGCCAAGATAAACTTCAAAGTTCAGTTTTTTTCATTGTTTGATAGTGGTGGGAGAAAAGCTCGATGCATCGCAATACGTTATCTAACGATCCAGAATCGATTCTCAAAAATTCTGAATCGATTCTGTGTTCAATTCAAATGCGAGCGCTGTCAAGACTCACGTGACCAAACAAAAAAGACGTTGATGGACTACCGTTCATATGCTGGTGAATTAGCTTCGTTTAAATTCTAACTATATACAAAAAGCATAGTATTTTTTGCACAGCAGGATAATTAATTAAGAATCGTTTTGGGAATCGGATCGTTCCTCCCAGAATCGGAATCGGATCGAATCGTTAAGTGCCTTAAGATTCCCACCTCTATTGTTTGACAGGGTTGTCCGTAAATAGAACACGCATCATCTTATACATATATTATCAATAGTATTTAGAAATAATGATTATCCCCAGGAAAAAGGGCACTTTCTCTCCAGGGGAAAAAGGGCAGGGGCTCAAGCACCCAAAGCCCCCCCGATAATGATAATAATAATAGTCAACCACAGGAATAGTTTGTTGTCACTTTAAGAGGCATACAGCTTTACTTTATGCTTTCACTTTCACATGTCTTTTCAATCTCAACTCTCAATGTTCCTTTATTACATAATAAATGAGTTCATGTGAAGCATATCCTATGTTGCAAAAAGTCACATTACACAATATTACTAATTTCCAAATGAAACTGAGCTTAAAGGCAGGAATGGATGTGACCAGGGTTCCCACTCTTTCATAAGCAGCAGATTCAAGGACGTTTTAAAGCACCATTGATTTCAAATCAAGCACCTGTTATTCACACCGCCGGCATATGGAGCACCATGAAAGTCCTTACTGTACTTAACAATAAATTCTTTAATTCATTTAAATTAAGTGCATTAAAATTAATTCGATTAAGAATAAAATGTCAGTGATGATAATGTTTTGAATGTGTCATTTTCCAAAAAAACATTCAAAGAGCTTTAATAAAATGTGCTGAATTCAATACCGCTGATATTCAAATGTAGTTTCTCAAATATTGATCAAATGCGCAGTATTTGTCAGTTCTTGCACAAGATTTAAATTGAAGATTTATAGATTAAGAATGTCTTTTTTCATTCTGTTTTTGACAGCAGCACAGTACAAATGTTGAAATAACATAAATTAAAGAGCCCCTATTATGGGTTTTTGAAAATGAGCTTGCATGTAGTGTGTAACACAGCTCTACGTGAAGTGAAATGTCCTGTTAAGGCTTAAATCTAAGAGTGCACAGTGTTTAAAACTATTGATTCATCTATAAAAGAGTCGACTCATAGTTCCTCAAACGAATCGCCGTGATTACGAGTCTTTAGCTGTTTCGGCATGACGTGAACACGAAACATAAGCCCCGCCCATTTGTGCGCGCGCAGACCCGGGAAGATTCGAAACCCCCAACCCCGCCCACAAACAACAGCAGCAAGCAAAAGTTGCCAGATTGGGCGGTTTTGAATTTGATTGTGCAGGTAAAAACCTTTTGGGTTTGGACTGGAATCAGTCAGCTACATCTGGCAACACAGAGAAGAGCACTGAAGAGCAAGCATGTGCTCAGCTGGATATTATTGGAAGTGTGCAGATGAACCAGAGATGAGACTGTGAAGAGTCAGTGGCTGAGGATTATTTTTGCAAAAATGCCTCAGCATTATAGCCCAGCCTACTGGCCATAGGGAGCACCGGGACATTTCCTGGTGGCCTGACGGTGAATCTGGCCTGCTATCCAACAAGTGTTGAGTAAGTGCGATTAAACTGTTGCCTCATTGTTTTCTCTAGCTTGTAAATGATGCATTTAATTATGTTTTGTAACCTGTAACTGCTTGTAGTGTATCTGGTTAACTTGTATTCTCATATCGTGTCTAAAAGCACGCTGTAAACGCGATGCGTGCCGCTTTGTTTATGGATAAAAATGCGTTTGTCAGCTTGTGTTCCTCTGCTGTTTGTCATTGCTATGGCTACATCAGCTCTCCTACACATGTGTGTGGTCCTGTTTCATAATGGTTCAGCTTTTGCCGCTGTGTGCACTAATACTGAATGTGTGTCACTGTTTTTACTTATGGTTAAGAATAGAGTAATATGCTGGGAGACCGGGGGGTTAGTTTCGGGGGTGAGGTGTCTGAAATACGGGCAACTCCCGGGAAAAACAAGTGTTGGCAGATATGCTCACGCACACACTATGACTACTTCAATATCGATAAGCCGTGTTGGGCATTCTCTCGCGCTGAATGATGTCGACCAATCGCAACAGACTGGGTCATCGGTCCAATCAGCGCAGTTTAGCATTGCGCTATAATGAGAGGTTTGGGAACAAATGAATCGCTAACCGATTCATATTGGAGTCGCTGGGATAATGAGGTAAAAACAAATGCAAATTATAAGACAATGAAAGTGTTTTTTGATCATGCATGCATATTAGCCTGCTGTTGGAGACCCCCAAAACCAAAATATGACCCTTTTTTAATGTATAATAGGGGCTCTTTAATTTCCCCATTTAATTCACTTTCAAGAACCTGTGTTTGTTTTAAGTACTTTCCAGGCCTTGAATCCATTTGTCTGAAAATCAAGTACTTTGATGAAGCGCTGGAATCCTGTATGACGCAATGATCGGTTTATCTCTATTCATGTTTTTCATAATCATCGGAGGCCAAAAACTGAAATTTAAATTGAATTGATCTGCTTATGCCATTTAATTTAAAGCTGAAAATATTAGTTCGAGGCAGAATGAAATGAACTTAGCTTAAAGCTGGAGTTTGTTACAAAGTGATAGCAGAATCTCTTGTGTTTTCCTTTTAGTGTTCGGCCATTACAATGCAGTCGCATGCGCTGTTTGTTACTACATCATGTCTCTCTTGATGCATCTGTTCTACGCATTATAGATGTATGAATAGATTGCAACAAATTTTGTCTGAACCGATATAGCTGTTTTTTGGTGTTGCTATTTTACCCTTTAGTTGCATCCGAAGGTGAGCTGAAGGCCCAGTGGGCGAAGGCTCCTAGAGACCCAGACAGCAGGTCTCCCTGTCCTCCACAACGCCGTCCACTGCCCTCCTGACTACAGGTCAGAACTGAAAAAAGCAGCACGTTAACATAAGGCAACAGCCTACTGGAGCTGTATGAGGTTTGAATGATTTGAGAACGTCACTGACTGTTCTTTCCATCTGTAATAATGTCCTCCTCCCCCTTCAAAACCAGGGTCAGGTGACCCAGGGCGATGCTCAGCTGCTGAGCACTTCTCTTGTGGTCGCTGCTGTCTAGAGGCTCATGATGCTGGGGGGAAAAAATAGTACACTGTGTAATTGCATAACACCTTAAGACAGCCTTTGGTTTTTCACACATTACAATGTATATTCGAAAATACAGGTCAGAATAAGAAAGTGAATGTACATGTTGCACTGAATGATGATGATGGAAGATAATTTCACCCATATTTTAGTATTTTCTTTATCAGAGTTATTAGAAACATTAATGCAGATACTGATTTCTGTGTATAGAAAGCATATTTTTGTGTATCTATATTTTAGTGTATAAACTCGTCTTTGATTCATTCATAGACCCTATTTACATGACTGTCATGGCGCATTTAACGGTCATCAGCATCTTAAATCCTTAAAAGCTTGTAATATTTAGATTTTTTAAAAACGTATGAACATTTCTATGTATTTATTTATGAATTATATGCAATTGCATTTACAAAAAAACTAATTACCGCTTATGTGATGTGTTTCTAATGCAGTGTCTATGGACAGGACAGTAAATTTGACATTATTCTGGCTGCCGTCATCAGTCTCACAATTTTTTTCTTTCTTTTTCTGAAAGTCTTGATGCTATCGTGGCAATTTTATTTTATTATTTCAGCAAATAGGATTTTAAAAAAATATATATATTTTTTTTACACTGCAACTTTTAACAGTCAAATTTATCAAATGAAATGTGTAGTTAACTCATAACTTACAGAAAGTTAATTCTACTCATTACCTTCAAAACTGAGTTCAAAACTCTTCAAATGAGTTAATTAAATACTTCATTACTTCAACTTAAATGAAGTTCACAGTACTCATAGATTCATTTTTGTAACTCAAATGGTTTGTAGTAATCGTTTTCCTGGAACGGTTTGAGTTGCCTTAACTTATTAGGTTTTACAGTAGTTAGTTGGTTTGAGTTCTCTTCATTTACTGGGCTTTACTGTGCTCAAATTGCTTCGTTTACTCAAATGGATAAAGTTCACAGTACTCATTAGGATTAGTTTTTAAACTTAAATGGTTTAATTTACGTTATCTTTTTGGGTTTTACAGTGTACTCTTCCATTCATTATGGTCTAAATTTACCCAACTACAACAACTTCTGCTGAAAAAACCCGAAAATGTAAAAAGGGTCCATTAGGTGTCAAAAAAAAGTTTTTACATTTTTTTTTCTTTTTTAAATACGTTTCTTAGGAGTTAACATATAAAAAAATCAGACTTTTTCAAGCTAGGTCATATTCTGTTAACCATACCTTTAGTTACATTTTTAAGGGCAATAGCATTTTGGGACCAATAGCAAGGGAAGCTACTATTTTAATTTGCTTTTCATTTGCAAGTTTTTGTAATTTTAGTTTCTAATCTTTTAAATAAAACACATACATACTTTCAGCAGTTTTTAACACACTGTTTAGTCGTATAATAATTAAAGGTGTCGTATGTAATTGACACCCAGTGGTTGAACTAGGTATTGCACTCCTGGATCAAAAACAAGCGCAAGGGCATGTTGCCAGATTGAGGACAGGAGCGAGTGATTTAAACAGTGTTCTAAATAAAAGCAACGGCACCCGATAGAAGGAATATTTTCCACATTAAAAGGAGTTTTTGTCCTAACCAACACCTCAACAACATTGATATATTAGAAATAGCTTCTATTTCTCACAGGTGTACAGCAGAAAACTATGAGAATGATCACCTCAGGTACACCTCATGTGCTTTATTCAGTGTTAAATGCTAACAATGTGAGTTTGAATGCCATTTTACATGATATTTATAGCCATATGCTGAAAGCGGAAGCGGATAGTTCACCCTTAGATCTTGAAAATAAAATAAATCGTTTGAAATTTAACTTTATAACTAAACACATATGAGTGATTCAGCATGTACATTTAATAATGTTAAAGAGAGTTAATATGTATTAAATAGATTATAAACCTTTGAGTGATTTTGAATGGCTGTATTTAAATTTATGCCGTGCTTTATCTGGTGCAAACAGCCAAATTGCTCTCGTCAAGAATTGTGTTGTTAGGACACTTTGAGAGCCTTTCTGAATGAATGAATGAAATACGCAAGGCAACCTGAGGTAATAAAATATAATTGGCTAAACTGCCATTAGGCAGGTTAAAATGACCAAAACAAAGACAGCGTTCCAGCACGGAAAACACATTTTCACAGCTGAATATGTGACTTAAGCATTGTTTTTCAGATAAAGAATGTTCGCTTGGCATGTTTCTTAAATATCTGCAAATGCATTATGGTATTTTTATGCTTTAGAACAGTCAAAAACTTACATACAGCATCTTTAATCATCTACATTCAATCCATTAGTATTTATTTTATTTTATTTTGTAACAGCAAACAATCTTTTGTTTTCAGTGACCTACTTAAAGAACTTAAAGCGTGGTACTTCTGTAACTGTTTCTGGCTTTCACTTCTGCCTTTTGCCACTGAAAATAGACATCAGGTGCAGCTAAGCTTCAGGGAATCTGGTTTCAATCACTGCTGTTGATTACTGTACTTCACACTGTACTTGATTACTGTACTTCACAGTGTCGCGAAAAATCACATTATAGCTACTGAAGCGATACACTTGACAATAAATTAGTTATTCACACTGTGCCTTTGTCGTTGCGGTAGAATGCAACATTCAGCACATTTAGACCATGTTCAGACAGTAATAGGACTTTAACAGACATATCTCTGTTCTGGCAGCTCATATTGGATTTTATCAAATACTTAAGTATTCCTATGTTATTATCAAAACAAACATGCAGTAAATGTGCCCAGTGTGAAAAAACCTTTAGATCTTACATATAAATATAACACGCAAAGCTATGGTAATTAGCATATCCAAAATTCTCACCATGGCCTCATACAGACGAGTGAACTCCATGAAGTTGGGTGTGAGGATGCCTCTCTGATAGCCTTGAATGACTGATGGCTCTTTTGCCACTAACCATAGTCCATCCTGTAAAGAAACACAAACACAAGTATGAAAAGAGGGTTTAAACCATACCTGTCAACCCTCCCGTTTTTCCCGGGATTCTCCCGTATTTTACAGTTCTATCCCGCTATCATCTTTCTCTGATGGGTGTCAATAAACATTAAAGAGCCGATCCTCCCTATACGCAACCCATACTGCCGAACCACCAGGGGCCGCCCCTTGCTCTTAAATGTCAATCTGTTCTGTGCTTTCGGTTTACTTAGGGATGAAACACTTCAAAATAAATATAAAAACGGCGGGATTCCCTTCCCTTTTCATTCGCTCCTCCTATGCAATCCTCAAAACAGTCATATATCAATGCGTGACTCAGCTGACGCGCTCCATAGTGATAAACAGACGCTGTTTCCCAAAGGGATTCTGTACATGCAATTTGAAGCGGAGCAAAATTCTGGGTTTTGGGTGCGTGTTTGAACAGACATTTACACACAATCAATAATAATAACATCTAAAGATGTCGATCTTGGTGGGGTTTTTCCAAGCACAACTAATTTGTCCTAAATGAGCATAAACAGTTACGAAAGCAGTCAAATTCTTTCATTATGACGCTATTATAATGTATTTTAAAGTTACACCTCTGTTATTTAATGTAATCAAATGAAAAATCATAATAAATGAGATTAATTCTCTTTCATCAGAATGTGTAAGTTATACACTGAAGAAAAAGGTTAATGAGATTTGATAATTCTATTTCTTTATTATCCCTGCTGAAAAATCCAGTGTAAACCAGCCCTAGGATTGTTGGCTGGTTTTATCTGGTTGACCAGCCTGGTTTTAGAGGGGTTTTGGCCATTTCCAGGCTGGTTTCCAGCTATTTCCAGCCTGGTCTTAGCTGGTCAGGCTGGGAGATGACCAGCCAAAACCAGCTATGTCCACCTTGAACCAGGCTGGTCAAGTTCGTTTTAGCTGGTCATTTTCCAGCCTGACCAGCTAAGACCAGGCTGGAAATGACCAAAACCCCTCTAAAACCAGGCTGGTCGACCAGCTAAAACCAGCCAGCCAGCTTAGGCTGGCTTAAGCTAGATTTTTCAGCAGGGTAATGTTAATTTTCTGAACAATTTTTTATAATTGCTAAGTGCTTTGAAATGTGTTTTTTTTTTTTTCGATCTGTGACAATTTCAACTGAATTACGAAAACCCCATCACCTTTTAAAAACAACAAATAGCATTTCTTTTTTTTTTGCCAGTGAGAGTGAGAGGTTGAGCTCAAACTCATCAAATGATAAGTGTCTTAAAAGGGCTGGGACTGGTCAGATACTACAGAGCATTTGATTGGTCAGAAGAATGTGAAATACAAAGATGTCAAAAAAAAAAAAAGATGATCCATTTAGGCCGAAGTGACAAACTGTAAGATTTGGATGTTCATATCTTCTAAATGTGAATGTTGTCACTGTTTTAGAGTACACTAGCTTAAAGATATCTTTAAAACTAACAAATCGAGACTGATAACTGGTTTAAGTACATACAGCCAATAATTGGGACGTCTGCTGGTTTAAAACTCTTGACCTATTTTCCTCATGACTATCTGAGTCTATTTTATATTATGTTTGTTTTAGACAAATAATATATAGTATAACATGAATATAATATTATATGCCATGTCTGATCTCTCGCTCTGTCCTAATTCTATATCAGGGAATTCTATATCATGATCTATAACACTAATTCTATAGGCATCACTTTTGCCAACAAGCTCAGTATGAAAGCATAATGATTAAGGTTTTAGTGAAAACATTACTCACAGCATCAATGATGACTGGTATTCCTCTAAGTTTTGACCTCTCAATAATCTCCTAAAAAAAGAGAAACGAGTCAACATGAATGAAATGAAGCAAACACAGATTCAGAAACATATTGTTAAGCTCTCTAGAAACATACCTCCTTTTAAAAAGCAATTGCAGGTCTTAACACTGATGACATTTCTAATGGCTTATCATAAAACACAGATACAAATAACACAGCTGATGTTACCTTAAATATAGATCAATGCTTGTTAAAGCTACAAAAGATATTCCCTCAGGACATGAGCAGTGAGGGATTATTCTATTCGACTTTTTGTTGAATTAACATTTGCATTAACAAACAAGCGTTGGTAAATTAGGATGCAATCCCTTTAAGACACAGCAAACGGATCCAATAAGAAGATGAGGATGAGTTTCGGCTGAGATCAGCCATTCATGATCATGTATTTTTGGAGTTCTCACCCAGATCTGTATATACAGGCATCATTTTGGTCTATCTGAAAATCAACTATTTAGCTGCTGTGTGTTGAATTGAGTTCTTCTGCATCTTCCTTGAAAGGGACTGAAAATATGGGCAAATATAAACATTCTTGACAATGCAGTAATGGCCACACTGGATCAACAACAAATCCAGTCGCAAATGTCTTTTACACCGAGCCATTGCCATCAGGCAGTCTTAATCTAAACTAGTAGACAAATAAAAAAGTGTTTACACGCCAACTCAATCTAATTGACACTTTGCTAAGCCCCGCCCTCCTTAGTTACCGTTGTTACGCCTCGGCATGGGACGATAACAGTTTTCAAGGTATACCGCGGTTTGGAAAAGTCAAGGTTTTAAAACCGCCAAAGTTTTCTGCTATACCGTTCCTAAGGTATGTGTAAGATTTAATATTTAATTTTTTTTTGTTTTTTAGGTGTAAATTGTAAAGATGTCTGTGTTTTTGAAACAAATGAAGACCGCAGAAGTCAATGATTCACTTGAATTATTCAGCCTGACATGTTTACTGCCCCAAAATATTTTAAATGTTTCTTAAAATAAAATATATTTTGCTTAAAGGGGGGAAAAGGTTTTGTTTTTTACCCAGACATTTAAAAAGAATATATTTCAGAGCAGTAAATCACAATACCGTGAAACCGTGATATTTTTATCCAAGGTTACCATACCGCCAGAATCTTATTCTGGCCCATGCCTAGTTACGCCTGTCAAGCTTTCGTGCCTGGCTTATCTATTACAATATGTATGTGCCAGTGTCAGACATTCCAAAGAATATAATTAGTCATTTTTGGTGAACAGGTGAGGTATCTGAGATAAAAAAAGCACTGCAGTATGCATTACAGGGGTGTATTCATGACATAACACGCAACCGATTAGAAAATAATTTAATAAAAACTGAAGCTAAAGCCTAGCCGCCTCATACGCTGACCATTCAGCAGCTTAGTTCATGCACAGCAGGATAGGTGAAATTGAAAAATAATCTAATAATAACAAATCAAATCGTGATTACTCTTCCTAGCTAAAAAGCCTGATTGACTAATTGTTGTGCAATGAAATATATCGTTACTAACCGACAAGGAAACACGAAAGGACAGTGCTTCAACATAATTCATTCATAGAAAGAACAGCCAGAAAGGGGAAATTGATGGATTTGTGCCGAATATTAGCATCATTGACCCATAACAATATACAGTGCCTATAACTGTCATTATGTTTGTGTGCTTGTTATGCAGTTTCTATTCTAATTTGCAGTTAAGTGGAAAAATTCAATAAACTGACATGCAACTAAAAGTATAAATAGCAGAAGCGAACAAATATATTTTCCCTGCCGGCAAATATTAACCCGACACCAAATATAAAAGCAGACACTAACCTGCTCTAACGTCATCACCAATGACTAAATCTCCAAAAGACTGACAAAAACATCGGTGAAATGTAGCTCTGACATGGACATGAGGGATGTAAATTACTGAAAAACAGCCGCGGGTGAAGTATATTGATTGCAAATGCTCAGTTTGTGATCATATCTCTCTTCTGTTCTGTTGATATGTAATCCAAATATTTGTAGCTAGGAACAGATGGAAAATATGACTGAATTGTGCTGCTTTTACAGCCCCTCACACAGCTTGATCCATGCTGGCATTTCTCTCCTTGGGTTTTAGGTTTTGGAAAGGGAAAAAAAAATTCCACCACCCGTCCAAACTTTAAGGATACCGAGTGTCAGACTTGCACAATCCATACGCACAACGCTTTGGCTTGTTTCCCTCGCTCGAAAGCTTGTGTGTAGCTACAGTTGCTAAGCCACGATTGGTGTGTAGTGGTTTTCAGGTGTGGCTTAGCGAGGGATCAATTAGAAAAATTCTACAAAAGGCGTAATAACCATAAAATAACATACAGTACAAAGACCAACAGGGCTCGAAATTGCGACCGTTTTGGTCACTTATGCGCCTGAAATTGAATCTATGCGACCTCAACATATATCTGGGAGCATTTAAAATTGTTGCGTGCGACCGGTTTTACTGCAAAATGTTCCCTGCATGCGCGGATTTAGGACACATTCACGCAGAACGCATCTTTGCACTTGAAAAGCAGCACTCAGGAACGGTTTAAAACTGTTGTCATGTCAACTTGCTGCAGTAAACAAAGGCTGTTTTTCAATATTCTTCAGCGATCTTGCGTCCTCGTGTTCTCGTGTAACGTCATCATCCTCCGCCGAAGTTCAGCTCCAAAACTCAAGACCGCAAGAACGGAGGACGCATGAAAGTTCCCGGATGTGTTCTTGATATCGAGGACGCACCGATGCAGACTTGAGCACCGAACCAGCTCTAGAAGTCCCAGAAGTCATTGCGACTGGAGGTGGGAAGCGTAGCATTTTGTGTAGATTTATTATTAAAGTACAGAAATGTACTTATTTACCTCAGGACTTTCCCTAAACGAGACGGTGAAAGTAAACAATATCGTTAAAAAATCTTAATAAAAGCATAAGCACATTAAGGGTGTTTATTTGTTAAAATTCGCATTCAAATCTGTGTTTTTTGTGTTGTGCAGCCTATATTTATAAAATCTTTATGCAGGGTATATATTGTGAAACGGGGAAAAACAAATCGCTGTATGAATGCTGTAATGCTTAAATAATTAAATAAATAATTGGTCATGTGACCATCAGGAAGAAGGCAGCATCTCATTCCTCACAGGGCACGTTCTCTGTTCTCGCGGTCTCCCAAGTTCGTTCTCCCGATGTGACCTGGCAAGACCGGTCTCCACAAGAACTCCTTCACGCTCTTTTTATTGGCCCACTGCGCTAGAACTGATCGTGAATGGATTGGTTAAAATCAGCTGTCAATTACTGATAATGTGGTGAATGTTAATCCACAATCTACATTTGCCGAAGAGTGGATAAAAGACTTCCATTGGCTTCAAGTCTGCTATGAAAATAACTAAAGCATTCACTGTAAAGTCTGTGGGACGGAATTTTCAGGTAACTGTCTGCCACATCTACACATTTTAAGCACGAGATGTTGTTTAATCCTTCATTTAATCGCTAGATGCTGTCAGCCGTGCAGCTAGAAGTAAAAGTTAACACCACGTACACCATCGCAAAAGGGCTTGCATGGAGTAAGCTTAAACTAATATTGCAGCTCATGAAAAGACCGGTATTGCTATTAAAATGACGTATACAAATAATAAGGTATATATCTAAAGCAACTGTGCGATATCAGACATCACCCGTGAGAACACAGCACGTCAAAAGATTCATTCGTGTCAAGTAGTGGATTCAGGGCCGGTGAGCGGTCCGTCCATGTATCTTTTGGTCACTCAATTATGTTATAAAAATGTATTTTCTTGTGATAACGGGATTTTGTTGAGACATTTTTTCCTCACGCAAGCATATATATATATATATATTTTGCTTGTTAGTTTTGATTAGTGTTGATTTCAAATGCAATAAATCTGTTTATATAAAGCTAAGCAACGGTGCTCATAATTGGTGGGTGCGACTAAATTTTGTCTGGTGCGCCTAAATTTTTTAAGTTAGGAGCACCGGTGCTACTAGGCAAAAAGGTTAATTTTGAGCCCTGACCAATGTGCAGTGATAAAGGGTGTATTCAAACTCAAGTTCACATCCCCTTTGGTATGGATCCTTTGGGTAGGTGCGAATAGAACAATGTCTGTCCAATAAATGCCAGACTTTAACGCATGTGTGGTTTTGTTTACAATTGTTTGGTTCACTTGTAAAAAGGAAAAGCAAACAACACACACACACACAAAAAAACACGTTTGAGCTTGACCAAAGCAATCGAACTAATGGACTTTCACCTTGAATAAATTAAACAAATAAAAAAGTTACACAGAATATTTTAAAGTTGCGTTTCCTCAAACAACTTGCTGATGATGCTTAACTGCTGTACAGAAAACCTGAAAATCTTCTGTTTCTGTTCATTTCAAATAGGAATAATAAAAAGGGGAAAAAAATTAAAGAATTTTCCATTCTGTCAGTTTACTTAGATGAAAAGCAATGGAGAGAACTTTCTACTAAACCCTGAACTACTACTAATACTACTTCTAATGATAATAATATACAGAGAGGAAGACTGTTGCCATAGTGTTTCTCCTATAATGATAATAGTAGTCAAAACATACAATTTTCAATGATGCATCTACTCTTACAATAACTGTGTTGTTACGATACCATAAAAAAATATCTAAAGCAACTCTATATGCATTTCTAGTTCCGCTATTTAATCAACCTTGTCTATACAAACCTCTTCTGACGGTCTGTGGAAAGAAATACAAAAATGCTAAAGCAAATAAATCGATTTCACTAAAGCCTGGCAGCTGTTTTGCTAACAAAGAATCATTAAAATCACTGGTCTAAACACAGATAGAGTAAATATTGTTCATTTACATATACTTCCAATATTTGAAATTACAAAGATCCAAAGATTTTAAGATTAAAAGTGTAAATAGGGATCGGTTATCTGTGCCTTTACCACTGCATATTTAGTATCAACTGCTGTGCACGACTACGCAGAAGTAATGTTTCTTTCTCTTGCCTTCGCATTCTTCAAAAGCATGTCCTCCCTCCCCAGACCTGGTCCCACAACCACACTGTGAAGCCTGGGCAACCATTTCTCAATCTCCTCCACAGCATTGGGACTGTCTCTGCAGATACACAAAGCCAGGAGAGAAACAAAACCATCACGCTCACTCATCACATCTCTCTTGACAAAATTGGTTTCAGCTACTACAATCGAGCATATCCATGAAAAACGACTTCTCAAAACATCTTTCCTGTTGTCCTCCGGTGATTTTATAATAAAAATCGACTTGTAAATCAAAGTTTCTGCTCACAGCACTGGATGGACGATGAGTTCAGGACTGTAGGACTTGATGACTGGAGCTGCATCTTTGGTGCAGAAGACATGAGAGAGATCAGCTCCCTGGAAAACAGATACAAGGAGCAGAAGATAAATGACGGCTGTGTCTGAAATCGCATACTTCCATACTATATAGGACGCTAAAAACAGGATGAAAGCAGAGTAGTATATCCGAATTCATAGTATTTTAAAAATAGTATGAGGAAGTACCCGGATGACCGACTACTTTTGACTATCCCATGATGAAATGCAAGAGAATTCAATGAATGGGAGAAAAATACAACTGATGCGAGTGGGTCACGTGATAATGACAAATGGCAGATGTAGTATGTCTGAGTTGCATTCAAACAAACATTTTCTCCATTAACTGACCTGTTTGGAGTTCTACCCCCTGACTGTGAGTTACAATTTTAATTTTCTGAATTAATAGCTTATGTCATTATTAGCTAGGCGGTGTATTTTGTTGGAAGTCTCCTTAACCCCCATCCCATACTCAGTGGATTAAAGATGCCTTATTGATAACGTTATAACATTTGGTTGCCATTCTTGGAGCATATCAAATCTCTGAGACTCGAGACTCGTTACTGTGGAATGAATAGTTGCCAATCTTGCACTTTTGTTTTGATCTGTACCTTCCAGATGAGTGTTAGTGCTGATATAGCACGAGCATACAACTCTTTCTTGATCTAAAACTACACGTTTGAAGAACGTGCCACCCCCCAGCCTATTTAGTTTAATATATTTTCCCTTTTCTCTCTCTTTTAATTTTCTTTCTTTTATTTCTTTTATCATCATCGTTTATTTTACTTAATACATCATGCTGTCAACCTCAACTTTCGGTACTGACCTGTTTATATGCTTTATTTGAAAAATTAATGCACATCATATATTGTTTACACATCATTTACTAGGTGTTGCACAATATAATGGTTATAGTGTGTTTTTTTATTATTTTAATCAATTTTGTACTTTTATATACTTTTTCTATTTGTACTGTTATTTATTTTTTATTTATTTTTTTACTTTTGTTTGTTAAAAAAATACAATAAATAAATCTTTAAAAAAAACAAAACAAAAAAAAACATTTATACTATATAGAACATACTTTTCTAACAGTAGTGTAGTAATTTTAAATCCATTCATTGTAGTTCTTACTCAAGTGGTAGCTGATTTCGGACACAGCGAAAGTGTTGTCAGCTGATAAAGGCATTACATTATGCACTTATCAGATAACTGACAATTTTGACTGATTAAGCTATACACACTCAATAGCCCCTTTCTCCTTTTGCATTCAGAACAATTTATTATTATCCACATCAAAGATTCAACAAGATCCAAAAGCTTTTGGTCCATGTTGATACACAGAGTTACTGCAGATTTGTTGACTGCTCCTTGAAGATTTCAGAAGGTTATATTGGATTGAGACCCAGTGACTGCATAGGCCATTTCAATTTAGTGGACTCATCAGGTCTTGATCATTAATAATTGTGTACATTTTTGCATTTACACACACATTTGAAATTCTTACAAACACTTTCCGCCAAATTCACAACAAGTGTGTACACACATGAGCTTGTTCTTAAACTCGCTCGTCTGTTAGTGAATTTGGAATGTTCTTAATGAACGTCCATGTGCATGAAGATAGAAAGGCCTAATCCCAATTCTGTTTTTGTACCTCTACCCCTTTTCCCCTTGGCCCTTGAAACAGAGTGTGAAGGGGAAGGGCTTCACTGTACACGTCATTATATGTCGTCGTGATCTCTTGCTTCATATGAAATCGATGACCGCAACTGCTATAGTTATTCCAATTGTGTTATTATTTTTATATTTATCTTCAAGAAATCACTGAAAGCAACGATATCATGTTATCATTACAATTTAATGTGGTGATACACTCGTAACTGTACTGTGCATTTACACCGTGGCCATATTCATCCACGTAAAACACCAAAAACAACATTAGCATTATAGAAGACACTGTCATTTCCAACCACCTGACTTCTCTGACAAGGTATTAAGGTGTTGAGTGACAGAATTTTGTGGGACTACTATACAGGAGTTGTTATTATTATGGATTATAGATAGCAACATTTAGCAAGTTTTATATTTTAGCGTTTTTTTTTTTTAAACATGACGGTAAAACATGACCGCAGTTATGAATGTATTAAACATACGCTTGTCTGTTGTAAAAAATCATAATAATGACAAAAAAACTAATTTGCTCGTCTCCTGACTGGCATATACAGTCATGCTGCTGTTGTAGCTGATGTATTCTGGGAAATTTTCTTGACCTATGGCTTCGAGTGTGGTCCTGGAAAATCTCAGTTTGAAGGGGTATCTAGCCCTTCCCCTTAACCCTACACCTTCAAGCTAAAGAGAATTGGGTAAGGGCTAAGGGGTAGATTGGGATTGGACCTAATTTGCGTAATACATGCGCCCAAACAAGGTCCATATAATGGCTTTCCACGAAGTCGCACTTGTTCCGAGAAAGTCAATTATGGCACCAAAAAAGATCTTTAACAATAAACAAGAGTTTTTTTATTGTTGGAAGAGCAACTACACAGCCATTGGTCACTCTCAGCAAACATATCTGTTTGCTTAAAGCACACGCTCCAATGATTCAAGCAGTACCAAGTGTGCCATGCCTCCAGTCTGAGGTGAGACACAATAATCATTGTTTATATAACAATGGATCAGATGATTGTTGTTTGGACCTCTGTTTACATATCTATTTTTATAATTGGAGCTTTTATTATACCATATTATCAATCTTATATATCTAGTTACTTTTCAGCCACACTGTAAATAACATTTCTTATTATATGTGGAGATCTTTATATACGCTTAAGGCCCCGGGCTTGTCTCATTATTGCGTATGTGTGGTACAAGATGTTCTTGAATTCTTTAGTACATTAATAACACTAGATACTGTCTGGTTATTAAGGGATGACATGGTCAGAGACTATGAGACCAGAAGTGGGCTGTGGTGTTGTTTAATCAATGTTCAAGAAGTACAAGAGTGTCAAAAAAGTGTGCCCTGGCAAAAAATTCTTCAAAGCCTATTACACCACCAACAGCAGCAGCAGCTAGAACCACTGACAAAAGGTAGGGTGGATCTATGCTTACATGTTGTCTATCATTCAAATTCTGTGAAAAAAGAAAAATCTTTTTTTTCACATATTCTGTTCTGCGATAACCAAACCAGCCTCTGTGGCGCAGGGAATCACATCCAAAGACACTTAAACTACAATTAAACTGCTTGTATCCCGTGTCTGCATTTATACTACACAGCAAATACAGATTGACCCAGAAAAAAAAAAAAAGGAGCAGGTGCTAACTGACAGATGCTACAATAAAAGTGCTCTTCGCTCGATTTCATAATTTAATTTTTCATGGTTTAATCATTTGACCAAAGCAGTTTGTTCACGATATGTATAAAACAGTTTTATATTGTTACATGGCATGAAATTGTTTAACATTGTTACTTTTATCTCTCTTGTTAACATGCTTAAATGCATTGATTTAGATTTTTAAGCTAAAGATTAAAAAAAAAAAAAAAAAAAAACAGATTTGTCCTTGCATTAGATATTTAAGGTTTAGGCCTCATGTAGGACTCTGTTCTGAGGTGTCAGATTTGACGTCGTTCGTTACTACTGACAGGTGAACATCCAGCCTGATCTCACAAGGAAACATTATTTTACACATAGCCAGAAAAGTGGATAATTTTTACTAATTCATATCATTTTATTCATGTGAACATCTTTAAAAGGAGTCATAACTCATTCAAACCCCAACCCTATCTCTCATTGGAGGATGATTTTTTTTTTACTAAAACGTATAAATGATATAGTACAAATTAAGACGATTTAGTAACAAAAAAACAATTGCCATGTAATTGTGTTGAAATATCCGATCTACCTGCTTATACAGCAGATGTAAATGCAAGTATCTGATTTATATCAGATTTATTTTCACACAAAGACATGAAACCAATCTGAGTAGATCCATGACATTTTTTTCTCCTCATGCCGAGTTTAAACGTTATTGAAATAACAAAAGATCAGATTTAAGAGTGGAAGTAAATACATATTTTTGCAACGCGCTGCTACTGTGGCAAATGCTTCTGCTTTTTTTTCTGTTTTATGTTATTGTAAAGTTTATTTACCTCCTTTTTCCCTTATTTACGCTACCCTGTATCTTGCTCTCTAATCTCTCTAGATCAGTGTTTCTCAACTGGTGGGTCGCGACCCAAAAGTGGGTCGCAGGATCATTTTTAGTGGGTCGTGGAGTGTGTGGTCAAAAAAAAACAACAAAAGTTTATTTTTTAACTTGTTTTGCGTAAACAGGACTTTTATTTTGAAATGCGCGCACGACAACCGATCCCTTTGGAACCGATGTGGAAAGCGTCATATTGCCGAGCAACATAGAGAGTCAGCTGGTGGAGCTGTCATGTGATAAGACGCTGAAACAGAAATTCAGTGAAGTAAGCCTCTCCCAGTTTTCGCGTTCTGAGAGTGCGATCAAACCCATCCCATTCAGAACTACGTATTTGTATGAAAGGGGCTTCTCTTCCTTGGTGCAGCTTGAGTCCAAGCAAAGGAGCAGGTTGTACATAGAGCACGATCTTCGGGTAGCACTGTCTACCATCACCCGACTTTGAAACTCTTCTCACATCAGTAAAGCACATCCTCAGTTATCTCATTATCTTCCCAAATTACTGTTAAGTGAAACAGATGTCTGTAATTGCTGTCATATTAGATGTAAAAATGGTTATGGATGTTTTAATAATTTTACAATTGGCTGGTTTGTTCTGTTTAACAGGATCAGTGTTAATGTTTTATTAACAGTTCAGTTTTGTTTATGGTAACAACCTTTCCTTACCCTAACCACTGTTTACAGTGTTTGTCGTTTTTACTTTGTAATATTTCTATGATTTGACACATTTTGTTAAATGTCAGCAATAAAATATTGTTTATTTGTAAGTCTTGCTGATTTTCTCATGATTTTTCTTTCACTACTTGTGTATGTTAACAAATAAATACAAATTAATTATAATTCCTAAAATTATATTACAGTTCCTAAAAATTTGGGTCGCGGCTTGATGACCATGTAAAAATGTGGGTCCCGTGGCCAAACCAGTTGAGATCAAACCACTGCTTTAGATCATTGCCCTTGCATTGAACTCATTTTGCACAGCATGATTTTGAATTGTCGACAGGTCGATATACTTAGTCAAAGGTTTCATTGTCGACACACCTGCAATTCTATCAGATTGCATTTATAATAGTTAACACTGTGTGATTTTCACTTGCGTGTACAAGCACTGGTTTGCCTCTTATTTCAGACTTTTGTCGTCAATTTCACAAAACCTTTTGGCGAATCAAAATCAAGGCTAAACATTTTTTTTAAAACATTGCACGTACACTGGCAATATCCAATCTAAGACATATGGGATGGGGTTAAAGTGGGTCATTTGAACCATGCATGTGGCCTAAATTCATCTTTCTACCCCATTCTGATTATTTGTTTTGAGGTTTAGCATGTTGTCTACATTCCTAGATGCAATTTAGAGTTGGTGCCATGTGATTGAGCTGTTGCACAGTTGTATCTAATTGAGGGCCCAGTGAGAAAAATTTAGCAAAATCTGAGCGTAATACTTACGACTTTTAAAGCAGAAATAGCTGCAAAGAAAGGTGCTCCTGTGTACCTGCCAAAAACAAGATGCAAGTTTTAGCAATCAAACTGACAAAAAGTGGAATAAATAGAATAACACAACCTGCTAAGTGCTATAACACTCGCATCACAACATATAGCACCTTGCAAAATATTATCAATATTATCTTGAGGACATGTGGCTGAAATTAAAATTGAGTTAAATGGAAGCTCTAGAAAGTATAACAGCCTCAGAAAAAGGGAAACTACAAAAACAAAATCTAATAAAATGTAAAATGGCCATATTGGTTTATTTCTTGATCAGACCTTATAATAGATTAGTACTTGCAACTTTAATGTTAACCAACCTAGTTACAGTTACCCACTGAAGAACACTGCAGCTTCATATCGAGTAATTTAAGTATACTTACTCTTGACATCCTCCAATGATCCCAATGCGTCCATCCTGACCTTTGTGCTTTTTGGATGTCAGCGGAGGAATTGTGTTTCTTACAAGAGGAATGACATTATCCATTCCCGAAGTGCCCAAGGAAAAAGATCGCTCTATGACTGAGAGAAAAACACACTATCATTAGTGTGTTCACAAACTCACCATATATCAGTTCCATGCACTGGGACTACACTAGCTGACTCATTGACAATTTATTTGTATTATATAATAAGCTCGTAACTTTTCTACCCAAAATGACAATTCTGTCTTTTTATTATTTTTTTTGCAATATTGTGATGTTAATGCCATGGCATATTAAAAAAAGAAAAAGAGAAAGAATATTTGGAAAGTCTTTTCCATCCAACAACAGTTCAGTAGTCATCTGTCAGGCTTCAAAACATAATAAGACTGCTAAACAAACAAATCTATAAAATACATCTGTATCTTCTGAAGCCATTTGAGCTTGAGACTTTATATTATACTTTATATTATAGCTCCTAACTCTTGTTTTCTATTTTATTTATTCAATCTGCTTTGTATTTTCAATGCATCCTGTTCAGTTACACTCAAGAAGCACTGTGCCACTCATTAAAAAACAATGACAATTGCTGTTTTTAATTCAGAATGCAAATGATATTTCAAATCTTGAGGGCAGGGGAATATCAAATCTGAATGTAGACTGAAATATCAGTTTCACATAAAGCTATAGAAAACTTGAAATTGATCTGTATTGGCCTCCGTTATGTTTTAACTGTTATGTGCCTACAATGAAAAAAATAATAATTTGAAATTACTTTAAAGGCTTGAAAATAAAAAGAGCTTGAATATCTGCTCAGCAATATCCTGAGTAAAATTTACTCGGTTCAGAGTGTATTTGGTCCCTCTCTAAATTGAGTAAAAGTTACTGAGCAGCAGAGTTAAAGTTAATGAGACAATGAAAGGATTAATAAAGGATGATTGAGCACTGATGATGAACATCTACTGTTAATAAGCAAAATCAAAAGAGAAACACAAAACCACATTTACCTTCAGTAACAGCCTTAGATGAAATAAACTGAAATAAAACACATTTAATCTCTCAAAATCTCAGCAGAGGATCATTCAGCAACTCCACAAACAGCAGCTTTACTTATTACCAACCTGTTTGGCCTTATTTCTGCCACACTCTACAAAATTCCATATTAATTAGAATTAACTGATTAAGTAATTTTTTACAACAACAATAAAAAAACACCACCACTTTTAGTGATAAGTGAATCTGCTGCTGCTGATTGAAGTCAGTTGTAGTTTTGTGTTTCTCTTCTGTTTATGCTTATTAACAGCAAGTGTTCGACAACAGTGCTCAATCATCACTTAATTAACCCCATCATTGTCTCGTTAACTTTAACTCTGCTGGTGAGTAACTTTTACTCAATTTAGAGAGGGACCAAATACACTCTGAACAGAGTAAATTTTACTCAGAGGATTTTGCTGTGGGCAATATTTGTTCTTAAGTCGTGTCGAATTCACATCATTTAAATAGAGAGGTAAAATGGCGTTGTAATAAACACTTGAAAGTGTAATAACACTTTCACTTTTTTGTTCTCACGGTTCACTTGGTCCAAACCAAAAAAGAAAATGATACATTATGATGCATTAACATTGACTACATTTACATGGACTTCAGTCATTGAAGTATTTTCCTTAATCTGAATAAGACAGTCATCGTATGATTAAGGTGTTCGCATGAGTTCCTTTTTGAATGTTCCGTTCATGATCCCATTTTACTCGTTATAGCACATAATTCGATTAACGTCATTGCGTCACCGCGCTATTCACATGTCCTCTGGAGTTTCATGTAATTTCGGGTGTTTCGTTTTTCATTTGTCGACTTTAACTGCAGTCTGACACTTTCACTTTAATTCAGGGACATTTCATGCATGCCTCTTGACAATCGAGATAATGGATGCAAGTATAAACTGCTGGAAGAGTGTTGTTCTAATAGTATTTGATACCACACGCCGAAAGCTGAAAAAACTCAGCATTTTGCAATGCAGGTGTTTGTGGTCCTTTACTGACTCGGTAGGTGCAGAGAATAGTGTCAAACAGCCGTGAGTGTATGGACTATCCTTTCACAAATGGGGTGAAAATCCTACATGACGGTAATAGTTTATTTAGGTGTTTACATGTCTGTACTGCACTTCAATAATGGCAGTAAAGTTGGCATACTCCACGTCTTATTCGGTTTCTGTTTAGTTTATGACTTTAGTCTAATTAATCAAAAACTGCTGTTTACATGGTAGACTCTTAATCATAGTATTGTCTTAATCATATTCAAATTATATCAATGATGTCCATGTAAAACGTACTCGTTATTTTATAAGGTCAAACCTGAAGTTTAAAAAACAATAATAATATTAATCTGCTGTATTTTTGGCAACAGAAAATGTCAAAACAGAACTGTAATTTTTAGGCTCATATTTTGATGAAAGCATATCCTGTTTTTGTTTTGTTTAGATGTCTTTGCTTCATGTTAGACTATATCTATCTATCTATCTATCTATCTATCTCTCTATCTATCTATCTATCCCATTTCAGTCAGACTGCACTAGTGTTTGTCTTGGAAGTGGACTGAAATATTAAACTTCAGATGGCAGTGATCAGAACTTCACTAACGCCCCATTCACACGAGGCTTCAGCGTCAACGCTTGACAGAGGGCGTGTCCGAAGTTGGGGCTGACGCGACCGTCATAGCAGCGTCAGCCAATGAAATTAGTCAACAATCAGCTACTGTCTGGGCTGGTGTATTTGCATACAGCGATCTGATTGGCTGATGCTTCCGGTGGCGCTTGAAAAGTTGAGAAACTCCTGCAGCAAGCAACGCCACTGAAGCGGCGCCGACGGATCCACAATGCAGAACGGCAAAGTGTGACGTCACCCATTCAAAGTTGACGCTGATTCCCCGTGTGAATGTGGCGTAACAGAGCAATCACACCCAAATGCAAACTTGCCAAGTGTGAACTCACAACAAGAATGCCTGAACTGAAGAACTGATGGTGGCATGGTTGGATCTTCCATAAATAAAAAAAAATAAATAAATAAATTCTCATTACATTACTTAACTCACACAAATCAAAGCAAATGACAGAATTGACATTGTTGGGTGAACTGTCTATTTTATGTTATTTTTAGCAGTAACGCACTGGACAAACCGCTTTTATTTTGACCGTGTGACTTATAAAAATAAAAAAATAAAAAGAAATGTCAAATCTAGACGAACATTGAAAATCACCCTCTTCCATGAGCAGACCTGGGCCAGCTGCTTGGCTGTGACTGGCAAAGTCAATCAAGGCAGGCGGATGGTTACGATTCCCCAAAGAGGGACGAGCGAGAGGTACGGTGAGGTTAGTCTGTGGGATAAAAGAGGGCTGCGGAGTGGCTGTCGGTGCTGGAGAGGGTGTGCGGATGCTAGCAAAAATCTGCCCCAACATCTGCAGCATCTGCAACTCTCTGGAATGTTCCTCCTCCCTGCGCTTATCCTCAGTCTGAAGACGCTGCTCCTCGAGCCGGTAGAAGTTGTCTTCAGCCTCCATGCTCTGCTCCAGGAACTTCTCCATCAGCTTCTCCAGCGACATGTTGGCGAAGCGCTTCTTGGTTCTCCGTGGCCTGCTGGAGGAGGTGGCGGGAGGATTGGTCTTCGGTAAGCTGCTCTGTTTGGCTGGAAATGAACCTTTCGAGAGAAGAACAAACAGATGTTAACACGCACACACACAACGGAAAGCAGAGCGATTAGGCTAAAGATGGCAGATCATTGCTTTCTGGCTGATCAGAATAAGTTGACATACTCATGCCTCCCACTGTCACCGGAATGGGGCAGGACGGATACTCAGTTTTGACTGGATGCTCCATAAAGGAGGATTCACCACTGCCATCCATGTGAGTCTCGTGCAATAGTTCAGTACTCTCAGCATCTTCGTCCATCGTCTCATCTCCCCCAATGGCAACACTATCAATATCCTGCCTCTCTACTAAGGATCTATTGCTCAAAATCCTCTCCATCTCGTCGTAGAACTTGCACATCTTGTGGTACTGCCCATTTTTCCTGGATCCCTCCTTCGCTTGGAAATACTGCCTCTTTAAGCTCTTAACCCGTATCCTGCACTGGTCTGGCGTCCTATCGAAGCCCAGTTCGCACAAACGGTTCGCGACGTCTCGGTAAACGTGGCTGTTGCGAAAGTTTCCGTCCAGCGCCGTCTGCACGTCGTGCTCGCCCCAGATATTGAGCAGCGCTCGGGTCTCCATGTCCGACCACAGGAAGCCGCGCGTTGCATTCACTAACATGATGGTCGAAGCAACCGAGCACGAACCCAAACTCGGCTTCGCATCGATCGAGGCGTCGACGTGCAGGCCCGGTTCGGACGACGTTTCACGCGGTTACCGAGCGCATTGCGATGAAGGCCTCGCCGAATCGCCGAGATTAACAGGGCTGCTGTTTTATGCAAAGCTGCTTAGAACTTCGCCAGTGTTTACCGCGCCAACAACAGTGAGAACGTCACCGCAATGTTGCGCACCACGTCATCACAGTCGTGCGCTTCTCGGCTCAGCGTTGAAAACAGACGGGAGTGTGTGTGTGTCAAAGGATGCATTTGCAAAACAACACGTTTATTATCTCGGTCTGTTAGTAAATTAAGCTTGATAGTTTATCAAATAACAACATAAATAAATAACAACAGTGCGGTCCAAAATATCCAGTGCGAGTCTGTTTAAATATTTTGAAGGGAGTGAATCTTACACAACATTTGACATCTCACTGAAATAATGCTGGGTAACAAAATTCAGCAGCTTACACAAGCATTCTATTTGAACCAGACTGAAAGCGTTTGAACCCCACTGTACGTATGTCATATGGCACTTTCCACTCTCGTGTATTTACCTTTATCATACAGCAACACTGCTGCAAGTGTAATGGTTACAGTTAGCACGCCGAGTAGTGAACATGTATGTCCATGCATTGCATTCCGTTCTCCTCAACCTACTCAAAGTTTGAGAAACCAATCAACGATAAACTCCGAGCTTACCAATGGCCAGACTTAGTGGCTGTTCAGAGAAAACGAAGGTGGCACGTTTGAGCAGATTCATCAAGTTCACAGGTAAACAAACACTGCTCGCGCAGGCAGAGAGACAGAGAGGGAGCTTTGTGCCGAGATTAGCTGCTGTGTCCAGTCAGAAACAGGAACAAAGTTCAGTATTTATTCTGGTTATAAATCTGTTACTCGAGTTCACTCGTTCAGAGACAGTAGTGTCCTCGCTCTGTTCAATACACTTCCGCTGACGCTCTGCTCTGTCGCTTATGCGTGATGACATAAGCAAATCCGATACCACAGTGACATTGAATAAACTGAAATAAGACGTTTTCTCTTCAGCTTTAGCGAGGAATGTTAGCATTGGTATTAAAACAGCATTATTTATGTAACCCCGCCTTACTGTTTACTTCCTGTGACGTTGGTGGTGAAGTTAAATTTACCCCGCCCGCCCGCAACTGTCCAGCGATAAGTCTGAATCATTTTGAGAATCGGCGCTTTCGAACAGTCCGTTTCAAAGAACCGTATAGATAGCGATGCGCCAAAAGTCTTCAAACGTGTGAAAATGTCTCGTTATTCAATACAAGTTTGTTTGTATAGCACTTTCCACAATAATTGTTTCAAAGCAGCTTAACAAATGGTGCACATTATTGCATTACAATTCTAAAAAGTTAAGGTTACCATAACTTTATTATTTCTAAGTTAAGGTTACCATGACTTTATTATTACTAACTTTAACTTAGTTAGTAACTTTAACTAATTAACTAGTAACTAATGGCTTTTAACAGTTATTATATTTATATAAAACATAACTACGGTGGCCGAGAAAGGTTAACGCGCTGCAATTTAAGAAAGCACATGCAATAACAAAAAACACTAGCAAATTAAGAAACGATCTTCATCAATTTGACAGCACACCTGTTACAAATTCTCACAACACAGACAACGGAAGAAACGCACAGCAAGTTGGTCAAAACACAACGGAAATGTTTCAAGAGGACCCAAAAACATCACGGACCCGCTGAGATACGGATGTAGTTAATTTATTTAATAACGCAACGTTTCAGTTGATCATTAATTAGACTGATAATTTACAAAAGACAACAGAATCGTGTAATCAGGATATTACACCTTTCAAAGACCACCAATCACTTCACTGAACAACAGTCACGGCGGGTCCGTCTCTCAGCGGGTCCGTCATGTTTTTGGGTCCTCTTGAAACATTTCCGTTGTGTTTTGACCAACTTGCTGTGCGTTTCTTCCGTTGTGTTTTGACCAACTTGCTGCGCGTTTCTTCTATTGTCTGTGTTGTGACAATTTGCAACAGGTGTGCTGTCAAAATGATGAAGATCGTTTCTTAATTTGCTAGTGTTTTTTGTTATTGCATGTGCTTTCTTAAATTGCAGCGCGTTAACCTTTCTCGGCCACCGTATATAACAGTTATTATAACACATCATCATGCAGTTATATAGACCATTTCAATGGGGTCATGTCACTGGCCCACGAACATTTCTTGCTTGGTATTAAACTAATTCATAACTGCAACAAGAGGCAATTTAATCATATCTTAATGTTAAAACAGCTTTCATAACATTATTTATCCATTTGTGAAGCTTTTTGGATTCTTGGAAGCTATGGAAATTAAAAAATGTAAATCAGGAAATACATTAGGACCACTGTTATTGTTTATATCCCTCAAAAGGGTCTCAATGTGCTTGTTTTAGTTGTAGATGAGCAAAATATTTTAATGACCTTGCATGTATTTAGGCCTTTTTACATATAGGAAGTGAAAGATCTGTGTTTTTGACAATATCACAAGTTCACTTTAGCCTACTAATTACAATACACAGTAGTTTATATACTTCTTTTAAGTAAAGATTTACATTTGAATTTTTAATCATCAAATATGCTCTCCAAACCTTTTCTTGATCGAGACATGTTGAATTCTGCATCATTTGCAATGTTTATAAATTGCATTGATAGTCATTTTTTTACCAATTTTATTTTTATCTGTGCTATTATTTTCTTTAATGCAACTTCTGACTATGACATGTTCACACCTAAATGGTTATGAGATGTGTTTAAGGGGTTATATGCAGCGTCCTCCATTTATTCTCTTCAGGAGAGATCTCCATCTAAGTGTCATACTTAGTCAAATGTGCTTTTTCGCAATCTGTATAGGCCGATCACTATGACAAGGAATCGGTATTTGGTATCGGCTTCAAAAATCTTGATCTGAGCATCACTAGTATATTGGTGATGTCCATGTGTACAAGTACAACAGCTAATGCAAATGCACGTTTAATCAGCAGACGAAATATTTATCACAGAAGGGTATTGAAAATGTTCATTGCCATGTATGCAAACACCACACGATTATAGCCTTTCGTAAAAATCTGTCAAAATATGTGCATGAAATTTACTCCCACAACTTATTATAAAAGCACATTTACTAATTCATTTCTTTAGGTCTATGTAAAGTGTATGCACAACAGAGGGCACATTTTTAACATTTGTTGTTTTAAACAAATTAGAATAAGGCATCAAATTATTCCCATGCTTTAACGGAAAATTAACTAATGAACAAATTCTTATAGTTTAAAACTATGATTAGCTGACATGAGTGAAATCTGCAGATTTCTGCAGATTTTTAGCCCATCATTGAATCTATTTATTTACTTTGTAAATGTGTGTAAATTTATATTTATTCAGTTTTTTAATTTATTTCAGTAATATTATTGACTAATATAAAAGTGTTCATTTTATTTATTTACAATACAGTTTGTAAATAACTTTTAGTAGATATGAGAGACTTTGTTTATCAAATAAATGGATCTAGATGGAGTTGCATTGTAAACAAATAAATACAAGCTAAAAGCTATTATTTTTTATTTTACATATTAAGTTTTTAGTTACGATACTCCCAAAATAATTCCACATAAATCTGCAGATTTTATTATTTTTTTTACAAAATTCTCTGCAGAAATATCAAAAAATGTCTGTAGATTCTGTCTGGCCCTAGTTATAACAGAACCCTGTCTATGTAAATAAACACGAGGCAAAATAATAATTAATACAATTTTAAAATCACCCTTTAAAAACATTTTCACCAAAGACAGTTAAAAAAAATCACTTATTAGGTTGATTAGTTATTTGATGAGGTACAAAATGGTGTGTCATCACAACAACGCAGACTGGATACAGAGAAGAAATGGTCGTGCCCAACTGAGCCTGGTTTCTCTCAAGGTTTTTTCCCTTCACTTTCGTCAATTGGTGAAATTTTGTTCCTTGCCACTGTCACCACTGGCTTGCTTGGTTTGGGTGTTGTGGAGCTGCACGTTGATTGATTTGCTCTTGTGTTTGGACTTTCAGCAGTGAAAATTAAACCACACTGAACTGAACTTCAACTCTGAAAACTCGACTGACACAGTTTCAATTTACTAGAACTTCTACGGTAAACTGCTTTGACACAATCTACATTGTTAAAGCGCTATAGAAATAAACATTAATTTAATTGGATCCAGAGGTTGAGGAACTTTGGCTTTGGTTTTTTAACCTGAATAGGAAGTGGATGCTTTATTATTTATTTATTGTTTGTTTACCAATTCACTCATTCATTCGAACACCTCTGTAGCTTTCCAGTGATTCTGAAGACACTGATTAGCTTATTCAGGTGTGTTTGATTACAGAGTTTGGAGCACAACTCAGCAGGACAATGGCTCTCTAGTAGCCAGCCTGTCCCTGATATCATATGACTATTACTAAAATGAAGTCCTACAAATAAAGTTCATGGTTAGATTAAACAAACAAACCAAAAAAAAGTAATTCAAATACGGAACCAATTATTATATTTGGTTGCTTGCAAATTCGTGCACTGATTCAGTGCGAGTCTTGAATGAATCTTTCTGATCAACTCAAAGAAAAGATTCGAATCGGATGAACGATTCATTGACGTATCAACAGCTCTACCGTTAAACCCAACTTGAAAGTTCTGTAGTAAGAAAGTCAGCGTCGTTACTGACTGTATTAGGGGAAAAGACGGTGTCGAACTTTCGAGGTTAGCTCTCATTAATGGGATTTATTTCGCCAAACTTTGTACTGAGGACGTCAAGCTGGAGGTAATAAGACAATGCAGTTTGAAACTCGGGGACCGAAAGTCGTCCCTGAACTGTTTATGTGGTGAGTTTACCTGTGAGAGTTGAGTCTGCATGAGTGGCATGTGTTTAGAGACATGCCTCAAGCCACAAGGACCAAGAAACCCGACGTGAAAGTCGTCATTTTGGGGGACATGAACGTAGGAAAGACTTCTCTCCTCCATAGATACACGGAAAGGAAGTTTAAGGACACTATAAGCACCGTCGGAGGGGCGTTTTTCCTCAAACAGTGGGGGCCCTACAACATTTCCATATGGGACACTGCAGGTATGCTTCTTTTACACTCAATTTGATTAAACAACGTTAGGCTGTTCCAGAATACACGAACAATACACTGTATTTTGCGAAGGCTTCATGTTGTTTATAATAATTCTGAATCAGTGAACTTTCTAAACAAACACACTGTTATAATGTCTGAAGCATATCTTTGTTTTGTTACTAATATTTTGTCTGCGTTTCCTTTTTTATTTGTTGGTGTTTGTTGATCTCTAACTCAAAGCTGCTTTCTGACTGGCCTATTTTTTGTGTGAATGTCAGCACTTTTTGTTCCTTTTTCAGATTGCATTAAGAGCTGGTTTAGAAGTTACCTCAAAATGTACAGATTTATTTAACATTTGTGCAGAATGTCACGTGAATAAAGCGAGTTTACCTTATGCACTTTTCACCTCGGTTTTGTAAATGAGTAAACATTAAAAATAAATATTTGGCCAATGTTTAAGAGCTTCACCCATTAGGGCAAATATTTGACAAGCCTTCAGAACTCTTGTATAATAATAAGTCTCAAAAGGATAGTGGATCCAAAATTATTTTTAAAAAAATAAAGTATTTTTTTATCTGTCCATTTAAGGTTTAAACACGTGACTCTATCTATCTATCTATCTATCTATCTATCTATCTATCTATCTATCTATCTATCTATCTATCTATCTATCTATCTATCTATCTATCTATCAAATAAAAACATGTTTTCCATTGTTATTTCCTGTGGAATTTGATTCGGTTCAGATGACAGATGACCCCCCTGTAAGGCTGTTTGCAGTCTCTTATCAGGGAAAAAAAGTCACATGCTTGCATGCTAGTCAGATGAGTGTGTATTGAATCAGTGTGTGTGTGTGTGTGTGTGTGTGTGTGTGTGTGGAAACCTAAAGGTTTTCCTGGTCACTCACAAAGTTTCTCAGGGATGGGGATCTGGGACAGATGGAGGATGTTCGCTATTAAGTTAGAGAGATTGATAGTTTTTTATTTTTCTTTATTTCATGAATGTGTAAGCAATGACTCTATTTATTATTAATGTGGATGTAGTCAAGCAATAAATAAATAAATGAACATGGAGTATCTTCCTATGAGCAAACTGAATGCTTATTTCATTGATATTAAATCAGATTTTACAAAAGTCATGTTTAAATGTATCAAAAGCTTTATCAAATTGTACAGAATTGTTTATTTGCACAACTGTCATTATTAATTTGCTTTGCATTATACATTTTAAAACACAATATAAAAATTTCTTGAAACATAAATACCATGAATAAATGACAAATACCATCTTTCTAACACCTATTATTTGAAGGTGATCTACACTGTAAAAAATCACAAACAGACAACATATATTTATTTATTACAAGACAACGAATATTTTTATATTTGACATATTTTAATAATTGCATCAGTTTTCAACTAAATTTAAGTTATACAAAATTTAACTTTAATATTTATAGTCAGTTTTATTGATGTAAGTTGGGAAGATTAAAAAAGTTAATATGCAACAACAACAACAAAAGAATTTGCCATCAGTGTAGACTAGAGTGATTTTTGTCCAAAAAGTTTTCACCAAAATAAGAAACTTCTATTTTTTTAATTAATTTTTTTATTTTTTGTATGCAAACAAGTATTTTACAGTACTTTAGAAATACTCAAAAAACGTCCCTGTCAATGTTTTCAAACTATTATATTTGATTCACCAAAACCACACGAGTGGCATACAGAAAAGTGTCACATACATAATGAAACTTTTCCCTTATAAATCCAAAAATGTCAAATAAAATCAGTCATGTTTGTATAGTGAGCCAACTCTTATCCTTTTGATTAGCATTGTTTCTTTTGGGTTGTGCAGTTTAATTCACAGAATTTCTACAAAGTATGTTGTTTACTGTAAACTCACTCACTTTTTTGTCACATCCATACTGCAATGATTATTTTCCTCATATTAATATAAAACATGTTTACAGATTGATATTCTTCTGATCCCATCAGAACTTTGTGTTCAATATAATACAATATAATACATAACGTTTTCATATACTTTTTACTGCAAATGTCACATCCATAAGACTGGAATTGCTCACATATATATATATATATATATATATAT
>CAIGQQ010009359.1:648065-658875 GCA_903798035.1 Danio albolineatus
TCTGATACACCCTCACTTAATCTAATTTCAGAGAAATAAAAATTCTTAAAATTCTAAGAAAGTGGTTAGTTTGTTTGGTGTGTGGACAGAAGTACACCATTGTTTACATTTTTGGGTTGGTCTGATTTTCTTAAATGCTTTTAAAGTATCTTATAACCAGTGGTGTAAAGTAACTAATTACAAATACTCAAATTACTGTAATTGAGTAGTTTTTCTCAGGAATTGTAATTTACTGAGTAGTTTTAAAAATGTGGACTTTTACTTTCCCTTGAGTACATGTTTAGTGCAGTATCACTACTTTTACTCCACTACTTTCCTTTAACCTGCAGTCACTACTTTATTTCTTTCTTGTCTATGGTCATTGTCTAAAGTAGAAAGATCAGTCCTGTGATTCCTGTCCAATTAAATCACACATAGAAAGTAAATCACATCATACTGAACAACCCTGATGACATGGGTGCTTTATAAATGCAGAAAACCTTTTGGAAATATTAAAAATGTCCAAGAAGATTTCCAAAATCTGTACACGCGATGATCCAGAGACTTTTTATAGACTGCACGTCACTGAAAATGATGGATGTCGACTGTATGATGACTGAAATCACCAAACAGCCTTAAACAATCACTAAATGGAACGAATGAAGAATGGAAGGAAGGGCCAAATAAAAGGAAGGACTGAACAAGGAATGGAAGGAAGGATCGAAGAACCAAATAAATCAAAGAAGGATTCAAGGAAGGACTGAACAAACTAAGGAAGGAAGGAAAGAAGGAAGTAACGAACAAATGAACAAAGGACCTAATGAAGGAAGGAACAAAAATATGGAAGAAAGAGCGAACAAATGAAGGGAGGAAGGAAGAAAGGACCAAACAAATGAAGGAAGAATTCAAGGAAGGACTGAAGAAACTAAGGAACGAACTAACGAATGAATGAACAAAAGGACCTAATGTAGGAGGGAACAAACGAACGAGTGAACGAAGGAAGGAGGGATCAAACAAATGAAAGAAGGAAGGAGAGAACAAACAAATAATTGAAGGAAGGTAGGAAGGAATGGACGAAAATAAGAAGATCCCTAAATGCACCACATGTTGTTTGTGCAGGGATGTGTAAATGTAATATTCTGTAATCGCATCAACTTTTCACAGTGTAATACTCACTGCTCACTACTCTTGAGTACTTTTAAAAGGTCTACTTTTTGCTCATACTTTGAGTAATATTTACTACAAATACTTTACTTGCACTACATTTTTGGGCAAGTAATGGTACTTTTACTTGAGTATGATTTTTCAGTACTCTTTCTACCACTGCTTATAACCGATATTCATATACACCTCCTGACAAAAGTCTTGTCGCTTATGCAAGTTTTAGGAACAGCAATTAATAACTTGACTTCTAGTTGATCATTTGGTATCAGAAGTGCCTTATATGAAAGACAAAGACCTCTTGATTACACTTATTTTACAAAAATAAAATATCATGCCTCGATATAAAATTAGGACCGTAATGTCTGACTTTGCTTATAGACAAAAGTTTTGTCACTTAACAGAAATAATGTACAGTATAGAATATAAAGCCATGATGCAGTGGAAAAAGAATTAACAGTGTGTATGACTCCCATGAGCTTGGTCAACTGCATCCACACATCTCTGCAATGACTCAAATAACTTATTAATAAAGTCATCTGGAATGGCAAATACCTCCTCCTTTACCTTACCTAAGATATGCTCAATAATGTTCATGTTCGGTGACTGGGCTGGCCAATCCTGGAGCACCTTGACTTTCTTTACTTTCAGGAACTTTGATATGGAGGCTTAGGCCCCGTTTACACTAATGCGTTTTCGTTTTTCCTGCGGTTACGCCATCCGTCCACACTACGCCGGAGTTTTCGAGCCGCGAAAACAGATCGTTTTGGAAACGCTGGAGAGGCCGTTTTCATTCTAAAACGCTGCTGCTCCGTCTGTGTGGATGTTGGAAAACGGAGACATTTGGAAACGGAGGCGTGGCTACTAAGATTCGCTATTCGATTGGGGCTTTTGTGTCATTGCGTAACTTTCCCTTATTCGTCAAGCGCACATGACTATAACGCCACCGGCAGACCAGCCTTCACTGTAAGCACTGTATTCTCGATAGCCATGGATGTTTTATATTCATTTGTTACTTTAAGTGACAACTCAACCTCGTCTTCTGTTCTCAAAAAGACCTCTCTTGCTTTCTTTGACATCGCGTTCATCGTTTTAAAACTAAAACGCACTAGTGTAAACGGAGCCTTAAGTATGAGGAGCGCAATCCTGCTGAAGAATTAGCCCTCTCCTGCGGTGTGGAACGGTCCACTAGAAGTCAAGTTATTATTTGTTGTTCCTAAAACTTGGTTAGGCAACAAGACTTTAGCAGGTAGTGAATGTGTTCAGCGTAGGTATAATTGCAGAGTTTACTTTCTCTACATTCAAATAAGAGATGACACTAATGTAACAAACAAAAAAGCATTTATTCTTTTATTCAATAACACTTTAATTCAAAATCAATGTCTTCAAATATTCCACATAGTGACATTTTAAGTACATTTGATTAAAAAAAGAAGCAGTGACTGTTTCAAAGCAAAACATCTTTTGAATTCTAATCTTGTTTGGTTGTTTTTCAAATAGATGTTTAGTGGTTTATGGGCTTCAGACTGTAACATTTGTGCAATGTGCACTGAAAACGGCCAAAGCTGCTCAAAGTCCAAAATAACTTGAACACTCTTAGGTGAGCCACGTTGGGTTTAGTCATTGTTTGCAGGCTCAGTGGAAAATAAGGGCACTTCTGGTTGAGGCGGGTCAAAGATTGAGCCTTTTAACCACACATAAACCTCAGAGAAACATCAGTGCAATTTGCTGGAACAACAAGGCAAGGTTGCGGATCGGACAAAACTCTAGTAAGAAAAAAAAAGGTTCAAGTCTGAGAGTTTATGACCTTAAAATGAAAATAGTCAAATAGTGAAGATAATACATAATAAAAGGGTCGTGCTGAAAATAACTGATCGATTCGAAGAAGGACAAATGTAAGGCAAAGTAATGTACAGGCAGCAGTAGGTGGTGTTAGTGTGATGAAATTATATTTATATATAAAGGTTAAAAGTGAACGGCCATATTGCTAGAGGCAAAGTTCACCCCAAAATGGAAATGAATCTTGTAAAAACTGATTTCACTTCATCAGACCTCATCAGGAGTCTTTGGTATTTTTTGTCTGCATTTATTTGTTTACCTCTATGGTGATTCAAAATGTGAATGAACTGAACTGCTATTGGCACATTGAGAGTCAAAAATAAATAAAATTTTTGACTCTCCAAGTGCCAATAGCAAGTTATTCATGTTTCGAATCACCATGGAGCATGGTGTTAGTTAAAAATCAACAATCGGTTAAAAAAAAATAACTAACAAAATCTTAAACGTTCTACTGAAAAAAAAGAAGAAAAAAAGAGAACACTGACTGATATGATGAGTAATTTATCAGAAAATGTTCATTTTTGGTTGAACGGTTCCTTTAAGATCCTAACGGACATTGAGGCCATTTTTATGGATGTGAATCATGTGAATGTAATGCCGAGCTCAGACTGCATGATTTTACATGCTGACAAATGACTGAAATCACAGGCAAATCGGTGCTCGTTCACACAATTACAAAGTGTAAACTATATCCTTGAGCCCAGGGCTCCCACCCGTTTGAAGGGCGAGAGGAGAGTTTGAGCTCAGGTAAGTCTCGAGAGCTTCCCCGCTTGTGAACGTGCTGAGATATATCTGACTAGAGTTGCCCCATTCACACGGGGCGTCAGCGTCAACGCTTCCCATTCACTTTGAATGGGTGACGTCAGGCGTTGCCGAACTGCATTGTGGATCCATCGGTGCCGCTTCAGCTGTGTTGCCAGCTGCAGAAGTTGAGAAATTCTCAACTGTTCAAGCGCCAGACGAAGCGTCAGCCAATCAGATCGCTTTATGCAAATATCCCAGCTCAGAGAGTAGCCAATAGTGTCCATACAGTTTGATAGCGGTAAACGGAGGAGACATTTTAAAATGGAGGATAAACTCATCATTGCGGTCAGAAATCACCCGGTCCTTTATGACCAATCGCTATATATATACCAGGATTCATACTGGAGAGTTGCTGAGCTCCGGTCAAATTTCACTGGCTTGACACATCAGTGCCAAACTTCAGACACACCCTCCGTTAAGTGTTGATGCTGAAGCCCCGTGTGAATGGGGCGTTAAGATTCTATTTTAAAGTAGATGATTTACTTATGTTGTATGTTTTTAAACGGTGGGAGGAAACAGGTTAACCCAGGGAAAACCCACGCGAACACGGGAAGAACATCCACACAGAAACGCCGACTGGCTCGGGGAGAGGCCGAACCAGCGGTGTTCTTGCTGTGAGGCAACAGTGCTAACCACTATGCCGCCCTATAGGAGAAGGGGAGGAGTTGGGGTGGAAGGGGGCATTCTTCAAGACGAAGATGACTGGAGTAGAAAGCTCTGGTAATTTATAGTGTGTAAGGATTCCAGCTGTACCAGTTGGATACCAGCTGTGTTCAATCATGAGCATGTGATCCTCTAGAAATAAGTTTATAAATAAACCCCACTTGGCGTGCTAAACATCTGGAGCTGTCTGCGATTCAAATGCCACGTGAAATGTGTTCTTATTGAAAATAACATCAGAGATCACCTACAGCCAATAACGAAGAAGCATCCACTAGCGTTGGTGTCTGCAGGCCAGCAGGAGGTTGAGGGAAATGTTAAAAGCGCTCGTTTTCAGTCTATTTGGACCCAAGACATGAAGGAAATGTAGTGTAAATTTGGCAGCAGCACCCGTGTCTATTTGATGTCTCATTTGAGCAAGAACACAACCTGGTCGATAAAGGAAAAAAGTTGAAGAGAATTTGCTAATTCCCTTCGAAAAGCCAGGTGAGCAAAATATGTATATTTCTACCCCACTAAAGGCTTCTTTCTAATTATGTAGTTAATAACAAAAGATAGACTACGTGACCTCACGTTGTTTCCATATCACTTCTCGCGTGTGTTTGGTTGTGAGATGCAGTTTGCGGACCGAGACAGAGTTGTCGGTGATTCTTCTTATTGTAAGGCAGTGGTGCTCAACCCTGCTCCTGGAGATCGACCTTCCTGCTGAGTTCAGCTCCTACCCTGATCAAACACACCTGAACCAATTAACTAGGGCCTGAACACCACTAGATAATTACAGGCAGGTTCGTTTGATATGGTTTGCAACTGAAATCTGCAATACGGTCGATCTCCAGGAGCAGGGTTGAGCACCCCTGCTGTAAGGTCATGCAGCGTGAAACCCCGTCGCCTATCCATCCTAGAGTGTAAAGACAGCACCGACAGAATGCTACCCCAGATAGTCATGCAGCGTGAAAACATCTGTGAGGCGACTGCTTTGAAAATCGTGCAGTCTGAATTTGGCATAAGTTGATTCACGTTCAAATTCTGAATCGAATCAAACCACTGAGTTTCAGTATTTTCAAAACAGACAGAAGGTAACTCATATTTACATTAGCCGTAGCATAAAAATACTGCTTGCGCCAAATGCGAATAGCAACAAAGTTCAGATAGCTCAGCCGTTTGCTAACAAAGCCAGAAGAGTGTGTATTTAAAGTAAATCGACACCAGTAAAGCCGTCTTTGACTCCCTCAGACAGGGTGGAGAGGAGCGTTAGCATGGCCTTCTTTGGTTCAGCTGTATGTTCTTGCTAAAAACAATAGCAGATAGTAAGATATAATGATAATAATAATAATAATGCTGAGGTAATAAGTTAGAAATGAAGCACCATTTCATAAATACAGAAGAGTAAGATATCATGGCTATGCTTTCATGGGACATATCTTCAGTCATGAGGCACACAGTAGTGAAGAGGGAATCTGAGAGCGGACGTTAAACACATGAAGCAATTTCAAAAGCCTCAGTTGGAATGAAGTACTGAGCGGGTGTTAACCGTAGAAGCCGCTGCTGCAGTCATAAGTTCACAGGCTACAGGTTCTTCATGCACACTTGGCAGCGGCTGATGCGGGACAGGAGCTGACCGGCTTTGAGCGTCTCGGAGGAAGGGGAGCTCTGGAAGGACTCGTCGATAGACGTCAGCCAGAAGCTGTGCTTGTTGGCGAAGTAGTGACACGTTCCCTTGGCCCCGTTGCACTCGATGAAGGGGGTGGTGCGGAAATCTTCGAGACACGAGCCTGGAGACACCAGAGACTGACCTCCGCCTTCATCTCCAGCCGCTGTGTGCTGCGAGGGAGACAGGAAGAGGTGAACACCGTTAAAGTAACAGTATGCCAGCTTCACCACTAGAGGGAGTGCATTCACAACAAACAAAGGTGTAGTTTGATGATGGCGTGACGAGTGTGGAATCATTGGAGTTGTGGTCTTCATTAGATACTACGAGAATGCTGCAGAAAACATGTTCATGGATGAGCTGAAGCGCTCAACGCTTCTCATGGTAGTGACTGAAATTTAAAAAATGATCATTTCCCGATGACATTTGAGCGTGTACTTGAACACAGCTGATTGGCCATTGCGTTCATGTGATCAACAGAAATGACTGTGGTTGGTCGTGTAGGTTATCAGTTCACCGTTCTTCACTGCATTGTGAAGTCAATGCATTCACTGCGTTCTTTGCTGCTCACCAAGTGCAAACAAATACACGGACACTGGAGCAGTTCAAAGCCTTTTAGATCAGTCGACCCGTCAGTGGATCTCTCATATGTCAGCTCATATACAGACCAGCTGATCGATGAGAATTTGAAACCCTCCAGTGTTCCTGTATCTGTGTTCGCACGTGATGAACATCAATGAAGATTGATGGACCCGTGACCTTCACGGCCAATCACAGTCATTTCTGTTGAGCATGTGAGCACAATGGCCAATCAGTTGTGTTTAAAGGGCCATGAAACCCCCCTGTCTCAGCGGGGTGTTTTCACACCTCTAGTTTGGTAAAGCTCAGGAAAGTGGGTGTGTCAGGGGAATAAAGAGGGAAGGTTTTGCATAAAAATGAGAGTTTCCATTTGTGCACGCGCTGATTTTCAAACAGGCAAAACAAACACACAGACGCAGAGGATAAAGACAGTGACTGTGTTTAGATGGACATCAGTGATCGAATTGTTTGCCAAATTATTAAATTGTCGATTTTAACGACACTTTCACTTTAATACAGGAACATTTCCTGCATGCCCCTGTGACAAACGAGATGTGAGAAACTGCTAAGAGTGCGTTTTTAATGGAGTGTTTGAGACCGTGCGGCGTATGAGAGAAATAAACCCTCCGCATTTCTCGGTAACTTATGCTCTCGGTAGGTAGCGTCAGAAAGCAGTGTGTGTGTATACACTATCCTGTCACAAAATGCGGCGGTGTTTATATGTTTACACTCGAAGAGCAGCATCTACAGCAGATCTTTCAGTCTATAATACTGTAGTGAAATTAGCGCACTGTAAACTCCGTAACAGTTCTAATCATTTTGACTAACGTCTGTCTTTAAAAACTGTAAACAGCACTGCTAACGATACAAACTTTCCCATCTGAATAAAAAAACAAAGAGCACAGATCGCTTACTTACCAAAAACAGGACAATCAACATGAACTGCAGTTGTGTATTTTTTTAAAAGGAGACGAGCAGCAAATCGGGATTTCACCATTTCCAGATGCGGAAAGCTCTCGGATGAAAAAAAAACGTTCCTTACAAACGCATTTCTGCTGCGCGCGCGTGTGTGAGTCCAGCTGCTCTCTCATAGCGAGGAAATGTAAACAAAACCTTCGTTGCAGCACATAAACACAACTCTGACGACCCGTGTCTCCAAACAATTCTTCTTCTTCCACTTGTTTTGGCAACATATTGTGGCGTCTCTCTGCTGTCTGAACACTGCAACAGGTACAGACAATCTTCGAAGCGATCATGAATATTAATGAAGTTGCACCGCATACACAATAGAGTGCGCTGATTGCTTTGAACAAAGTCTTTCTCATGAATTAATGCCGCACGCTCAGAGACGTCACGATGCACTCGCAGGTACAGACGTCCACTCTCCATGCTGGAATACACGCATGGATCTCATCAGCGTGACGCAGCTTCAAAAATTAGTTTCAAACCGGAAGAACGTATTTGCTCGAAATAACGCAAGAACAACCAATTTTCACTCTTTAGCGAAATATATGTGTCCTAATAGTGTTTATAGCAGTGTGGGACACATATATGACTGTCAACAGCTCAAAAAAATGTGTTTTGGTGTTTCGTGACCCTTTAAGAACGTGCTCAAGAGCGATCAAATGTTAGCGGGAACTAAGGCGACAAGAAAATGGATGGATGGATGGATGGGCCCAGTACCTGGAATTGCTTAGGGTCCCCAAATTACTAAGTCTGCCCCTGTCACCAACATCACATCACTTTTCATGTGTAATGAAAAATAATGATAATAAATTGACAATGAGTGTATCGGGGTATTTTAGAAGCCAAGTCTCACCATGAGGAAGGAATAGCCAATCCAGAGGCTTCTCCAGCCGACTGGGCAGTTTGGGATGGTCGTATCTTGACTGTGTACGGCGATGGCCACAGACGGAGCTTCACACACAGAGCAGCGGCTGATGTACGGCATTATTTCAGACTCCTCCACGGGCATCATGGGAATCGGCTGGGTTGTGGACAGCCAGTATGATTTGTCATTGCGGCTGGCGTAGTAGCATACGTCTCCCGGATTACAGTACAGGAAGGGCATGGTGTTAAACCGGGGGAGACAGGAGCCGGCTAGACCTGCAGAACAAAACAGAAACATGTGAGGCCTTTTAAAGAATGTATTTTTACTATTGAGTGGCTCAGTGGTCAGCGCTGTTGCCTCACAGCAGGAAGGTCGCTGGTTCGAGTCCCAGCTGGGTCAGTTGGCATTTCTGTGTGCAGTTTGAATGTTCTCCTAGTGTTCGTGTGGGTTTCCTCCGGGTGCTCCGGTTTCCCCCACAAGTCCAAAGAGATGCGGTATAGGTGAATTAAATAAGCTAAATTGTCAGTAGTATATAAGTGTGAATGAGTGTGTATGGGTATTTCCCAGTGCTGGGTTGCAGCTGGAAGGGCATCCGCTGTGTAAAACATATGCCGGATAAAGCCTGGTTTATACTTCTGCATTAAGTGATCGCCGTGACCCATAGTGCATGCAACATGCGTTGTCGTGCATTTATACTTCTGCGAGCTGTATGTGCTGCTTTGCAATAGCACTTCCGAAACGCTAGCTGGCAGTGAGGTATTTAAGTTCCTCTGTGTCGAGTTTCTTTGCTGGTGTTTTGTTTATTCTGAACGCTACCTTAATGTCCAAGTGGCTCAAACTCGCTCATTTTGAGTCAGAAACCGGCCAACATGCAACTACTTTAACCATAAGGGAAACACAAAGCAACAGTTTCCATCTTGAGCTCCTTTACGGGACTTGACACTTGTAAACACTCACTCCATCAGGCTCGTGCGGCTCTCAACCCCGCCCCCACACTCGTCAGCTTGACCAATCACAGAGCTTACGCTACATGTCGTTTCAACATTTTTTGAGAGGTGCGCATCAGCGTTGGTGGCGACCATGCGCAGGCTGTGCCAAGGCATACGTGTGTGCTTGACGCAGAAGTATAAATCAGTCTTAAGTTGGCGGTTCATTCCGCTGTGGTGACCCCTGATTAATAAAGGGACTAAGCCGAAGGAAAAAGAATGAATTAATTTTTTTACTAATTTAAAGTGACAGTTCATCCAAAAATGAAGATTCTGTAAAGAAGAATGTTGGAGAGCGGTAGCCACTGACTTCCATAGTATCTGTTTTTTCTACAATAGAAGTCAATTTCCAAACATTCTTCAAAACATCTTCTTTTGTGTTCAAACAGAAAAAAAGATACTCAAGGTATAAGGCTCCGGTATAGTTAAAACAAAGTTATTTTTCGCTCTTTGAGAGTAAAAAGAAATTCAAAAAGACTGAGTGAAGATATACTGTTTCCATACTAAGTAATATTCCGTCACTCAGCCTTACTGAATTTCTTTTTGCTCATTTAGAAGAAAATCCAGCCAAAACTAAATAAAAAGAGCATTTTGCTCAAAATGATGTCCTTTCAGTACTGTTTTCCATTTCTTTTAAAGTTAACCAGGGCCTTTAGAACCACTGGAGGATGAGTAAATATTATTTTCTGGTGAACTACCCCTTTAAATAATTACCATATGTGGATTGTATATAACAAAATGACATTCGTTTTATCAAACACTTAAAAAAACTTGTATTTAAAGACTGAGATCTAGTAATAGTGATAGATATTATCAAAATCTTAGAATATTCTCCTTAAAATGAACTGTACTGATCTGAATATTCACAGTTTACTTGAAGCCGCACACAGGGACACCTGCTGGTCAAACATGGAAATGCAGACTTGCAGTAACAATCCTTTGGAGATCGTTGCTGTATGTTTTATACAGAGAGAAAGGAGTTCAATCCCAAGGGCCCACGCAGTTTTGGGCCCAAGTTCTTCACTTTCGTGTACGACACCTTTAGTCATGGGGCCAGTGGAGGTTCTGGGGGAAGCCAGTGCCCTTGTGTCAACAAGCCTGGCCCCCCTAAATTTGGACATGTGTTTTTGTGTCACAACTAAAATGCCACAAAGAAGCGAGATCAGCCATCGGTGGAGATCCGATACCTACAGTAGTATTTCAAGACAAGTATCATCGATATCGATACTTAAATCGATAAAAAAAAAAGTGATTTAAAAAAAAATTCTCACCTTTGTTATTATTATTAGGGGTTCAAGCGCGAAGCGCAGAAACCCTATTGTA
>CAIGQQ010009359.1:673875-688747 GCA_903798035.1 Danio albolineatus
AAAAACACTCCAGTCAGTGAGGTCGAAACAGGCTTGTAGATCCCGCTTTGTTTCGTTAGTCCATCTTTTCACAGATCTTAATACAGGTTTGGCTGTTTTCAGTTTCTGCCTGTAGGTTGGTATAAGATGAATTAAACAGTGGTCAGAGTGTCCCAAAGCTGCTCGTTGGACAGAGTGGTATGCTTCCTTTATTGTGGTATAGCAGTGATCCAATATGTTGCTGTCTCTTGTGGGACATGTAACATGCTGTCTATATTTTGGCAGTTCACGGGATAGTTTTGCTTTGTTAAAACCCCAGAGAATGATTAAAACAGAGTCAGGCTGCTGTCCCTCTATTTCCGTTATCTGATCAGCTAGTTTCTGTATCGCCAGTCGTTTCTTCGTCGCGATCCGCTCTGAACAGCTGATAGCCCGGTAGGTTAAGCGCATTTTCCGGGTATGGTGTCGTTCAGCCAGGTTTCCGTGAAACACAGAGCAGCTGAATGCATAAAATCCTTGTTTGTCTGAGAGAGCAGAATGAGTTCGTCAATTTTGTTGGGTAGAGAGCGGAGATTTGCCAGATGGTTGCTAGGCAACGCAGTTCGACATCGTCTGCACGCCTGAAAGCGTTTGAGCAGCACCGCGGCTCCGCCGACTACAATGTCCAACAAAACATCACATAAGTCCAAGTCTGGAAAAATATTTGGTGGTGTATGCGTCCGAATCTCCAACAATTCATCTCTGGTAAAACTAATTGTAGGAATGTGACTCAAAACAGGACAAACTAACAAAAACACAAAAACTACTGCAGAGCACGACACGGAGGCGACCATCGTCACTGGCGCCATCTTGTACAACTTTTTGTACAAATTATGAATATATTGTTTTTCTTGTTTCTTATAATGTCTTTGAATCATCAATGTAAACTCCATATTTATTAATTATTTAAAGATTTGCAGTCTTTTCAGTTCTTTCTGTTCATACTCTATATTGGCGAAAGTGTTGGGACATCTGGCTTTACACGCACATGAATTTTTGGTTTTGTTTTATTTTTTTAAAAACTCTTTTGGAGAGTCTTTCTGCAAGGTTTAGGAGTGTGGTTGTGGGAATTTTTGTCCATTCTTCTGGATCGACATTTGTGATATCAGTCAATGATGTTGAATGGCCCGGCTCACAGTCTTTACTCTAATTCACCCAAAGGTGTTCAAACGGGTTGAGGTCAGGACCCTATGCAGGCCAGTCAAGCAACCACTTTAAACTCATTTATCCATGTTTGTGTGCAGGTTAGTGCTTTGTATACTGGTGCTCACTTATGCCGGAAGAGGAAGGGTCATCCCAAAACTGTTCACACAAGTTGAGAGCATGAAAGTGTCCTGGAATGCTGAATATTCAGCCTGTTTTTGGATCAGTTTGTAGGTTTTCAAACACTGGTGGCAAATTATTCAAATTACTGTTTTTAAAACGGGTTGCCAAAGACTTTAATGTTGTAATATTAAAGTTAATTATATATGTGTGTTGTTCAAATTAGTTAATTCTCTACCATTCAAAGGGAAATCCCTCCTTTCAGTTGGTTTTTAACAATCATATGCATTCAGCGTATATACGTTTCTGGTCATGCAAAATCACTTGTATCATATGATGTTTTTCTCAATGTTAAAAACAACTTTGTCATTGTTCTCCTAGGTGGTTATTTTACCTTCTCAGCAACAGAAATAACATCACATGATTCAATGTGCATAATTAAAAGCATATGACCAACTGAATATGACTGAGCAAGTGTACAGTATATGACAGAGGGCACATCTTATCTCTAGGTAAAAGGTTAACTGTAGAAATACATAGATTGGGGGAGGAGGATATGGAGACCTTATGCATATATTGCACAGATCAAATATATTTCCTCCTCCCTTTCTCTTTTAACAGACTTATATAATCATCGTCGTCTGTGTTTTAAAGAGGTGGAAAATCTAGTAACACTACTAGTAATGTGTTTACTGGTGCACAGTTGGAACAAACGGTCATTCACCTCAGATCGAAGTGAATTTTTGTTACAATATTGTGTGCAACATATGTTTCATACCTTTATGGAATTACTAAAATAGTTATAAATGGGTTTAAATAATTAATAACTTTTACAGCCAAGAAAATGGGTTAAATAGTGACACTTTTCTAAATTATAAACATAACAACAACACAGTTCCCCCCAATCTTTAAAGAGCCCCTATTATGGGTTTTTGAAAATGATCTTGTATGCAGTGTGTAACACAGCTCTAAGTGAAGTGAAATGTCCAGCTAAGGCTTAAATCTGAAAGTGCACAGTGTTTAAAACTATTGATTCATCTATAAAAGAGTCGACTCATAGTTCCTCAAACGAATCGCCGTGCTTACGAGTCTTTAGCCGTTTCGGCATGACGTGAACACAAAACATAAGCCCCGCCCATTTATGCGCGCACAGCCCCGGGAGATTCGAAATCCCGCCCACAAACAACAGTGGTGAGCAAAAGTTGCCAGATTGGGCGGTTATGAATTTGATTGTGCAGGTAAAAACCTTTTGGATAGGGTTTGGACTGGAATCAGTCAGCTACATCTGGCAACACAGCACTGTGCTCGGTTGGATATTGGAAGTGTGCAGATGAACCAGAGATGAGACTGTGAAGAGTCAGTGGTTGAGGTTTATTTCTGCAGAAATGCTCAAGCATAATAGCCCAGCCTTGTGCTGTGTTCCCTCTGAGGAGTGCTTCTGAAATCTACAAGCTTACAACGGAGGATTCAGAGCACCGGGACATTTCCTGGCCCGCTATCCAACAAGTGAGTGCGTGCGATTAAATCGGTTGCCTCATTGTTTTCTCTAGCTTGTAAATAGTGTATTTAATTGTGTTTTGTAACTTGTATCCGCTTGTAGTGTCTCTGGTTAACTTGTATTCTCATATCGCATCTAAGAGCAAGTTGTAAACGCGATGCGTGCCGCTTTGTTTACGGATTAAAATGCCTTTGTGAACTCGTGTTCCTCTGCTGTTTGTTGTTGCTATGGCTACATCAGTTCTCCTACACACGTGCAGCGGTCCTGTTTCATAATGGTTCAGCTTTTGCCGCTGTGTGCACTAATACTGAATGTGTGTCGCTGTTTTTACTTATGGTTAAGAATTAGAGTGATATGCTGGGAGATCGGGGGGTTATTTTCGGGGTTGAGGTGTCTGAAATACGGGCGACTCCCGGGAAAAACGAGTGTTGGCAGATATGCTCACGCACACACTATGACTACTTCAATATTGATAAACCGTGGTGGGCATTCTCTCGCGCTGAATGGTTGCGACTAATCACAACAGACTGGGTCATCGGCCCAATCAGCGCAGTTTACCATCGCGCTAAGGAGGGGTTTTGGAACAAATGAATCGCTGAACGATTCAAACAGGAGTCGCTGGGATAGTTAGGTAAAAATAAATGCAAATTATAAGACAATGAAAGTGTTTTTTGACCATGCATGGATATTAGCCTGCTGTTGGAGACCCCCAAAACCAAAATATGACCCATTTTAATGTATAATAGGGGCTCTTTAATCCATTAATCTAACCCAGAATCCCACAATCCTACTTTTAGACGAGCACAACATTCACCTTGTTCGCCTTGGAGACCAGAGTGGCCCATTGATCCAGGTTCTCCACGGAAGCCTGGACTTCCTGGTATTCCAGGGAGACCTGGCATCCCCTTCTGTCCGCTCGGACCCACAAATCCTATAAACAGATAAGAGCCAAGTACATGATGAAGCTGGATTCTGGAGCAAGAACAAGAAAAAAGGTAAGTCATCTTCATGGCAGAAGTTCTAGATTGACACTGAATTCTTTACCTGGATCACCAGGAGGTCCTGCGGGGCCTGGGTTTCCGTTACGCCCTGATGGTCCCTGAATACCCATGATGCCAGGTGGTCCTTGCTCTCCTGGTAGTTTCTGTGGAACTGGTGGAAATCCTTTAGCACCAGGTAATCCAGGAAAACCTGAAAAACAAAGGCAGATAATAGATGATGTGCAGTGTAGATACATGGCACTCATTTATGTAGGACATATTTACAAAATGGGAGAAGAGCAATGTTAACACAGAATAAATGATAAAATAATAATTCAATTATAAAGCAGTTCTACAGTAGAACATGGTGTCGGCATTCAGATCAATTCTAAAAACTCTTAAGGAGCCTTTCACATAGGCTACGTTCACACTGCAGGCAAATGTGGCCCCAATCAGATTTTTTTTGCCCACATGTGACTCAGGTCTTGACAGTGTGAACAGCTCAAACCGCATGGAATCTGATCTTTTCATGTCAGATTTGTGCCACTTTCATATGTAGTCTTAAATCAGACACAGATCTGATATTCTGCAATGCGACCGCAGTGTGAACGGGTATGTCGGATTTCATGTGACTTTTACAAAATCTTTGAGCGACAGGCGTCATCATTCTGTGCTGCAGACGTCATCTACTCCTCAGCAGCAGTAGATCGGCACACAGGGCGATTATTGTAACACAGAAACTTGGTTGTTCATTTAAAAAATAGATTTTGAAGGCAAAACTGGAGATTGATAACCAATCTGGTTAACGATTGGGGCATGGGTTGATTGCGAAGCTGTGTCGGGGCGTGTTGCGGATAGGGGATACGTGCTCAATGGAGGGGGCACTTTCATTTTAAGGATGAACTTTCTGAGAGAATAAAGAGCAGGTGCTCAAGCACCCAAACCCCCTTCTGCACATGTCTGGTGTTTATAACGACGTAAAATGAAATAACTGCAAACAGAGATAAACCAACTCCGCATTCACAGTTCAGTCTGCGGCTGCTAATTAACCCTTGATGAGTTCACTACAGCGGTGGTCAGATAGACGTGCACCGCGGTTGTCATAAATCACAAATGATCAGTGTTTTCAATCACAAGAGACTTATTTTAGGTTTCAAATACACATTAGCAGTAGCAGAACAACCCTTTACAGTTCATGAAATACACCACGGTTGTCTGTGAAAGGGGCAATAATTACATTAAGCATGACAACGTGCTTTAGTATACACATTGTGTGGATAATAAGACATTTTGTGCTGTCCGTAACTGCACTTTTGCCCTTGCGGGTCAGTTTAGGACCATGATCTGTTCACATTGCAAATCTGATATTGGCCACATTTATAACAGCAGTGTGAACAGCTATGCAAAAATATCAGATCTGAGAAAAAAAGTCAGATTTGAGCACTAAGCCTCGCAGTGTGAACGTAGCCATAGAATGCTTTTACAACAATGTTCCATTGTTTTTTCATGTAAATGAGGTTGATGGACACACATGACCATGACCATGACCATGTATCTTGCAGTGCCTTGCCATGTGCCATGTTTTGATGCCAAATCAAATGAAAATAATTTCAACTTTTACATGCAGCTCCACTCATCATTGTCATTTAAATGGCAGTTGACCAATTAGATAAACAAAAACTGGGCAAAAATAATAATAGATGCAAATATGTGTTCTGTTAGACAGTCATATCTATTATGCTATATACACTACCTGACAAAAGACCTGTTGCTTATCCAAGTTTTTGGAACAACAAATAATAACTTGAATTCTAGTTGCTCATTTGGTATCTGAAGTGGCCTAGATGAAAGGTAAAGGCCTCTAGATTACACTTATTTGCCAATTATTTAATAAGGACAGTAAGGTCTGACTTTGGTTAGTCAAAAGTCTTGTCACTTAACAGAAATAATGTACAGTATAGAATGTAAAGTCATGGATATTGTGTATGACTCCCATGAGCTTAAAGGACTGCATCCACACATCTCTGCAATGACTCTAATAACTTATTAATAAAGTCATCTGGAATGGCAAAGAAAGTGTTCATGCAGGACTCCCAGAGTTCATGTTTTTCCCAGATTCTTTGCATTTAACGCTTCCTCCTCCATCTTACCTCAGACATGCCCAATAATGTTCATGTCTGGTGACTGGGCTGGCCAACCCTGGAGCACCTTGATCTTCTTTGCTTTCAGGAACTTTGATGTGGAGAACCATGAGAAGGAGAGCTATCCTGCGGAAGAACTCGCCCACTCCTGTGGTTTGTAATGTAATAGGCAGCACAAATGTCTTGATACTTTAGGCTGTTGATGTTTCCCTCTCTGCCCTTAACCATCATGGCCTGCCAATCACCCCCATCCACTGAATTGGCTGTATAACTATCTCTCCTCTCCACCTATAGCTGGTGTGTGGTGAGCGCACTGGCGCCGTTGTCCTGTGCCTCATGCCTCATGTTGTCCTCATGATGGTGAAGCGCTTTGGGTGAATGGCCATACACAATAAATGCGCTATATAGATACACATTACATTACATTTACATTACACTCTGCAGGTCTCTCGCACGCCTCCATACTGAATTTAACTCCAAACCATAATTTTTCCTTCACCAATCTTGACTGATTTCTGTGAGAATCTTGGGTCCATGCGGGTTCCAGTAGGTCTCCTGCAGTATTTATGATGATTGGGATGCAGTTCAACAGATGATTCTTCAGAAAAATCTACCTTCTGCCCCTTTTCCAAATGATCAACTAGTAGTAAAGTTATTTGTTGCTGTTAAAACTGGGATCGGCGAAAAGACTTTTGTTAGTTAGTGTGTATATATATCATAAACCACAGAAAATACTGTGTTCTTGTCTGAATAAATAAGAAATTCAGATCATGTGCCAGCTACCATGTTAAGATCTCATCACTAAACAAATCTGCCAATCAGATACCAGACACAGACAAAATATAAAAAAATATAAATAAAATGGTTTATCACAAGCATCACATACAAGAGCTTTCACACTGGGATAGAAAACTACAAATACTTTACTACAAAATCAACCACCTAAAGGTAAATACAGTGTTTTCAGAATTATGTTCTACGTTTTACTCTGGATTAGAAAAGTATTATTCAGACAAAATATGTAGTCATTTTTTATATTATACATATATAGTGATTTTAACTAATCACCTGGGGGTCCAGAATCTCCTTTAGGTCCAAGAGGGCCCCTGTCACCTTGAAAACCTCGTCTTCCTGGAAATCCCATCATCCCTGGCTCTCCTTTATCACCTTAGAAGTCCAATTCACAAAAATCCCATGTTACTCCAGTTCTTTTTCAGTTAATTGAAAACAAAGAGAGTACAATGTGAGTATTGAATCTTGTAATTTTAATGTGAGGATTCCACCTTTTGTCAAATTTATTTATTTTATTTATATTGTTCATGATTAACAGTGTGCTGTTTTAGTTTTGTATAGATGCAATAAGCATCGCTTGGTTCCTAATCCATCCCATCTACCTTTTCTTCCTGACACTCCAGATTCCCCAGACCCTCCCTTTTCTCCTCTGTCACCCTGGACTCCTTTTTCTCCAAACAATCCGAAATCACCAGCATTTCCTCTGTCTCCTTTTGCTCCGAAGGGAGATGGGATGCCTGGGGTTCCTCTGGTACCAGGAAAACCTAAAGGATGAGGGCAACAGGAAGAATACAAGATGACACTTTCTCAAAACTCATTTATTCATTTTCTTTTCAGCTGAGTCCCTTTATTAATCCGGGGTCGCCACAGCGGAATGAACCGCCAACTTATCCAGCATTTGTTTTACGCAGCGGATGCCCTTCCAGCCGCAACCCATCCCTGGGAAACATCCATACATTCTCACTCACACGCATACACTACGGACAATTTAGCTTACCCAATTCACCTGTCCCGCAAATCTTTGGACTATGGGGGAAACCGGAGCACTCAGAGGAAACCCAGAGAGAACATGCAAACTCCACACAGAAATGCCAACTGACCCAGCCAAGCCTCGAACTAGCGACCTTCTTGCTGTGAGGCGACAGCACTACCTACTGCGCCACCACGTCGCCACCTTTTTCAAAACTCATTTTTCAAAAAGTATTTGTGATCAGCCTTTTACCTGGTATTCCTTTTACGCCTGGTAAACCATAGTCGCCTTGCGTTCCTTTTATATCAGAAAATCCTTGTTGACCTTGAGGACCCGGTACACCTCGCTGCCCAATTTCACCCTTATTTCCTGTATCGACACCAGTTTTAGTTTAGCAAATAGCACAAAACTCCAGTTTCAAATTATGATGTAGGATATGAATTTCAGTATACCTGGATCTCCAACGGTGCCCTTGTGTCCCAGTGACCCGGGGACACCAGTCACGGTGCTGGGGATGCCAGTCTCTCCTGTCTCTCCTTTAGTTCCTGGGTCACCTGGTTGGCCCCAGTTGTCAGTACCTTGCAAGGGACAAAACGTAGCAAAGAAATGACTAATGGTTTATATTATGATCATTTCCTATGCTAGCCACAACCATATTACCCTGCAGCCCACGACCGGTTACTCACTAAAGCTAAGCAGGGCTGAGACTGCTCAGTGCCTGGATGGGAGGCCACATGGGAAAGCTAGGTTGTTGATGGAAGTGGTGCTAGTGAGGCCAGCAGGTGGTGCTCAACCTGTGGTCTGTGTGAGTCCTAATGCCCTAGAAAAAGTGAAGGGGGCACTATACTGTCACCTTTCGGATCTTTCTCTGTGGTCATTAAAAATCCCATGGCACTTCTTGTAAAAAGAGTATTGGTGTAACCCCATTGTCCTGGCCAAATTCCCTCCATTGGCTCTAACCCAGGGGTGTCCGAACTCGGTCCTGGAGGGCCGGTGTCCTGCATATTTTAGTTCCAACCCCAATTAAACACACCTGAACCAGGTAATTAAGCTCTTTTTGGGTACACTAGAAACTTTCAGGCAGGTGTATTGAAGGAAGGACCGAGTTTGGACACCCCTGCTCTAACCCATCATATCATCCCTATTTACTAAATTGGCTCTATCTTCCATTCCATCAATAGCTGGTGTGTATTGAGAGCATTGGCGCCGTTGTCCTGTGGCTGCCATTGCATCATCCAAGTGGATACTGCACACTGGTGGTGGTGTGGAGAGATCCACCCCCCCTCATGATTGTGAAGCGCTTTGGTCATACAAAAATAAATTTGCTATATAAATACACATTACATTATAGATAACAAATGCAACTGAAGAGTTACCTGGGACACCCTGGTTACCCTTTTGACCTTTTAGTCCATCCAATCCAAAAATGCCTTTAAGACCAGGAAATCCTACAAGAGACATGTGCCGGCAAACATTATATATACAATTATCAACTGATTCAAGCTAATGGGTACACATGCCATCAAAATTATATGTTTGTTTCTATTTCATCAAAGTTGATCATGCGAACTAGAGACCTTTTTGGCCCGGCTGGCCTTGGATTCCAGTGGTTCCTGTCTGTCCTGGCTCTCCTGACCAGCCCTTGTGACCCTGGCTTCCTGGGAATCCCAGTAGTCCATCAGAACCTGATGAAAACAGAAAAAGATCCCATTAAAAACGGTTTCAGAAACAGTTAAATGATGCTGGGTTGAGTAAATCTGAAACCAAATTTCAAATATCAAATCTATCTACTACTAGCAAAGCTGAGCAATTATAGCATCAGACAGGCTAACAACATGCTAAAACATTAGCTAACCTGGTAGTTAAAAAAATACTGCTAATATGCTAATTGATCTAAGCATTGTGCAAACCCAGGTCTTAGACCCAATCCCAATTCTATTTTTGTACCCCTACCCCTTCCCCTTGGCTCTTACAACCAAGGGTTAAGGGGAAGGGCTTCAAAACTTACCCCTAAGAATTGGGACAGCACTTTAACACCTGCATACGTCATCATGTGTCATTGCGATCTCTTGCTTCATATTTGATCAGACAATCATGACTGCTGGAGTTATTCCAGTTGTTTTATTTTTTGGTGTTTATCTTCAGGAAATCACTGAAGGCATATATTATGTTATCATAACGATCTAATGTGGCAATAAGATCGTAACTGTACTGTGTATTTACACAGTGGCCATATTTATCTATGTAAACGGAGACTCTGTAAAAAGCTCATTCCCAGCCACTAGACATTACTGACAGGGTATTCGAGTGTCATCGTGTGTCAGAATGTTTTAGGACTGCTGAACATGAGTTATGATTATGGATTATAGATCGCGAAATTTAGCGGGGGTTTTTTTGCGTTTTTTTTTAAAAAGCATGACGGTAAAACACAAACGTGGTTATGAATATATTAAAACAAATGTTTGTTTGTTGTAAAAATTCATAATAGTGACAAAAAAGTTACTAATTTGTGGATCTCCTTACTTCCGGGTTCAGCTATCCTGCTGTATTCTGGGATATTCTACCCCTCCGTTTGAAGTGTGGTCCTGAAAAATCTTTGTTTGAAGGGGTGTATACCCCTTGCCCTTAGCCCTACACCTTCAAGCTAAAGAGAATTGGGACACCACTACCCCTTGACGTGAAAGCGCAAAACGAGGGGTAGGAGTAAGGGGAAGCGCTAAGGGGTAGAATTGGGATTGGGCCTTAATGTCCTTCCAACATTCTCTTCTTTCATCCCTAAATTTAACCGTTTTGCTTACAAACCTGTTTTAAACATCTTGGATCATCAACGGTTTCCCCAAACCAACACAAAATATTCTCCAACAGAACATAATGATACATCAGTGATGAAGCCTCGTACCTGGTGCTCCAACTGTCCCTGGTTCACCTTGGTAGCCTTTCATCCCATCAATTCCATCAAATCCTGATCCTCCCCTTTCTCCAGGCTTACCATGAAGTCCCTTCTCACCTGACAGAGGTATATTAAAAACTCATTTAAAAAGAAGTTTAATTAAATGGACAATGCAAGTCCGGGATGATGTCCGTTGTATTGCATGATAAATAAAACTGCTAACCTGTAGGTCCAGTATGTCCAGTTTCACCTCTCAGTCCTGTTGATCCTGGAAGACTGATGGTAGGACCCAAGTCACCTTAAATAAAGGAAACTTGCATAAACATTATGCTGGTTTAGGCTGGTTATGCTGGTTGCTGGCACTGTGCAGGCCAAGCTAGTCTATCTCAGCAATCCCATTTGCTATAATGGAGCCACTACCACCATTACTCCAAACTGGTTAAGAACATGTAGATCACAATTTATGCTGGTGACCAGTAATTCAGGATTTTTAGCATGAGATATAGATTATTTTGGCGATTACTTATTAGCACCTTTAAATCCTTTGATTCCAGAATCTCCAGGTCGTCCATAAGCACCAGATGAGCCTTTGTCACCCTGCAAAATAAGCTTCAGTGATTAAAAGCACAACATCCTGCACATCCTAACTTATATACAAGCAGTTTAAAAAAAAAAAAAATCATGAGTGGTTTTAATGCTAAGTAGGCTAAAAATCCTACCCTGGGTCCAACCATTCCAGGGAAACCTTCAAATCCAGGAAGTCCTGTAGGCCCAGGCATTCCCTTGGGCCCTTCTAAACCCTCTTCTCCAGGAAGACCTTTTGTACCTTTTACAACACTGGGGTCACCTGGATGTCCATCTTTTCCCTCACCTCCCGGGATACCTGGAAAACCTTTTGTACCTGGCCAAAGGCAAGAAGAAATAAAAGCTATAGGTGTCTTTCTTAAACTGATCGTTTTGATCTGTTTAAATAAAGACCTTACCCAGATATTTAAATAATTAGAATATGTAAACATTATATAAATTATCACTGCAGTGTATTTACATGTAGTTAGTGTAAGCAGCAATTTCTCTCTAGTTTGTAAACGCCTTAAAGCAACACATGTTCATTGGAAATATGTGTCTCAGAGATTTTTGCGAAACATAGATTACTTTGTTCTGGGTATGTTTTGTAGCATGTTTCAGATGACAAATCCACTAGAGGGCACAGTCTTTATTTTTGCAAATCTGAAACACATAACTTAGAAATGCTGTTCCTTTTGTTATACATTCCAGATACACATCCTTCTTGTTCACGTTCAACTGGACCTGGTTTTACAGATCACCTAGACCAGGCATGTCCAAAGTCCGGCCCGCGGGCCAATCACGGCCCGCAGTCAGATTTCATACGGCCCGCAGATTCCATCTCATAATGTGTTATTTATGGCTCGCTAGCTCTGTTAGAATAAATAAACCAAGGGAGAGTAACCAATAGCATTAGAGATAACAAGTAAACCAAGGCCCGCCCCAAGACAAAAATCGAAACAGTTTGCCGCAAGCAGAGAAGAGCCAGCGAGCGAGCGGAGAGAACTAAACGCGCGCGCGGTGCAGACATGACCTCAGTCGCGAGAGCGTACATCGTGCGCACAGATGATGATGTGCGCGCGAGGCCCGTTTCCTCGAGGTGGATCAGTTCAGCGCGCGCGTGAAGATCTCGCGCTTAGGACTGTAATTTGCTCGCGATTCACTTTCTGTTTAAACATCACAGCTGCGCTCGATTAATTTTGGCATTGATTTGCCGCCATATATAATCTTCCTGTAGTTGTTATGCAAACTTTGGCTTCCTGAAAGACCTTTTAGAAGGCAAGAGCAAAATTCACTTTTTTTTTACTTTAATGATAACAGAACACTTTGCATTACTTGTAACTCCTGTTTAAAATGTTCATGAGGCAAAGATAGATATCAAACTCATAGAAATGTAAGGTATTCTATACAGTTTGTTCAATTTTATCTGACTCTCCAGATATGAAAGAAAGGCATAATTGTGTGTTTAGAGTTGTTCATGCCTGAGTGGCTTATATTTGGTTATATTGCCATTTGAAAAATAAAGGTAGTTGTGACAATGAAAATAGTTTTATAACAGTGTGTATTTTCATGAAACTTTTGTGGTGAAAAAAATGTCAGAAGGAACTATTGGCCCCCGGGCATCTTCACTTTATCAAATTTGGCCCTCTTTGCAAAAAGTTTGGACACCCCTGACCTAGACCGAAGAACCATTGACCTAAACCCAACCACTAGTGTTTTCAAAAGCAAGTGCAGGACAAAAGTTCACTGCGACCTTGTAGTTTGAGCTTGACTTTACATTGTTTTTATCTTGTCTTTGGACTCAATACTGAGGGCTCTGCATCACAAGCAAAACACCATACAAAAGTAAGCTACCGAACAAACTGACTACACCAGAAAAGCTAAAGATAGTTAGGCTAGAGTCAAACTTATTCGATTACAAATAATATAGATCATTAAGTTGTTTTGAGGTATTTATTTGCTGTTGTGCAAAGACTTGCACAAAAATGATCCTTTATTCATTGATAATAGGTCCCTGTAAATATCATTAGTGTGAAAAGGAACAAATCATACAAAATGGCATCACACTGCCTCATAGCATTCAATTTAATTGAAAACTTTGGAGAAACTTTACTTGAATGGCTTCGGGGCTTTTTTTAGCCATCATGTCAGATTTCCCCAGAACGAATTTCTCACTTGAACATTTTTCTAGTTGGATTAACACCACCAGTAATAGATCTGAAAGGACCTATACTGACAGACATCAACACAAAGTGCTGCAACAACTGAAGGATGGAAGACGTTGCAATCGAAGCAGTGTTTTCATTGTGTGTTGTGTCCTTTGAGATAATGTCGATGTGACATAGATGTGTAAATTACGCAACTGAAACAGCAAAACAAGTGCTAATTCAACTATGACAGCTTATAAAAGAACATAACACTTCAGAAAAAGAACAGGTACATAAAAACTGTTCCTAATTCTTGTGGCATAATATGAATTCTTCCATGAATAGTTCTAGGAACTGTGAAAAAGCTCCTCTGCTGCAAAGTCCTTTATAAAGTCCCTATCATCCTTGGCCTTATGACCTTGAGTAGTAAATAAACATAAAAAAAGAGTTACCTCTGGGACCGGTGAAGCCAGGATCTCCCATATTTCCATGGTCACCTTTAGATCCCTTAATTACTTCTTTCATATGTGGTGTTATATGTATGACTGGTTTGTCACCTGGAGGCCCCGTCAGCCCTCGGTCACCTTTAGAACAAGCAAGGCATATGTAAGATGTTCAGTACCTATGGCTATATATTTGATATATTTTCAGCATTATGCAGTTTGAATTTTGTCATTGTTAAACCTTGTATAAACAACCCAGGCTCATTCTGAAAACGTACCTCTATATACATTTCTGGAGACCGCGAAATACGTCCTAGGAGGTATGTTTTTTTTTTTTTGCAGTTTTTATTTTTGTGGATCCACGAGAGGCTGCTATGTACGCTTTTTGAGATCTCAACTTTCTCTCGCGAGTGCGAATCGAGCCTGCTGTTCTTGCGTAAATCCATCAGAGGCCGCTGTTGACTGACTGTTTGACTGACTGACTGAATTATCGACGAATCGACTGACCTACCCTCCTCCTACCCTAAACCCATCCAGTTTTATTGATTGATTGAATTTTAAAAAGCAGTCCAGAAAAAGAAAAGCCCTCGTCTGATTTTTATCATGTTTTACCATATTTTCACCCTGTTATTTACTTGTTTATTTTATTTTTTGAATTCTGTTTTTGTCTTACCCGCTTTCTGGAACCGTTCTTCACCGGACTTAAACCCTGTCGTCATGGTCAATTCCTCTCTGCGTCTCAAATCCGCCGACGTACATGGCGAGCTAACGGGACAAACTGGTCACAGCAGGAAAGCTGTTCATATGGAGGTAAGCAGTCAGCTAGTAAGGACGAAAAGCAATGTCGCCATGTAGCCTGTAGCGTTTGTTATATGTACCTTTGGTTACATAATTTGCGGCCTCCAGAAACGTATATAGGACTACGTTTTCAGAATGAACCTATGTTGTATATAAACCTACTAATTTTCCACTTGCATTTAGGATTAGGGTAGGAAAAGGTCACTTTGAACTTCCGGGAAGACACATGTGAATACAGCTCCACAATTTCTAATGATATATGTGAGCTAAATGTTCTATTGTCATGCCACTGTAGTTTAGAACAACTACTTCGGATGCCCAACACACACACACACACACACACACACACACACACACACACACACACA
>CAIGQQ010009359.1:688757-701231 GCA_903798035.1 Danio albolineatus
ACACACACACACACACACACACACACACACACACACACACACACACAGACAACAGAAACTCTGATGGACTTAAAAGATCACTGCAGCGTTGACGTTAGCACTGAGGCTAATGATGCTAACAGGATTGCTGTTATCCAATCCAACTTTCAGTTTTTCAAGTCGGAAATAGTCAAGGTAATCAACAAAAAACGAAATCAATTCTTGACCTCGGTATGATTTACCGCAGCATAATTAACAGATTTACAAAAGAGAAGGTTACTTTGGAAATAAAATAGTTCCAATCGATTCATACGTAAGTTAATATAGTTAATATTTTATATATACGGTAGCTATTTCAATTATTTCACAATTTTACCCACTCTTTAATTGTTTTTCAAACATGGTTAACCTCAGCGACTTTTAAAATATTGAATCATTTGAATTTAAAATCAGATTTAGCACCTCAATTTAATTGAGTGTCAGATTCTAGCACTTGCCATCTAGTCAAAGCCAATGCCATGTTAAATGCCAGTCTCATTATACTTCATCATGTATAACATGCTATTTTGTCAAATGTAATTTAAGGACACGAAAACCTGAGTATCTATACAGCTACAATAAACTGTATAATCTTTAAATGGACGAAAACATAATGTAGCTTACAAATGACCTTAGAATCTTAAATGAGATCATCATTGATATTCACTTGGAAACTCAATTTGAGCTTGATTTTAGTAACAGTATTTGAATTAATAATATAATAACTACTGTTGGCAAGTAAGTAACTGGATGTAACGACTAAAGCAAATGGTTATGCAAAACTAAATTATGAAGTCTTCTTCAGAATTGACATTTTAAGTGTTGACATGCATATAAAACATGTAAAGTATGACCATGTGGACTATATAATGTCCCAAGTAGCAAATAATTCTGGCCCAGATTTGGCATAATTCTGGCAAAGCAGGCATTTATTTGGCACTGGCATACAGCATGTGGGCCAAACATGGCCCTGGTTTGGCAGAGGTGGCATCGTCTATAAGGCGGCACATAAGATTTTGGCCATATTTGAAATGTAGTAATTGGCCCAGATTTTAAAAATTAATATGTGAGCCACGTAAGTTTGGCTTATCTTGACCCACATTTAAAATACATTAAAATCATTTTTGAGTAAAGAAAAAAAAATTACCAATCAGGTCACTTTGAGAAAAAGCAGGCCCATAGTGTGCCTAAAGTGCAATGCTCATGGGTTTATCAATTTCATTGCAATCGTGACACACCAACCTATCTGGCCCAGTTCAGGCCTAGTTATGAGTTATTAACTTGGCTGAGAGTTGATTCAGATGTGGTCCATGTTTAGACCTTGTCTGGAAGACAGATTTGGTCCAGTCATGTACCGTAATTCACTGCGGCATGCGGGCCAAGCAAAACCTGATTGTGTGGGCCAGAGAAATTTTGCTATGTGGGGTGTATGTACATGAAGAATCATGCTCTGATTCAACTCATTCTGATTCACCTTTTTGACCTGGAGAACCAGGAGCTCCTTTTGCACCTTGCTGTCCTTGTAAACCGATCTCCCCTTTCGTTCCTGAAAATCCTTTCAAACCTTTCTCACCAGACTTTCCAGGAAAACCAGTCATGCCTTGACCACCTTTGGAACCTTTGGTGATTAATAAGGTTGGGAAACAATATAAAACATGTGATAAAGTTAATGCTTATTATGGAAGCATTTTTGAGTTTAGGCACATCAACAATCAAAATATTGAAATCTGCTCACTTTTTGTTAATTGTCTTTTCACTTTTACTAAACATAAAAGGTTTTTTTTTTTTTTTTTTTTTGCTGATTCTAATCTAGTAGAATAAACCTGTATGAATTTAATAGTGAATTATGCTGGTCTAGCTGGTAGACCAGTATAATTATACAATTCTCAAGCAAAAGTGAGCTGGTGTAGATCAGCAGAATAAAACAACTGGACAAGGCAATTGACCTTTTAAGCCTGGGAGACCAACAAAACCAGGACCACCCGTTTCTCCTGGATCTCCTGGGGGCCCGATATTTCCCGTCACACCAGTATTGCCAGGGTCTCCAATGGCACCTTTTACTCCCCTTGTCCCTAATAGTCCTGGCTCTCCCTGATCTCCCCTTCCTCCACTAGGACCTACATGGACAAAGAAGGTTCAAACATTGTTAGAATTAGAGATTTTGCTTCACAAGGAAATCAAAATTGAATTTAGTACATATATTAAAAGTCAACAGTTTATATTTCAGATCTTAATGGTGCAGCGTGTAGGATTGACACCTATTGGTTAAACTAGGTATTGCAGCCCTAATTCAAAATATTTAAAGCAGGTTTTCCAACCAGCCCTTCCTCTGACGACTAGATGCACACACAGGTTGCCAGATTGATGACACAAACAGTAGCGAGCGTGCTTGGCAATCGATTACACTCATTCATATATTCATTTTCTTTTCGGCTTAGTCCCTTTATTAATATGGGGCTGCCACAGTGGAATGAACTGCCAACTTATCCAGCATATGTTTCACGCAGCGGATGCCCTTCCAGCTGCAACGCATCTCTGAGAAACATCCACACACACTCATTCACGCTTATACACTAAGGACAATTTAGCCTACCCAATTCACCTACCACATGTCTTTGGACTTATGGAGGAAACCCATGCCACCACAGGGAAAACATTCAAACTCCACACAGAAATGCCAACTGACCCAGCCAAGGCTCGAACCAGCAACCTTCTTGCTGTGAGGCAAACATGCTACCTATTACGACACCGTGTCGCCCCGATTCTTACACTATAAGCTGTTAAGATAATGTTTACGTTTGTAATATTTGCATTTTCTGCTAAATAAATTCTTCTCATGTGGATTTTTATACATCTGAATCTTCATTAAATTCCATACATTAATGTACTCCTGAGGTTGCATTTTCGGCCGCACCCAGATACATTGAGCCAGCATTCATGATTGAAATGAAATTCAACCTATTTTCCACCAAGGCAACTCAGGGTGCTGAAATATAATTGGGTAAATTGGCAGTGGACAGAGCGATTACACACATTTTCTGAGGAGAATATCTGACTTTAGCATTGTTTTTCAGATAAACAAATATGTTAGAAATTTATGCAGACATATTGTGGTATTTCTATGCTTTAGAAGCAAAAACTTACATACAGCACCTTTAAAAACCAAGATGACACATCTAAACTGAAACTATAGAGGTGGACTAGAGAGTAAGAAATTCAGATGGTCTGCTATGTTCTGATGAAAAGGTCAAACACAACCAAAATACACCCTAATTACTTCTATATTGATATTGTAAAGTTCTTGATACCATTATAGGTAGACGTCAGAGAACACAACAAAATGGCAGAAAGTTTCATTTCTGGGTTTATTTTCCAAAGTCATATAGTGTTTTCTGAATATTGACAGGTTATTAGCATCAGTTGGGTTACCTGGTTCTCCAATATTTCCAGGTGGTCCAGGAGGTCCTGTGTACCCAGACTGCCCAGGAAAACCAAATGTTCCTGGTGGTCCAGGTCTTCCTTGCTCTCCTTGAAGACCCGGAGGGCCACTTTCACCTTTGAGGCCAGTCATACCAGGCATACCCTCTATACCTGTGTGAGATCACATGCTTTAATGAGTCTAGGGATATAGTGGTATCCATACTAAGGGCGTACTCACACTATGAACAGTTGTCTTGAACCGTGCCTTGTCCACCCTCCCCTCTCCCCCGACAGCCTGCATTCCCACATTGATGATGCGCTCTTCAGTTTAACAGAAGAGAAGCGCTCTCGCACAACCCAGTGGAGATTTCTTTAGTTATATCATTTTAGTCATTAGGGATGCAGTTAAATAATTCACCAAACAGATCAGCCACTTTTTTACGCTAAAAATAATCATAAAAGTTCTCGTGCTGCAGGAATTAGGAGGTTTGCTGAAGGCGCAGCTGTCCTGCAGAGAGGGGTTTGCTTCTTTAATAAGCTACAACAGTTTGCGTACGTTAAATAGTAAGAATGATTAATAAATCCGTATGAAACAGTCCCTTAAAAGTCATGTCATGTCTTCAGTTTCGAGCTCAGGCGTGCTCTGCACTTACAATACAAGCGTATCGCACCAAAGCCCAAGTGAACCAGACTCTGCCATACCTCTTCCAACCAGAACTTACACTTCTAAAATGAACCGGGAAATGTGACTGGGCACGGTTCGCATAGCATAATGTGATTGCGCCCTAATATCCATACTAAAAATATCTAGGTACTGGTTTTTCAGTTATATATGTGAAGATCCGTATACACAGGTGTGTATTTTTTTAACTATTGTATTTGCAAAACATAATCTGAAACTAGTTTTACACATATTAACATGAACAATTGTTAAATCCATTTTTAATTAGCACTATTTTATTATTAGCATAAATTAAACATAAATAAACGTCTAAAATATTCTGAAATCCATCAGTATTTCTGTGGAAAGACATTGATAAAGCTTTTGAAGGCTGTCCATTAATATTCACAAACTGGTCAAAGTATGATTAGTTAAGTATGACTTGAACCATTGTAAAGCAGGTGTCCAGGGAACGGCTTTACAATGGTTCAAGTCATACTTAACTAATCGTTACCAGTTTGTGAATATTAATAGACAGCCTTCACAAGTCAGGCCAGTAAAGTAGGGGGTGCCTCAAGGATCAGTTTTAGGCCCTTTGCTGTTTACAGTATACATGCTGCTCCTGGGAGACATTATTAGAAGACACGGGATCAGCTTTCACTGTTATGCAGATGATACTCAATTATATATTTCTACTAAAACTGACGAGACGTCTGAACTGTCTAAACTAACTGAGTGTATTAAAGATGTTAAAGACCGGATGACCAACAACTTCCTTCTCTTAAACTCAGACAAAACTGAACTATTACTTATAGGACCTAAATCCTGTACACAGCAGATCTTACAACTCGACCTGCAACTAGAGGGATGCAGAGTTAGCATTAGCTCTACCGTAAAAGATTTGGGTGTCATATTAGACAGCAATTTAACTTTTGAAAACCATATCTCCCATATCACAAAAACTGCATTCTTTCATCTGAGCAATATTGCTAAGCTACGAAGTATGCTATCCATCTCAGATGCAGAAAAGCTTGTTCATGCTTTTATGACTTCTAGGTTGGATTACTGTAATGCTCTGTTTGCTGGTTGCCCAGCCTCCTCTATTAACAAACTTCAGCTAGTACAAAATGCAGCCGCCAGAGTTCTTACCAGGTCTAGAAAATATGATCATATCACCCCAATTTTATCCTCCTTACACTGGCTGCCTGTTAAGTTTCGTATTGAGTTTAAAATATTACTTCTTACCTATAAAGCTTTAAATGATCTAGCTCATGTTTATCTAACCAACCTTCTGTCTCACTACCATACAACCTGCTCTGTAAGATCTCAAAATTCAGGGCTTCTGGTAGTACCCAGAATAGCAAAGTCAAGTAAAGGGGGTCGAGCCTTCTCATTTATGGCTCTTAAACTCTGGAATAGCCTTCCTGATAATGTCCGAGGCTCAGAAACACTCTTGCAGTTCAAAACTAGATTAAAGACCTATCTTTTTAGAAAAGCATACACTCAATATATCACATAGTGGTATAATGCAGGAATGTGCTCCACGCATCTTGTTTATATACACTATGAACAGCAGCTACGCTAATTATTCTCGTTATTCTCTATTTTCACCTGGGGATACTCATCCCGAGGCCCCCAGAGACTATGCAGCGCCACGGATGTGATCCAAGACCCACCACCAGACGATCCCAAGGTTCCATAATCCTGGACAACGCTGTATCCTGAGCAGCTGTTTGGTGCATGGCGGAGTAGCAAGCATGAGACTGATTCCTGTGACCCTTCAAAGACAAGACTAGCCTCGAGTTCTCCAGCCTCCGACACCTAGACCGCAGCTCTACACAAGACGTCTGGCCATAGGAAAAATGGTCGTGCCCAACTGAGCCTGGTTTCTCTCGAGTTTTTTTCAAATTTTTCACTTTCGCCAATTGGTGAAGTTTTTTCCTCGCCGATATCGCCACTGACTCGCATGGTTCGGGACTTGTAGAGCTGTGCACCAATGGATTACTCTTCAGAGTTTGGACTCTTAGTGGTAAATATTAAACCACACTGAACTGAACTAAACTGAACTCCAACACTAAAAACTGGACTGACACTGTTTTAATTTACTAAAACCTTCTATGTGAAGCTGCTTTGGCACAATCTACATTGTAAAAGCGCTATACAAATAAAGGTAAATTGAATTGATTGGATAAAGCATTCTTTGTATTCTAAACCTTACTAAACTAGTGATGCTTTGAGTTATTTAGAAACAAAGAACGACATTTGTTTGAAGGTTACATAGGATTAGCACTAACATATTCTTTAAAATAAGTTTGGATTCTCACCAAAGTATCCCGGTATGCCTCGGTCTCCAATCAGGCCGGTGTCTCCCCTTTGTCCCGGCAGTCCCTGATCTCCAGGGGCTCCAGAAGATGCTCCCAATACTTCACCGTGTTCACCCTTTCCCCCTGGGGCACCATCCAAACCTGGTTTCCCAGAGAAACCTAAGGGACCTTTCACACCTTTGGTGCCAGGATATCCTAAATCTCCCCGAGGTCCAGTGAAACCTATGTAGTCAAAATCAAATTACAAAAGCTAAGAAAATGTGACAGACAAAATACATAATACGACTTAATACGACTTCCCAATTTGCATACTTATACTATGCCCTAAAAGTATGTACTTTATGTGAAGGAAAAATATTCACGTTTGAGTGTGTAACAGAAGAGTATGCAAGCTTTGGGACATCCTACTTCCTCGTTAACAGATCGTTATGTTGCTTAGTTAAGAGCCCTGTCAATCATCCATATTTCTGTCGTATTTAATTTCATACCTTATTAGAGAAGCAGCTGCATGATAATCTCCCATTCACGAGTCTTTCATGCAGAGAAATCTCCTCAGGTGTTTGGATAATTCTGCATTCAGACGTTAATGTCCGAACACGTCTTTATATAAGTTCAGTATTGTTGTTGCAGATGAAATATAACACAGACAACGCCGTTTAAATATTCTCCAGTGGGCTAGATATTAACTAACAGACGTACAAACATCTTTACCGAAGCCTCTCTGCTTGTCGGTTGGTCGTGCGCGTCCATCATGTTTGTAGTTTGTTTACACTTTTCATCCAATTTTGTAGTTCTAATCAAATTTACATCCAACGCACAACATACTGCGGGCAATATCAGCGGTTAGAGTATGGCTGTTCTAAACTTAACATTTTCACCGGAATAAGTTAACCATCCGGGAATTTTTGGCATTCTCTTTTCAACATACTACGCTTTGGGACATACTAATTCTATTTTTACATACTATTTAGGACGGATAGTATGCGAATTAGGACGCAGCAAAAGCATACCTGTCAACATTGGGATGTGATAATCATAAAGGATGTGATAAAGGATCCCCCCACAAAAATAGTTCAGAAAATTAACATTAAAAAAAGAAATAGAATTATCAAATGTCACTGTATAACTTACACATTTTGATTAAAGAGCAATGAATTAATCTCATTTATTATGATTTTTCATATGATTACATTAAATAACAGAGATGTCACTTTAAAATACATAATATTAACGCTATAATGAAAGCATTCGATTACTTTCCTGATGTTTTATGTTCATTTAGGACAAATTAGTTGTGTTTGCCAAAAACCCCCCACCAAGAATGACATCTTTAGATGTTATTATGTGTACATGTCTGTTCAAACCCGCACCCAAAACCCAGATTTTAGCTGGGTTCCATTTGGGAAATAGTGTCTGTTTATCACTATGGAGCGCGTCAGTCACGCACCGCTTTATGTCTGTTTTGAGGATAGCATAGGAGGAGCGACGGCATCTGTAATAAAACGGAAAGGGAATTCCTCTGTTTTAATGTTTATTTCAAAGTGTTTCATGTCTAAATAAACTGAAAGCACAGAACGGACTTATATTTAAGAGCATATTTAAGGGCGCCCCCTGGTGGTTCGGCGGTATGGGTTGCGTATAGGGAAGATCAGCTCTTTAATGTTCATTGCCACTCTTCAGAGAAAGTCTGAAAATACGGGAGAAATATGGGAAAATACCTTTACGGGATGGTAGCCGGGATAGAGCTGTAAAATACGGGATAATCCCAGGAAAAAAGGGAGGGTTGACAGGTTTGAGCAAAAGGCTTGCCGATGCTTACCCTTTGGCCCAGGTGGACCTCCTCTTCCTGGTTCACCTCTCTCCCCTTTGTCCCCTAGATCTCCAGAAAAACCTGCTGTGCCTTTAGGTCCCGGTACTCCTACAGCACACACATACAGGAAAGTATAATGTAACTAGAGAATATACCTCAGGAGTCTGTTCATTTAACAACTCCTGTAGTAAATGTTACAACAATGCATTCATTTACCAGGAAATCCTTCCAATCCTACAGGTCCAGGTAGCCCACTATCTCCAGGTGGCCCAGGATCTCCAATACACTCCACTATAGTAAAATTAGCATGAGACACAATGAAAATACACATTATAATGATGACCATGCATGATGGATCGATGCAAAGATCCAGTAAAGCCTGCTCACGCCAACAATAACTATGAAGATTTAATAATGGATCTAATTCTCTGAACATAACATCCAGCATAGAAATTACTTTTTTTCTCGCTAAGATGAAACAACTGAAATACTGATAGCCAGTAACTATCCACCAACTGGAAGAGCTTGAGCATTTAAAGCAAAACAATATCCTCAATTGATATAGACACTAGGCCTGTCACAACAATCAATATATCGACTTATTGCACAATACATGGACATGACCTCAATAATTTTTGGTGATGCTCTATTGGAGGTGTCAGTGTCAGTATGGCTGAAAACACTATAGCATTTACCATAAATGACTATAGTATGTTTTGATGTGGGTGCCAGAAAACTGTAAATAGATCCGGTAGCAGATATCGCATTCTCTGTTACTTTTTACCTTGCATTTTTTTGGTTCATTGTTATTATTATTTAATTGTTTGGCATATGCGTTTTCACATTCTGATTCCAATGCCTAATTTTTAAATTGTTAAAATCACAATAATTAAATTAAATATTCTTTAAAATAAATTATGATGCGTTCTTTGGAAGAGTGTACTTTACATAATGTGTACATTATATAAGTGTACATTAGTGTACATTATATAATGAGCGGCTTAAAATGGTCTTAAAATGGCAATAATATCGTTTATCGTAATATATTGTGGTGCAATATCTCGTACAACAAAAAATAGATATCGTGACAGGCCTAATAGACACCAATATAGTCAACATTTTAGGTATTTTTACAGTTATATGTTGTGAAAAGGCCTTATGGCCAGCTACCTGGAATACTCCACTGACTTCCTCCTCTTGAGCTACAGTCTCCTGTAAAACACATATAATATAGATATGATATAGAAGGGTATTAAATTGTAAAAACAATTTAAGTGAAATATTTGCTAAATCATATCAATATATATATATCAATATTACAATAACATATATACACACACACCTGGAGGACCAGGAGGCCCTGTTCTCCCATCAGGACCAGTCTGTCCTTTATCTCCAGGCAAGCCACTTAAACCTTTAGTTGCTCCGAGAACTTGGCCAGGATTTCCTTTTGGGCCGATTAGACCTGAACGACCTGGTGGACCTGAGTATCCCTTTGCTCCAGGCTCACCAACGGGACCTTCACCCTAAAGGAAAATAAAGCATGTAGATACTTTAACAACACTGGATGCTTTGATTAATACTACCATCACTTGATCAATATCAATACATAGTCAGTGGTGCACATTTTTGGTGCAGTTCTCAAAGAAGTATGGAGATGTTGCTTGGTCAGACTCTTCACTGTTCATGGCACAGCAATCCTACACGCTGTCATTCATATATAAATGCCCATTTTCTCCATATTTTGTAATATATTGCATTTACGTACATGCGTATGACATATATTTTAAAATCTACACATTAACCAGTGGGTGCCACAGTGGCGTAGTAGGTAGCATGTTCCCCCTTACAGCAAGAAAGTTGCTGGTTCGAGCCTCGGCTGGGTCAGTTGGCATTTCTGTGTGGAGTTTGCATGTTCTCCCCGAGGTTGTGTGGGTTTCCTCCGGGTGCTCCGGTTTCCCCCACAAATCCAAAGACATGTGGTATAGGTGAAATGGGTAGGCTAAATTGTCCGTAGTGAATGAGTGTGTATGAATGTTTCCCAGATATGGGTTGCAGCTGGAAGGGCATCCGCTGCATAAAACATATGCTGGATAAGTTGACGGTTCATTCCGCTGTGGCGACCCCAGATTAATAAAGGGACTAAGCCGAAAAAGAAAATGAATGAACAGTAACCAGTACTTGCATATATTGCTGTATTTCATATTTCTACATGTGGGACTGTGCGATTAGATGGTGCTTTCACATTTGGCTTGATTGACAGATTCCCCTCCACATTCATTTGTGTTTTTTTGGATCCAACTCCAATATGCCAGTGGTGGAGGCAGGGATTTTTCACAAGAGTGACCAAGCAGGGTCACTTTGAGGTGGCACAGATCATACACAGGACGAAAGTAAACAACGTTGGGGGCGTTGCAGATGAAAGAGATGGGGGGAGGTGGTGTTGGTGGTCGAAGTCACAGAAGAAAGTAAAGAGGGGACAGTGGTGGTGGGAACTGGGGGTTGGCATAAGTGGGTGAATTATTATGACCACCACCAACTATATTTTACTTTCTTACTCCAAGCAATGAGCAAAGTTGCCTATGTACTATGTCTGATTCCAAATGGATTAAATCTGAGGTAATGTAAGGTAAAGGGATTTTACAGGCAATCCAATGATAGACGATGGACGTCCAATTTGGTTTGTACAATTATAGTATGTGGAATAATTATGGTTTTCCCATGATTATTTCTAAGAATCTCAAGATTTATCTCATTTCTGCGTAACTTCAGAAAAAAATTACTTTCTTCTCATTCCCTTGAACTCTTATATTATGGCCCGTTTCCACTGAGTGGTACGGTACAGTACGCTTTTAAGGCCGTTTCCACTGTCTAAAAGCGTACCGAACCGAACCGTAATGTACCACTTTTTGGTCACCCTTTGCAAAGGGTACCAAGGGTACCAAAAGGCGGAGCTAGACGCGCAGCTAGACGCGCAGCTGAATGCTATTGGTTTACAGAGATACGTCATTTGCTCGCGCAACAAGCCAGAATGAAAACAAAGGACCCACCACGTTTAATACACAGCCGAGAGATTACACTGAAATAATATAAACATATAATAACGAGCCATGGTCGAACTGAGCTCAAACAAACCTTGTCGTCGTCTTGATGAACAGCCACAAAGCCAAGAAGAAGAAGAGCAGATTCTCCCCTGTGCCATGTAGTTTTTTTTATGAGCCTGTCTAAAGTGTGAGCGCTTTTGCTTTCTCACGCGTGTCAATATTTGAAATAACAAACTTCTTGAGCTGATGATAATAACGTGCGCTTGTTTATTGATGGCTTTTGAAACCCGATCCTTTTAGAAACAGACAAACACGAGACTGACACGTGCAAAAACAAAGGAGAAGCCAGAAAAAAACTCCTTCTGGACTATTATGAACTCAGAATGACGAAATTACTCTCTAACAGAGGTCACACATGTGTTGGTGAAGATTAAAGACACAGATAAGAGGTTTGCACTGACTGTGGGGTACATTTCGTGTTGTTTTTGAACCTAAATAAGGCATAAATGTCTGCTGTGTGTAGTTTTTCTGTATTTGGTAACATATCAGAGACTGTAAGGGGCTGTATGTGTTCATATATGCTGCATTTTATTTATTTTATACAATTGCGGACCGTAGGCTATTTCGCATCATTGATCTAGTTATAATCAGATCATGTTTATAGAGAGGTAATGAACATTTATACACCAGTGTTTATGTGTATAATAAAGCCTCTGTTTTGTGAGAAGTGCTTCTCGTATGATTTGGGAACGACCTGTACAGATTTACTGTACATTTTTCCCGCGAGCGAGAATGACGTCGACTGAAACTTTCTGTCGTACACCACGCCCACCAAAAGAGTACCCTTTTGCAGTGGAAATGCAAGCCTGATAAAAGTGACCCGTACTGACCCGTACTGTACTGTACCACTCAGTGGAAACAGGCCATTACATTCATGATAAACAGATGCATGTGCCACTCAATGTTAGCACACTGAAAACGAAACCACATTTTTAAAGTCCAAAGTTCAAACTTGCGAGACAAGCAATCGGGCCGAAAGAGAAAGCATCAGTGCATCACGCAGTCCCACATAAATCACAGTCCCATATAAATCACAGATATGGTGAGAAATAAATCGCATACTACTAATACAAGTTCATGTTTAGATTTAGTATGTGTATATTCAACATATGTTTGAAAATTGCAAAACAAATTGCA
>CAIGQQ010009359.1:701631-752617 GCA_903798035.1 Danio albolineatus
ATATATATATATATATATATATATATCAGATCATGATATATAGCATGATATGTGGCAGAAAAAGTGTGAGAAACAGTGTGAGGAACAAGCAACATCTCCAGGTGAAATACCGGACCAAAAAAGTATCTTTTATAAAACGAGCTTTAAGTCGTACTGCTGCATAACTTTGTTCAATAAACTGTTCAATAAAAACTATTAAAGTGTGGTTAATAGCGGAATCAATTAATTGCTCCATCAATACCCCTCCACATACTCAATAAAGAAATTCTGCAATGCACGCTAGTAGCTACAGGCTTCTAATTATATCTATATACTGTCTTCTATATTATACTCACAGGAGGTCCTTTAAAACCTGGATCACCTTCTCTGCCATCAAACCCAGGCCTTCCCTGTTCTCCAGGAAAACCACTAAGACCTGGGTCACCTGGGTCACCAGCTGATCCTGTATTTCCAAAGAGCAGAAAAAAGAACATATAGTTGCATATGAGCTTTTGCATGATCTAAGCATGTAACAGATGACTACTGCACCTTTCTGAACAGCTTCCATGAGCTCTCCTTTTCTGCCTTTGGGTCCAGGTGATCCTTCTGTACCAGGAAAACCCTGCAAAATTGCAACTTTTGAATATTTTTCTTTGGCATGTGCAATAATTTGCATAAGTCATGTGACCTAAGGCATGGCAATAGGATGTGGCAAACTTACAGGCAAACCATTGGCACCTCTGGTTCCTGGGTCTCCTTGATCACCCTGCTGACCCCACTCACCTGCCATGCCAAGGTCCCCAGAATCCCCAGGAGGCCCTGGGGGACCAGGTGGGGGTTTTACACTACATTCGCACAGACCGTGGTCACCTAGGCAAGTGGTAAAAAAAAAGAAATACGTTACAGGCAGTATAAAATGATTTAAATGTTACAGCCAGTATACATGACAAAGTTTCTTCTTATAGTCCTATGCTTAAAACTAATCCAATCTTATGGGCACTGAGCTTACCCTTTGGTCCCTTTCTTCCCGCACTCCCTGGACGTCCACGGTGTCCAGGTGAACCTTTGAAGGACTCTTCCACTGTATCAAGACACATTGATAGTCTTTAAGTCTTAAGTACTTTATAATATTCAGTACTTATGCCCCTTTTCCACAGGTGTCAGCTCATATTATCATACAGGGGTGCGTTTCCCAAACAACGATGTAACTCACGGCTGAACTATCAACTACGATGCATCGTTTGGGAAAAGAACGATGAAGGGACGAGTGTTTCCCAAAACCCGTAGTTTCTCTTTCGCAGATTCATCGTTTGAACCACGCTAGTTATAACGTAAAACGCTCATAATGATGCTCTAAACGGGGCGGAGTAATTACTAAAATTCCATATTAGTTTTGGTAAAAGCATGCACTCGCTTTATATATTAACTGAAATATATGTAAACGGCCCATACAGGGCCTGTGTTTCCTTTACAAATATTATTAAGAATGTTACATATTCTATTCTAAAACATAAAATCACTTACAAAAGCTAACACATATTCTAGTATCATATATAAATCATATAAATAAATAAATAAATAAATAATGAGGTTTTTTACTAAGAAATTAAATTAAATATTTATTATTATTAGGAAATAAAAAAAAATCCTCCTTCAATAATAATAATAATAATAATAACAATTATTATTATTATTATTATGGGCGACACGGTGGCGCAGTAGGTTGTGCTGTTGCCTCACAGTAAGAAGGTTGCTGGTTCGAGCCTCGGCTGGGCCAGTTGGCATTTCTATGTGGAGTTTGCATGTTCTCCCCGTGGTCGCGTGGGTTTCCTCCGGGTACTCCGGTTTGCCCCACAGACCACAGACCAAATTGTCCATAGTGTATGTTTGTGAATGAGAATGTGTGGATGTTTCCCAGTGATGGGTTGCGGCAGGAAGGGCATCCGCTGCGCAAAACAAATGCTGGATAAGTTGGCGGTTCATTCCGCCGAGGCGACCCCAGATTAATAAAGGAACTAAGCCGAAAATAAAATGAATGAATGAAAAATCCCTTACAAAAGCTAACACGTATCCTAATATCATATATAAATCATATAAATAAATAATTAATGAGTTTTTTTATTAAGAAATGAAATTAAATATTTATTATTTATTAGGAAATGAAAAAAAATCCTACTTCAATAATAATAATAATAATAATAATAATAATAATAATAATAATGATAACAACAACAACAACAACAACAACAACAATAATAATAATAATAATAATTATTATTATTATTATTTTTATTATTAAGTAGGATGTCATTTATTTATTTATTTTTTTTTTTTTAAAGTCTACTTTTACTATTTGACACGTGCAAACCACTGCAGAAATGTTCAAACCAACAGGCCCATGTCATGTACAGTAGGCTACATTTCATAATAATAACCTGCTGTAAAATAAAAGCATTAACATATGCGATGTCTTTTTGTTTTCACAAGCTTTGACACAACTACTGTAAAAATATACTAGCTTTGGAGACGTAACATAAATTCCACTTGGCTGTGTTCAAAACTACATAATTTTTTCAAAGTGCACTGCGAAGGGAGCGCAATTGTAAACATGAAGATCGCTAAAACTGAACTGTAAAAATACTTTGAAAGCAAATTACACCTAAGAGTGATGACTTTAATTCTTTAAAACAAAACAAAACAGTCATTCCAGGTTTAAATGTTAGAATGTTCTAAACGAATAGGTCATAGGGGGGATAACGGGGAATAGAACACAGCTAGGAACTATGTTTCTAACTACAGCTCCAGAGGTGTACTTGCAAGTGCACAAGTTTGTTACGCAGTCTGCGAATGATCGTTGAAAGGTCCATCGATCAGCGTCGATACAAATCAGCGAACTATGTTTGTAATGACAGAACTTGCAAGCTTAGTTGGCTAACGATGGTTTTCGGAAACGCACCCCAGATCAACTATTAGCATGCTTGGAGACAAATTAAAAACATCCTCCTTTCATATCTGTCTATTTACATGCAAACTAGCTGGAAGTAGGAGTCTATGTTACTCTGACAACAACATTCAAAACATCTGCATGCGTTTTGAATTCTGATATCCAGTTTATAAATGCAGCACATGTGCAGAACTCAAGAGGCCCCTGTGAGTTTTGTTCTTACCAAGACCTCACCAGATATAGAGCTTTGCTATATATAAAAAAGTGCTTCTCTAAAATGCTTACATGATCCCTTGGGTCCAGGTGGTCCAGCACCTCCAGGTGACCCATCAGGACCAGGTGGCCCGGGCTGAGTGGCAGGATTACCAGGTTCTCCAGTTTCCCCACTGGCTCCCTTTGGCCCCCGAGGTCCTCCTGGGCCCCACAATTCGACTGTGGATCAGAGAAACAATTGAATTAGAGTTTGGTTAATGAAGCATACGATCGAAGAAAGAATATGGAAAGATGAACACATAATGCCTCGTTCCCACTACAGGATTGAAGCAGGGTTTCATCAACAGTCTGATCTGCACTGGACAGTATGTGTGAATTACTGAATGATGCATCAAAGAGGCTCTCTTATGCGTCACCTCGTAGATGAAAGTCCAATATCTAGGATGTTAAATATTCTGGACCAGTAGGCCACCTGGATCAGATGTAATGATAAGCTACAGTCAATGAGAGAGCATGACTGGCCACTGTCTTTATGCCCTCAATAGAAATGGCTGCGATTGGCTAGAATAGTCATCGCTTCACCCTGCATTTACACAGGCACAAGAGCATATGAACACCACGTCTATTGATGAATCAGACATTGCTTCTGAATCAACTGCTGCTTGCTGTCTGGCTGTGTGTTAGTGAGGTATGTCATCATCACACAAGTAACCAATAGCGTTCTGCTCTTTCTGTTGACTCCACCCTAAATCTTTCATTCATTGTGGTTTGGGGGCTGGACAGAGCTGTGTAGTGACAGAGTTTTGTCACATTGTGTAGTGTGTGACCCCCTCTTGTAGATCTTTACGTAGTTTTGCATAATGTAAACAACAAAACAACTTGACACACAATCAAGTCATGTAGTCAACGATCTGCTGATGTTTCAAGAGTTCACACTTAGCTGATGATTGATTATAAAGCAAGTTTGGCATGCTGTCCTGGGAGAGAGCCCTGAGCTCATAAGATCCTTGAGCCCGGGGCTCCCTCCCGTTGCAAGGCGAGAGGAGAGTTTGATCTCAGGTAGATCTCTAGAACTCCCCTGCTGGAGTAGCTAATGGACAGATAGTGATTGCTCTTAGGAGATAGCTACTTACTAGGAGCATGTCTATGGTGCCGATTTGGATTAGTCAATTAATTTAAGTTGCATGTTTTTGGACAGTGTGAGGAAACCGGGGAACCCGGGGGAAACCCACGTGAGCACGGGGAGAACTTGCAAACTCAACACATAAATGTCAGTTGATTTGGTAAGGACTGAAACCAGAGACGTTCTTGCTCAGAGGCACTGTGCCGCTGTGCCACCCATCTAGGAAGGAGAAGGAATAGGGGTGGAAGGGGGGATCCTTCAAAGCGAAGTTAGCTGTGATACGTAACCAAGGGTGTTTATAGTAACTTAGGAATCGTCTGATTGGTGCATTGTGAATTGGATAATGCAGGACAAGCTGCTAGCCATCATAAGCACGTGATCCTCTCGAAATAAACTCCACGTAGTGTGAGCTAGGCTTTATGTATACTTCTATACATAACATAACATACCTGTTTAAAGGTCAAGTGAGGATCAGTAATGAAATACCTGCTTGTTGTCCATAGGGAGGGGGTCCTGGAGGACCTGGCTGTCCTTTAGCACCCTTACGACCATAATATCCAACAGGGCCACGCTCTCCTGGAGGTCCTGGAGGACCCACTATATCATCAAGACAAAGAGAAAGAAGAGAAGATTTTGGTTTTATTTGTTTTGATTTGTTAGGTACAAGTATTAAGCACAATTGCCCATTAACAGAGTTAACCAGCAGCAGATAAATACATCTACAGATGTCTCTAGTTCAAAATGTCCTAATTACCGTCGCTCTTCCCGCCGCGGCGGCGGTAAAAAGTGCGCCAACAGCTTTTGGCCGCTGGGTGGCGCCTTAACCATAGATTTTCAGCTTTGCCTTTCCACAATAGGATAACACTACATGTGTACTCTACCATATGAAAGGGTGTTTTGAATTAAGTTATAATTTTGTTGGTTTGTTTTAGTTTTCTTAGCAGTATGATTTTACACTATAGAAAAGATAAAATCCATGGTGAGAAGTAGCCCTAGGCTGCTAAAATTAAGCAAATATAAGAATTAAGTTCTTTAGCCATTATATTGCCCTAATAAATTGTGTTGGGGTGAAAAGAATGTTTTGATTTGTCTGACCATCATGGTTTGTTTGACCATCATGCGCACAAGATATGAAACTACACGTTAAACACTCTTGTGCACTCAAAATAGGTTCCCTTTTGCTATTAGTGGCGGTTATGAAGTTAAAAACATGGGAATGCACGCAAAGTTAGCCGCATGTTCATTCTCTCCTTGTTTCTCTTTCACACGCATGCAGCGCGAACAGCTGCATAAAGAAAAAAAATCTGCTTGTTTAAAAAAGCGCATTATATCCACGAATGTCTATAATGATAATATTAAGCTAATAATATATCCATAATGCTGCGATGCGTTGTGCTTTGACTGGATATCTAGTTCAAAAGCAAAATTATTATTTGTTGCACGGCATAGGCTAGCCTATAGTGTGAAAAAATATAATTCGCAATGCAAGACATCTTGGTCTGCATATCACTGTGAAAAAAATAAATAAATCTTATTTCGGCTTCGGTCTACGGGACAAAATGTCTAAACATAGCCAACATAAAATATTAATATTTTAAGTTTCTAAAAGCACATTTTAATGTTTATTGGCTACACATCTGGGTCATAAATACCGCACACAGAATAACGCCGCTAATGAAAAAAATATATACAATTTAAGCTCATTATAAATTAGCTTATATATATATATATATATTTCCCAGAGATGGGTTACAGCTGGAAGGGCATCCGCTGTGTAAAACATATGCTGGATAAGTTGGCTGTTCTGTGGCGACCCCAAATTAATAAAGGGACTAAGCCGAAAAGAAAATGAATGAATGAATATTGTATGTTTATATATTTGTTAAAACGCGATTCTCCTTAGATAATCTCTTTATGCTTGCAGGACGTTGTCACTGCCGAAGGGAATAACTTTATGAATAGTCTACTTATAATTGCTTATTATTATTATTATTATTATTATTATTATTATTATTATTATTATTATTATTATTATTATTATTATTATTATTATTAAAACTGGTAACTGTCGCACATATACAGTGTAGAAAATGCAAATAAATTAAACCGCTGCAGCCATTTTAAACTTTCATTTTACAAAAGCCTATATCTGAAAAAAATATATTTTCTAAACAATAAACAACGGAGTTTTGAAATATTTTTATAAGGTATTTGGATACGATGATATTAATCAAATCGTGCAAACAGGGCTTTTTTTACATGAGTGAAAGCAGAAACTATAGCCTACCTGTCATTCAGTCCCGCGCATGCTTTATAAACGGATTTGTCAAAAAATGTGTTGTATGTCCTTAAACAATTGTTTATGTTTTTATATGACGTGAAAATGTAAAACTGAAATTTTATTATAGCTGCTGAGCGCAACGAAATATAGCTATAACAATTTTGGTATATACAAATTACTTAAACCGTTTCAAGCCATTTTCAACTTTAATTTTACAGAAACCTGTCTGAAATAAATATTTGAGATATTTTCTAAAAACAACAAACAATGGAGGAGTTTAGAAACATTATTTATAAAGTATTTGTATACGATTATATAAATCAAATCGTGCAAACGGGGCATTTTATGGGTGAGTGGAACTGCGCAGATCTATAATGAAAGCATCGATTACTTTAGCAACTGTTTGTGCTCATTTAAGAGAAAATTAGTTGTGTTTAAAATAAATCACGCAGGATGGACATGTTTATATATTATTAAGAATATTTGTCTGTTTAAACACACACCCGAATATCAAAGTGTGCTGCACTTTCGCTCCTCTTTAAACCCTAGGCCACTCTTGACACCTTAGGCTACATGTGAAGGCGTAGTAACAATATAAGTAGCGCCCTCTTAGAGCGTTCGCCAACCGTGGTTTTTCTTTCCAAATCGCCGGTTCGAGGCCCGCTTGGTGCGGGTAGACTAAAGCCAAAATAAACCCCGATTTACTGTTCTTCCACTCCCTCCCAAGAGCACGTCCCCGACTCTGTATACCATAGCCTATATTTATGTCCTAAAACACGTTTCCTTTACTCAAGAAAACCGCATAATATGCAACATCCTTAAATTATTCTCTTAAAAAAGGCCAGCCTATATGGAAATATTAATGTTTTTGGTCTCTCCGGGGCATTTGGGCTGAATGTATGACGGCGTCTATCAAAACGATGTTATAAAATACACTCGATGTATGCCAACAGTCGGTCTGCGAGTAAACAAATATAACATTCATACACACTCATACACTATGGACAATTTAACCTTACCCAATTCACCTATACCACATGTCTTTGGACTTTTATTTATTTATTTTGGAGATAACACAAAATATGAATACAACAGAAAGACATAAATCTTTACTAATTACGTGTCCACTTTTGTAGGCTCAACACAATAGTGTCATAGCCTATACAGCCTATGAAAAGCATTAAATGATCATTTGAAATCATTTAAAGAATTATAAATATCGGATATAAAATCACACTAAATAAATCAATAAAACAAACAAAAAACAAACCAAAGCTAAAACAATGTTGGTATATAATATACAAATTAATTAAACCGTTTCAATTCATTTTAAACTTCCATTTTACAAAAGCCTGTCTGAAAAAGATCTGAGATATTTTTTAAAAACAATAAACAATGGAGGAGTTTAGAAATATTATTTATAAAGCATTTGGATACAATTATATGAATCAAATCGTGCAAACAGGGCATTTTATGGGTGAGTAAAACCAGAAACTATGCCTTCTTATCTAGCAATTATTATTAGTATTATTATTATTATTATTATTATCAGGCTATTTTCTGTAGGCTACCAGTCTCTGGGTTAGTACCCTAACACCAATTCCGTGTTTTTCGGGTTGTTTTTTTCGGTTAAAGCTCAATCCACATTAACACAACAATGGCCAAACATTTGGTGTGAGATGGGGGAAGGGGATGTCTCCAGTATTATTCACAAACCTGGAGAGACAAAATCTCGGTTAGGCTACAAATCTTTTACCTACATTTACCTTCTTATGTTTCTATGTAGCCTACTGCAACTTCTGGAATGAACTATGTTAATTCAAATATCTATATTAGGCTATAGGCCTATTAGAAAAAAAGCTTGAAAAAAGCTTTTCTGAGAAAATTATAGTGAAAGACTACATTGATTATTGAAAATCTATCATTTTATCAACCTACCCATTCAATGCCACATTTTCTTTGCAAATTGATGTTGGTGTCATGAAATATGGTTTGCACTCGTCAGAATTATATTTTTTTTACGTCAAAAACACAAAACATAACTGAAGTGCTGCTTGCTGATCCGAGCTACAACAGCAGAGAATTCCGCGGGGTCCTAAAGCCTTCATCCGACAGTTATTTTCAAGTATGCACAATGCAAACCAAACAGACATGCCGTTCCCGAATCCTTTCAGACAACTTCGCACTAAACTGTAGCCTATTTAGCAGTGGTGGAAAGAGTACAAAAATTTGTACTCATTTACAAGTACTGTTACATTGCTGAAATTTTACTCAATTACAAGTTAAAGTACTGGTGTTAAAAAGTACTTAAGTAAAAGTACAAATTACCCAAAGCTAACCTCCGCAAACACAGCGACGACGTCACATTCGCGCGCACTGGGCTCAGTAACAGAAAGCTGATTGGCTATTGCATGTTGGTCTCATTTGTAGTTGTAATACCCCAAATTACAGTAGGAGTAGTGAAACAAAGAACTACAACACCACCAAAACCAAGCAACAACAAAAAATAATTTAAATGAGCATTAGATGTAGCGTTACACGGACATCGGGAAAATAAGACCTGTGCAAAAATATTTAAGACCTAGAACAGCGAGTTTAGGACTTTTTAAGAGTGAAGTTTGCATGTTCTTCCTATGTTGGAGTGGGTTTCAACTAGCAAAACCAGCGTATGGGCGGCGCGTATTTTATCTGCGTGCATGTAAATAACCGTGTGTGTGTGTGTGTGTGTGTGTGTGTGTGTGTGGGTGGGTGGGTGTGTGTGGGTGTACAGTATGTCTTAGTTTATGTGTTGTAAAATTGCAATTATTTATGAATAAGAGACAACATATTGATATGGACAAATCCAATGCCTGTTTAATAAATAATACCAAATTTACAGATCTGCTACATTCCAGTCGAGCCTCCATTGCGCTCTACCACAGCTGGCAAAACTTTCTGAAGGTGGTCAATGTATCTGTTGCAGACAGCATTTGTCAAACGATGCCGCCAGAAAGTCTCGATGGCCTTAAGAAGCTGGTCTTTATTTATTGGCTTGACCTCACGTCTGATGAATTCCTTCAGGGCATGCCAAACCAGCTCGATAGGATTGAGATCTGGTGATCTGCAAACGAAAACGGACAATTTAGAAAAACGTGTCACTTGTTCACTACGTTACTTTGTTATAACATAGTAGGCTGTACCAAGAAAAACAAAACATACTCAGCTGGGGTTTTGACCCAGTTGATCCCCTCCGCAGCAATACACTGCCGTGCCGCTGTATGTTTCGGGTCGTTGTCTGAAAAAAAAAAACACATTAGAATGTGTAAGATTCAAAAGTAAATGTAAATCATAAAATATCACACACACACAGTTGTTACGGTTGGCCTAGATACTGCATCTACCTTGGAAGAAGCGATGTGGTCCTTTAAAGTGTTGTTTTACGTATGGCGCCAGATTTGATTTTATTATGCTGTTTTCGTAAAAACATCTGTCCATAATTCCTGAAAATACAAAAAAAAATTATGTTATAAATAAAAAAAACTGCAAAGAAATGATTCAGTCATGTTGAAAAGATTTCCACTCACCTTCAAACACAGCGGTCCAGGTCCCTGACGGGATATGGCTCCCCAGACATGAAGCTTTACTGGATGCTTTGCTTTCGGTTTCACAACATGGCGACCCTTTTCCCGATAGCACATCAGCGCAAAGCGCTCCAAAGCCACGGTCGTTTCATCTGAAAATATTACGTTGTCAAAGGTCTCCTGGTCAGACATCCACTGCTGAACTTGACTAAGACGGAGGACCTTGTTGTGGTCTCGGATCATAGGATCTGTCCTATTAATAAATACGTGGGACGGGTAAGCAAAATGCCTAAATAAAGAGATGCATGGATGGACGTAAAATAACCTGGCTTTTACCTGGCTTTTCCGTAGGTCCACCCGAGTTGTTTTATTGATTTCCTGATAGTGCAGACTGATACTTTTAACTGCATTCTGGACAGAAGCTCGCACTGAATCTTTTTAGCAGACCGCTCATCGTCCTCGTGCAGTATGTCGTCAATAATTTTAAGTGCAGTGCTATACAACAAACACATACAATAATTTTATTAATACCACTTTGACATAACTGTTACTGAAATACTCTATTTGAGATGATAAAACACAATACCTGTTCATTTTCCTTGGAGCTGTTTTTCTAGGCAGGCCTGCAGGTCTTTGACGTCTATAGTGTCGTCTTATAGTGGTGTTGGAGACGTGCACACCCGACTGCAACAGGAAAGCCCTGATGTCGGCAAGAGAGTGCCCTGCCCTCCACAAAGACCTGATGTTGTCGCTTATCTCTGGAGAAATCTTCGTCATGTTTAAATCTGTCGTGGTCCGCGTTCCAAGCTCACTGCTTCAATATAAGCAGCAAGTGTCTTTTGCTGTTTTAAATAGACCGCCCGTGCTTTGTTGTGTTGATGCTTTGTTTGTTTTTGCAATAACTGGTTGAAATGTTTTGTAATTAAAGCTATAAATGAATAACTAAACGGTTATGATAGGTAAGCGATTATGAGTCGATTTGTTAATGTGTTGCAATGTGTTAATATGTAGCAATGCTGCAAGGTTGTAAACAGCCTGATAAACCGTGAAGTACTGTATGCCGTCATCCATCGACTCGATGATCAACGATGATCAATTGAACTTAAAAAAAATAACACAAGTTTAATGTAAACCACTCAATGTTTTTATTTTGATTTAACATAAAATGTGTAGAGGCTGTTCATCAGCTCTAGAAAATAAAACCCTACATCTAAGGGTAACAGATTATTACCCTATATTAAGGTAACAGATTACAAGCAATATTATTAAATAAATTCAACAAGTATGAAATGAGTAAAATGTAATTAAATTTAGCTCAAATTAGTGAAGCCTGTTCAGTAGTGTGGAGCCACAAAACAGATGAACAATAATCTCATAATATGACGGGCGCTCATCACTCGTGTATCCGGCGAGGGCAGCCTTTCCCCAGCTTTACCCTAACTTCACAATCTGTATAAACATACATGCTGTGTTTTAATATAGGTATTTTTTCTGGATGAATAAGCTCTAACTTTTGACAACCTTTTTTGTTTTTTTACGCGGTTATGCGCGCATTATATTTCACACGCAAAGTGCAAAGTAACAATGATTGAAATCAAAAAGTGCAAAGTAACAAAGATTGAAATCAAAATACAAAACATACTGAGCCATTACAAGTAAAAAAAGTATATTTGATAGACGCCATCAAACATGCTCCGGACAGACTTTAAACATTAATATTTCCATAGGCTATATGACACTTAATAGGTAGGCCTAATGCCCCTTTATTTAAGATAATAATTTCAGGATGTTGCACATTATTCGGTAATAAAAAAATATAGGCAGTAATAAATATAGGCTATAGTTTTGTCTGTATTTCGCTGCGCTCAGCAGCTATAATAAAATTTCGTTTTTACATTTTCCACCTCATATAAAAATATGAACACTTGAACATACAACACATTTTTGCTGTTTTAATCTGCTTAAGGTATACCTATAGGTTAGTTTATTTTTATGATTAATTTTTTATGTTTTTATGAGCTCTTTAGACCATGCGTCGGACGTTTTCACCATGTTTCGCTGGTAATTTAAATAATTAATTATTTAGGCTTATTTAATTATTAATTTATTATTTATGGACAATAATTGAGACATAAAATTAGATAGTAAAATACAACGAAAATGTAAATGAAAACGTAAATGAAAAAGCTTATTGGGTAACTGTCTTAGTCACTTTAAAATATTAAACACTGTACATCTCTCTATTTTTAGGCTAAAACACTGCTTTATATATTTATTTATTTAGGCCTATTTGTATGTGTGTTTGTACCTACTTAAATTTTAGTTGTCTTTTATTTTAGTGGTCTTTTATTTCTTTAATTTTAACTTTTCCAAAACAGACTTTTCTACATTTAACACATTTACAATAATGATAAAGCTGTTAAGACGTTTTTAATGATTAATGAAGCAATTATAATGTTTTGTCCTAGCCGCGATACCGAGAGAAAAAGTAAATAATATATTAATTAATATGAACTACTCAGGCACGCGCATTGAACCGCCAGTGACAGAAACAGAAATGAATTAAAATAATATAGCCCTCTTTGCAGCTTTCTTTTAAATATAGCAGGCCTATAAAATAGCAGACAGACTGTTTTGATGAGCTGTTTTATTTTTTATACCTCAAATGTATTTTAATATAATTTTGATGAATTAGCTTTAACTTTTGACTGCCTTTTTCCTTTTTTATGCTGTTATGCCACATTACATCACTGGTAATGTCTTTAAGCAAATAAACATTTAGGCCTATTTAATTATTCAATTAATATTTATTTAATCTCTCTATTTTTAGGCTAAAACACTGCTTTATATATTTATTTATTTAGGCCTATTTGTATATGTGTTTGTATCTAGTTTCATTTTAGTTGGCGTTTAGTTTAGTGGTCTTTTATTTCTTTAATTTTACCTTTTCCAAAATGAATCTTCATTTCATTTAACACACTTACAATAATGATAAAGCTGTTAAGAAGTTTTTAATGATTAATGAAGCAATTATAATGTTTTGTCCTATTATTTCATCTTCAGAAGTAGCGGAGTATTTACAGCCACTGTATATTTCTGCCCGGTCGCATCCCGTCCCCTTGTGCCCCCTGGCGGCAAAGTCGCAAACTGCGGTCATCCCTTAAAATATGTTCTCTCGCGGCGGCGGTAATTGCCGCGGCGGTAATGTCCATATTAACCTCTTAAGGTCAAGAGCTATTTTTGGGATTTCCGCCTGGATTTTGCCTTCTCAAATTTAAAAGCTTCCCTAATCCACATGCAGAGGTGTAAATGCAAAAGTTTGGTATCATTTTAAAGAAAACACTTTGAATTTTCATAAAACACTGTTGAAAGTGATTAAAACAATTGTATATGTTGTCTGTGTTATAATAAACACCAAAAAAACAGAGGCGCTTTTTGTATTTTTTTTTGTAAACTCAAATTTGAAAGTGTACCTTTTAGGATCTGTGTGGTCTAGGTTGCTGTTTTTTAATTTTGGTGGTTCCTGCACATGTCAGTAATCATAGGGAAAAAGAAAAATGTTTCTATCATAATCTATGCAAAAGTTATTGTATTCCAACTGATGAGAGGTGCTATACCATTTTTTTATGTAATTTCCGCCTACCAAATTTTGAAAGCTTTCCATATCCAAATGCAGTGGTATAAATGACAAATTTCAGTGTTATTGGACAGAAAACCCTTTGAATTTACAGAAGAAACTGCTGAATGTAATAAATAATATTGTATATGTTCTCTGTCTCATGATGAACCACTTCAACATATGGCGCTTTTTTATTTTTTGGTCTAAAATGCTTTTTTAAAAGTGTGTAAGTAAGCCTGTGTGAGCTGTAGAAAACTCTAGACAGTTCTGCTTGAAACCAGCAGGTGGGAGCAAACAACAGTAAAAAGAATTTTGTTTCTATCATGTAATTTGCCAGAATTATTGCAATTCAACTAAATAGTGGAAAAATGACTTTTTGGTCAGTTACATCTCCAAGTTCACCAGTTGTGAAAAGTGCAAATCCAAGACATTACAAGGCACATTACCTCCTAATTATTACTTTTACATGATGAGAGCTATAGCAACATAAGTTTCCAGTACTTTCTCACTCCAGTATTTTTTTATCTCTTCCCCATTTTAGGTAGCTAATTTTCATAACATTATATCAAAGAAATTAATGACACATAAAGTTTCTTTTTTGTCATTTTATTTTCCAAGAACAAACTGTGCAAAAGAGAATGTATCTCAGTCCTGATTGGCCGATCTGATCCCATATATCTCGGCTGAAGCAGAGACTTTCGTGATATACAAGCCGTAGATCAGTCATGTTTTCATATTTTCATTATTTTTTCAAAGATAATTTGTTGTGTTTTGACCACGCCAGACATATAAAAGGATTACTTATGCACACAACCTCAAAAACAGCGGGGAAAGGACTCGTTTTGAAGCAGACAGCATAAGGTAAAAGATGACGTACATTTGTGGCTTTCTGTGCGATCTTGGCCTGCTTATTGATCATAAAATTATTGTTTTCACTCCTGCGTCATAAAGACACGGCGATTCATTCGGCAACTGTTTGATATATGAATATAATTCAGTAAAAAGAACGCTGGAATCTTATAGGCATTGGCATAAGCTTTCATTTGAGCTATGACTTGTACATGTCTGTCATATGTGTGTCATATATGAAGCATATGAAAATGAACAAAAAATATCAGCTTGGTTATCCAAAATAGTGTGTAATTAAGTGTTAATAACTTTTGTACAGTACAATAAAAACCGAAGTGATGCATATGTGCATAAAATATAGCTTCTACGCTTTCAAACGGAACCACTTATAGGGCTCTTGTGCAACCACGGACCTTTAAAAATTAAAGGGAAGTTGATGACGTCACCGGACCCGGTACCGGGTCCGTCGACTTTAAGAGGTTAAAGTAGTACCTACTGTAGGCTTGTAGAAATAGTTGGGACAATGTGCAAAATCTTTAAAAAAGCATCAGAATGAAGTTATTCGAAGGGATATTTCACCCAAAATTGAAAATTCTACTTGTATTGACTCTTTAATTATTCCAAACATGTTGAACTCATTTCGTTCTGCTGAACACAAAAGAAGATATTTTGAAGAAAGCTAAAAACTTACTAACCATTGACTAACCATTACTAAAAAACAACCATTGACTTTTTCCTATACTATGGAAGTCAGTGGTTACTGGTTTTCAGATTTCATAATCTTCTTTAGTGTTCAAAACAATACACAGAACAGTGTGAAACCACACGAGGGTGAACAAATATTGAGTAAGCGTTCATTTTTGGGTGACCCTTTAAGTCATTGTTTCTCCACCACATCCCTGGAGGACCACCAACATTACATGTTTTGGATGTCTCCCTTGTCTGTCACACCCATTATGCTGTGTTCACACCACACGCTGCATGTGCGACTAAATCGTGCTATTTGCACATAAATAATGCGTGAATGTTTTAAGATTAATTCCTTTACTTCACAATAGACACGGATTCACGTCACAGACAGGGCTTCTGTTTCTTCTTTAGCTCCATTTCGGAATGGCTAACATGGATTTTATTGCGATAGTAGTTGGCTGAAAAACAGCGTAGATTCGTTCGATCCACTAGATTATTTCAGAGGTGCACCAGCTCTGTGAGTTCTTAAACTCCTCCAGAAACTGTACCTGGATAATAGAGGCTTTTAGCGGTGCTTCAGACTGAGCCGAGCCCAGTTTGATAAGCTGTTGTCCAGAGTCGGCAAGATGATTTCTTTCAGTCTGATGTTCAGAATCAGGTGTGCTTGGTTAAGGAGGCATGGAATATGCGCAGAGCTGGTGGTCCCCGAGGAACATGGTTGAGAAACACTGCTTTAAGTGAATCTAAATATAGGCTCAATGGGCTTAACTAAGTGTTTTTAGAAACTGCAGAATTTTTTGTGCACCTCCATCTTCTGTTACAGTATCGGCTGTGGGACTTTAGGGTTCAGAGTATGGGCTAAGGGAGGAAAGTTTCATCAATTGTTTTTACGAATACCTCCAGTATCATCAAACGGACTTCCAATGAGCTCCCCGGGTTCTCCTACGTCTCCCTGTTAAATGGTGTAAATTTGAGTTACTGTACATTTGTTGCAGACAAAATTATTAAGTAAGCCAGAAATGTATTTATAACCTTGCGCCCATCTTTTCCAGGGAAACCCGGCAGTCCAGTGTCACCCTGTATGGAATGGGAGAAACGTTATCAAATGCTTAAGTTGACACAAATGACATGCAAGTTTTGAGAAATTGATCAAAATATAGATACCCTAGGTCCTGGCCAGCCATCTAATCCTGGGCTTCCCTGTAGTAATAGGAAATTGTTAACAATATTCAATTTTTATTAGATTTGCTCTGCATTTGGCTTATAAAATGAGTTCTGAGTTTTAAAAAATCATACCCGAGCTCCTGGAAACCCTGACACACCGGTCTCTGCTTTTGCAGTTAAATATCCCTGAAACAATTAAAAACAAAAATGGATTCATGATGTATCCAAAACACAAACATGGGTTATTATTATTTTTTATTCAGCTCCATCTGGAAGCTTTCCAGTTCCACTGTTTTAAAAGCTTTTGAATATTATTTTATGAGTTATTATTTTTAATCTTGCAATGTAGTTGTTTATAGGCTATGCTTAGCTTTAATGAGAAAAACGACTATATTCAGAATTAAAGGTGCTGTATGTAAGTTTCTGACTCTTCTAAGGCATAAAAATACCATAATGCATTTGTGCAGATATTTAAGAAATATGCCAAGTGAACATTCTTGTTTATCTGAAAAACAGTGCTGAAGTCAGATATTCTGTTTGAAAATGTGTTTTCCGTGCTGGAACGCTGTTTTTGTTTTGGTAATTAAACCTGCCCAAAGCCAGTTTAGCCAATTATATTTCATATTATATTTCCGGGTTGCTGTGCTGGAAAACCACGTATTTCATTCCTTCATTCAGAAAGGCTCTCAGAGTACGTATGTGTCCGTAACTGAAATGCGAAATCCGGTGGACAGTAGCAGACTCCGAAAGGAGACGCAGATTCAGTTCCACATGAGGTTATTAATTAGCAAATGATTATTACGAACGTAAACATTAAGTGAGCAGGTTACACTGTAACCCCGTGTCCTAATAACATGCTTCATGACGTGATACAATAAGCAATTTGGCTGTTTGAATTAGACGACACACGACAGAAATTTAAATACAGCCATTAAGAAGCACAGAATATTCACTCACTCACGAAATGGTAAGGTTTATAATCTATTTACTACATATTAACCCTCTTTAACATTATTAAATGTAGATGCTGAATCACTCATATGTGTTAAGCTTTAAAGTTCAATTTGAAACTTGCAGTATATGGCAGTAAATGTCATGTAAATTGCCATTCAAACTCACATTGTTAGCATTTAACACTGAATAAAGCACATGAGGTTTACCTGAGGTGATCATTGTCATAGTTTTCTGATGTTCAGCTGTGAGAAACTGAAGCCGTTTCTAATATATCAACTCAAGGTGTTGGTTAGGACAAAAATTCCTTTTAATGTGGAAAATATTCCTTCTATCGCGTGCCGTTGCTTTTCTTTAGAACACTGTTTAAATCACTCGCTCCTGTCCTCAATCTGGCAACCTGCACTTGTGTTTGTTTTGATCTATGAGTGCAATACCTAGTTCAACCACTGGGTGTCAAACTTACATACTGCACCTTTAAGCTTGTCTTTTTGTATTGTCTTTGGCTATGTAACATGAAGACGGCACATTTGCAGAGAACATCAATTCATTGGTGGAAATGAAGGAAAAAATGTTATCAACAAAAGTTTAAATATCACCTACCAAATCTCCCCTATCACCTTTATAACCCTTCCTGCCCTTTTGACCCTGTTGACAACCCCAAAAACAAAAGAGACAGAAATTTAGAGAGATTATTATGTATGTCACATTTATATATATATAAGAAATAAATTTCTATATGTATTGAATGGTGTTCATCCTGCCTGCCAGTCTGAAGGGATTGGGCTGGTTTGTGAGAAAACTCCTGGTGGGCCTGGCTCTCCAATATCTCCCTGAGAGAGTATAGGTTAAAAGTGTAGATTACAAACCATAAAAACAGCGTCACATGGTGATGTATAAGACATTTAACATTTTCTCACCAATTCTCCCTTGACTCCTTTTAGGATCTTAGTGCTTTCACCCTGAACAGAGATGGCGGATAATACATTTACATCACATGTTCATTCCAAGATTTATTGAAGATGATTGATTATCATCTATAAAGAGGGCATATTAGACAGTGTTGTCACAAAGCAAACTGTTGTGTTTTATTACCTTTTGTCCTTTAGCACCTTTCAGACCTTGAGGACCCTAAATAAATAAATAAATAAGTAAATAAGTAAGTAAGTAAGTAAGTAAATAAAAAAAATAAAAAAATACATGAATGAATGAATGAATGAATAATGAAATAAATAAATAAATAAATGAGTAAATACTGTTAGAAGAAGAGATTGTAAGTTTGGAGGCTGTTTGGTTTGATTGTGCATAAAATGAACTCACCCAAGGACCTTGGAATCCTGGCAATCCCCTGTATCCTGGGTCACCAGTCGGGCCCTGTAAAAGTAAATGAAGATGTTTAAAAAAAAACACGTTTAACTCATCATCTTTTATCTTCATCATATTTCATCTCATCATCTTTTTTCAATGATGATTAGCTTCAATTGTCACAATACAAATAATATTTGGCAACTTACAACAATCCCTGGGAAACCAGCTGGTCCTGGTTCTCCCTGTAATATATAAAAGAGAACGATGACACAATCAAAGTGACAAGACAACAAAGAAATCATTAACAAATCTTTTATTAATTTTATTATTATTATTATTATTATTATTATTATAATTTAAACCAAATGAAATAGTAATATATAACATAATAATTTCAGAATAATGGAAACATCATCAAAGTTTAAAGAAATAGCTCTCCAAAATAGGATAATTGCTATCATTGCCTTTGTGAGTCATGTTAATGATATATTTCCATATATTACCCCAACTGGGACTATTTAACAGTCTTAATTTTGACATTTTGACTAAGTTTTGATTTAGTTTTAGTCTTTTACATTTACAGATTACAGATGGACAGATTCACATTTACATTTAGTCATTTAGCAGACAATTTTGTCTAAAGCGACTTACAACTCAGGAGGTATTCAGCGATTCAACAAGAAGAGGCAATACACACAAGAAGTGCTGGTTTTACAGAGGAACCTTTAGTACTCATAATTAACAGCTAGAGTACATTTTTATAGAGAGAAGAGTGTTTTTACAGGTGGTTTGTCAAGCCCACTCACGTTTGACTGAAATGTCTTCTGAATTCACTGTAGTTTTGGGGTGCTTTCACACTAGCATGTTTGACCCGCACATCGCTTGACGTCAGAGTACGGTGCGTTTTAGCTAGTGTGAACGTGTCTTCTGAACTCGGGTGTGCACTCATGAACTATACCCGTCTGGGGTATGGTTCGTGCAAACTCTGGTATGGCTCACTTCTGATATGAAAGCAATCATACCAAATAACGGAAGTAAACCACCAACTGTACAACAAACTTTAGTTTTCATAACGTTCATTCACGTGCGTATGTCTGTGTAATCACCTACCTTGGAGACAAGCAGAACTGACCCAGTGCAAACAGTGACTTAGTTGATTGTGTCTGCTTGTCTCCACCAAAAATGACTTCTGCAGACATCATGCCATGTTCGGAATGTTTTTCTATATTTTTTATTGCTTCAGAGAGACGCTAGTGGCAAGTGGTATTTTGGTTTTGGTAAGATTCAGTAAAAGCAGAAAGCCATTTTGCCGTTTTGCTTTTGTGGCTGTCAGCTAGTAACAGCTGTACCCAGAATAGCAAAGTCAAGTAAAGGGGGTAGAGTCTTCTCATTCATGGCTCCTAAACTCAGGAATAGCCTTCCTGATAATGTCCGAGGCTCAGACTCACTCTCACAGTTCAAAACTAGATTAAAGACCTATCTTTTTAGTAAAGCATACACTCAATACATCACTTAGCGGTATGATGCATGAATGTGCTCCACGCATCTCGTTTATATACACTATGAACAGCAGCTACGCTAATTATTCTCTTTGTTCTCTATTTCCAACTGGGGATACTCATCCCCAGGCCCCCAAAGACTATGCAGCGCCATGGATTCGATCCAAAACCCGTGACGAGGCGATTCCAAGGCTCCATAATCCTGGACCTCGCTGTATCCTGAGCAGCTGCTTGGCGGAGTAGCAAGCAAGAGACGGATTCCTGTGACCCTCCAAGGACAGACGAGCCTCGAGTTCTCCAACCTCCGGCGCCTAGACTGCAGCTAGAGCTGCGCACCGATGGATTACTCTTCTGTGTTTGGACTCTAAGTAGTGAATGTTCAACAACACTGAACAGAACTGAACTCAAACATTAATAACTAATCTGACATTTTCAATTTACTATAACCTTCTATGTGAAGCTGCTTTGACACAATCTACATTGTAAAAGCGCTATACAAATACAGGTGAATTGAATTGAATTGAATTGTACAGCAGCTTGATGACGCAAGCGTACCAGGGCTCAGAAGGAAAAAAGACGGTTTGAACACAAACCAGCCGAGAAGGTGGCAAGGGAAATTGGTTCGGTCCAGGCAACTGAACCAAGTGTGAAAGCACTCTTAGTTGACTAAATTTCACACTATCGTTAGTCTACTCTACTCTACTCTACTCTACTCTACTCTACTCTACTCTACTCTACTCTACTCTACTTGTTAGTCTACTCTACTATACTCTACTCTACTCTGTTCTACTCTACTCGTTAGTCTAATCTACTCTAGATTTGCTTGACAAAATCTAGCCAGATAAGTGAAATCATAATACTGTATATTAATTACGCATAACATTTCTCTAAAATGTCTAAGCTCATTATACACAGCAAATTCATTAGTGTTACATTTCGAGTGTTGAATATATTGTACAGCCCTACAGAAGACGTTACTAATGCTTATTAAAAATGAATGAACAGGTAATAGCTTTTACAGACAACCAAATGATGGAGTATTTTAAGGGTAAAAAATTGTAATTGCACCTGAGCTACGGAGACTTCGGACTTCGGAGCCTGTTCATGTTCATTATTTTTGTAACAAATTGTACCTCACCAAATATTTTCATTTTGTCTTTTTTCATTGGTGAAACTTCCAGTACATTTTTGTCACTTTTTGTCATTTAGAATTTTTTTATTCATTTTTTTTGTTTATTTTGTCTAGTTTACCTCAGCAAAGAAATGTTGTTGACAAATTATAATCCGAAAATCATACCTCAATGAAATTAGCACTGCTACTGTATATAAAAATGTTATTAAAGTTATTAAATGTTACTTAAAGTGATTAAATTAAGTGCAAATTAATTTTTTTTGCTTAATTAATTAAAGTAAATTTCTTGATTGTGTTTTCTCTTACCCTGAATCTTTCCATATAGACCCAAACCTCCAAAGGATCACCTTTCTCCCCCTTCATTCCTGGCCACCCCTTCAGAATATCAAATTTACAGAAAGACAAACAAAAAATACAGGAATTATGGGTTATATATTCTGTGTAATGTCTCAGTAATTTTGCTTGTGACACACTAATAAATTAACAATCGTACTGGTGTTCCTTGCCCGCCTCCTAAACCTGGGATGCCCGGCGTTCCTGAATCTCCCCGGGTTCCATTACAGCCATCAGGTCCTGCTTTACCTCGAGCTCCAGATGGTCCAGGATGGCCCTGATGAGAGAGATCCAATGCCACATATCGGGTGAATCCAAATCTCACAACAACAACGACAATACAAGCACTGCATTTCATAGATTAAGGAAAGATATTATGACATTAGAAGTGTAAAACTTGCTGGAAGACTTGATTCCAATAATAAGTTTTAATGATGTAACTACAGTACAAACTGAACTTTGGTAAACTTTAATCATATTGCTATTTCTGCCATTTTATAGAACCATGTTAAATCTCTAAATATAACAACAAAGTAATACTTACAGGAACACCATCAGCTCCGTTAAACCCTGGAACCCCTTCCATTCCCTAAAAAAAAATAATAATCAGAAAGACATTTACATCTAATCATCTTTTGTAAGGATCACGCTTATTAAATCTGGCCTCAGAGCCGTTCTTAGACACGGTATATTTATAATTCTTAAAAGGTCAGCTAATCATCACAGACATGTACAGTATTGTTTTGATTGGTCTCATTCATTCATTCATTCATTAATTCATTCATTCATTATCCATCCTTCCATCCATCCATCCATCCATCCATCCATCCATCCATCCATCCAATTCAATTCAACTCAACTCAATTCAATTCAATTCAATTCAATTCAATTCAATTCAATTCAATTCAATTCAATTCAATTAATTAATTCATTCATTTTCTTTTCGACTTAGTCCCTTTATTAATCAAGGGTTGCCACAGTGGAATGAACCGCTAACTTATCCAGCATATGTTTTACACAGTGGATGCCCTTCCAGCCCCAACCCACCACTGGGAAACATCCTACCTAATTAACCTATACCTCATGTCTTTGGACTTGTGGGGGGAACCAGAGCACCCGGAGAAAACCCACACTAACACAGAGAGAACATGCAAACTCCACACAGAAATGCCAACTGACCCAGCCGAGGCTCGAACCAGCGACCTTCTTACTGTGAGGTGATTGTGCTACCCACTGTGCCACTGTGATGCCCTCAATCCAATTCAATTAATTCATTTCATTCATTTTCTTTTCGGCTTAGTCCCTTTATTAATCTGGGGTCGCCACAGCGGAATGAACCACCCCAATTCAATTCAATTCAATTCAATTTAATTCAATTCAATTTAATTCATACACTTTAATCTTTTTTTTTTTTTTTTTTTTTTTTACAATTTATTTAACTAAAATATTAACATTTTGAATAAACCGTATACAATGTAACCACCACATGTATCAATATCTATGCACCAAAATGGTATCCTTCAAAATCCATTTCTGTAAAATTGTTTAGGTATGGATATTTACCAGAAATAATTATTGATTTGGATTATTCTTGTTTATTAGTATTTGTATCATTTTCTTACTACATCGGTGGTCGTTTACTTTGAGTAGATATATTTATGCATTCATTATTCATTTATTTTAAGGTGGTAAAAAAAGGGGGCAAATTGAAAGATTGTTGCGACTTCCCAAAGGAGGTCATAAAATGCGAATATCAGATATTGTAAAATGAGCTATTTGCTTTATTTTAAGTGAAGTTTGTTTACAAACTAATTTCAAGAGGATCACGTGCTTATGATTTACCACGGCTGGCCGCACATTATCTAATCACTATCTCCCAATCATATGATTCCCTATCTACTTCCAGTTCAAAGCTATCTTCGTATGGAAGAAAACCCTCCTTTCCTCCCACTTCTCCTTCTTTTCTTAGATCGGGTGGCACGGCGCCTCAGTGGCTAGCACTGTCGCCCCACAGCAAGAACACTGCCAGCCCTGGTCCTCGCCAGGCTAGTGGGTGTTTCTGTGCGGAGTTTGTATATTCTCTCCGTGTCTGCGTGGGTTTCCCCCGGGCCCTCCGGTTTCCTCCCACCATCCAAAGATATACATAATTCATAACAGATTAAACAATTCAGGCTCTGGTCTAACTCCCTTACTCCTCGGGTGTTTCCCTTAGCTGCTGCAGAGGGGGAGTTTGAGATCTACCAAAGCTCAAGCTCCCCTCTTGCTCTACGAACGGGAGGGAGCCCTGGGCTCGAGGATCCCTTAAGCTCAGGGCTCTCTCCCGGGACAGCATGCCAAACAAGCTTAAATCAAATCATCAGCTAAGTGTGAACTCTTGAACACTATTTTGTAAGTTTTTACAGACAAAGAAGAAAACAGAACAGAGAAACTCACCACACTTCCTTTCGGACCCACAAAGCCTCCTTCACCATGCTCTCCCTTCATTCCTTTAGGGCCCTGAAGGCCAGGCTCTCCCTGTCGCCCTTTAGGCCCCGTGGGACCCTGGGGGCCAAGAGGTCCAGGCAATCCCTACATAAAAAAAGTAAAATAATTAGATTAAACTGTATACATATATAAAATAAGCAATCATGAGGGTACATTAGTCCACATAGACATTTACACTTAAACACCACAAAGAAGAATCTCACTACTATATATTAAAGCTGATGTGATATAATTATAATTTCAATGCTATATTGAACAAATACATTATATACGACTCGATTTAATACCACAGTCATGAATTGTAGGTGCATTGTCTGATTTAGTTTGTTCATATTGTGTCAGGGTTCTGCCACTTTTTTGGTGGCAGAGTCCAGACACTAGCTCTGTCTAGTCCTGTGTGTTGTCGTTGTGTCTCTGTATGAGTGACAATTGTGGGCACGCTTGGACCGTGCGCGCTCCTGCTTGATACGGGCGCGTGGGGTCTGGGTGTGTTCACAATTACGCGCTCTCGTCCTGGTGTTTGTTTATTCTTTTGGCATCGTGCTGTTTCAATCTCAGTGTCTCCGTCTAGTTGGTTTCGGTTTTGGATGGGGCTGAGATGAAACATGCGCGTTGCATGTGTGTGAGTGCACGGTAAGATGTTCATTTTATTGTGTGCTTGTGTCTCGCATTCAGTCCTCTGTTGTTGTGTTTAGCACGTGGTGTATGTTAACATACGCCGTGTGCTTTTATGTCGTCATGTGAGCATGCAGTTATGAGTTCTCTCTGGCTGCGTGTTCTAGTCTTTATGTGAGCACATGGCTTGTGTTGTCATGTGCTCTCCCGTCTATTGTCTAGCCCCACCCTCCTTGTTAACCCATTCTTAGTTTATCATGTTCACCTGTTTGTTTGTTAATTATTTCTGCTTTATATTCTCCTCATGTCTGCTGTCCTGTGCCAGTTCGTCATCGTCGTCTCTAGTCCTGTCCTGTTTCCAGTCCTGATCCCTGCCAGCCTGTCAAGTTTGTTTGTTTATTTGTTTTATTAATGTTTTCCCCCTGGGGGTGGTTTGTTTTGCCTTTTTACTTTTATTTTTTTATAAATAAAAACCCTTTTTTCTTTGCAATTGAGTCCTTGCTCCTTTCCCCTACTACAACCGTGACATATTGTTACTGTGATGGGACTTAAACCTTCCTGCTTCAGATTTCATTGCATTAAATTAATTGTTTCCTTTTCATTCTATTTTAAGCATATTCATATTAGGTATGGTGGGCGCCACGGTGGCGCGTGAGTAGCACGTTCGCCTCACAGCAAGAAGGTCGCTGGTTCGATCCCCGGTTGGGGCAGGTCCCGGTTGGGCCAGTTGGCATTTCTGTGTGGAGTTTGCATGTTCTCCCCGTGGTTGCGTGGGTTTCCTCCGGGTGCTCCGGTTTCCCCCACAGTCCAAAGACATGCGGTACAGGTGAATTGGGTAAGCTAAATTGTCCATAGTGTATGTGTGTGAATGAGAATGTATGAATGTGTTTCCCAGAGATGGGTTGTGGCTGGAAGGGCATCCGCTGCGTAAAACAAATGCCGGATACGTTGGCGGTTCATTCCGCTGTGGCGACCCCGGATTAATAAAGGGACTAAGCCGAAAAGAAAATGAATGAATGAATATTAGGTATGGGATGATAACCGGTTTCAAGGTTTACCACGGTTTGGAAAAGTCAATGTTTTAATACCGGCAAAGTTTTCTGTTATACCTTTTCTCAGGTATTTGTAAGTTTTTATTATTTATTTATTTTTTAAATAATGTTCCTTATTTTATTTATTTTTTATGGCAATAGTATCTCAAGCAGAAAAGGAGCATCGACATTAAAAGCTACAGTACTGGTCCAAAATATTTTTAATGTTTCTTAAAACAAAGTATATTGTGTTCAATGGGGGTAAGAGTTGTTGTTTTTTACTCAGCCTTTTAAAAAGAACTTACTTTGGTAATGTCATGATCACCAGCGATCCTAACTTCCAGAGATCGCTGGTAGACACACTTTCACACAAGAACTTCAAATCCGCCTGTTTATGAACTACATCCCCAGTCATGCAACACACACACTCACCTGCTCCAAGTCACCACTGATTAGAGACTCACAGTTGTAGCCACTCACCACTGATTCACAGACTATTTAAACTGCACAGATACACTCACTGTTGCTGATTATTGTCGACTGTTTAGTGGCACTACAATGCGGTTTTCTTTGTCTTGTTTTCTGTGTGTTTTTGATCCTTGCCATGGTTATTTGAATATCCCTGTCTGCTGCCTGCCTCTGACCATCTGCCTGCCCACTGACTACGATTCTGGACTGTCTGTATACATCTGTTTGCACCTGTTGACCATTGCTTTCCTGACTTTGCAAAAAATTTTCATTTGGATCTGCACATCCGTTGTCAGTGCCCCTCGTTACAGAATACTCAGCATAATATGGATCCAGCAGGTGAGTGTGTGTGTCGCATGACTGAGGATGTAGTTCATAAACAGGTGGATTTGTAGTTGTGTGAGTGTCTACCAGCGATCTTTGGAAGTTAGGATCGCCGATGATCATGACAGGTAATCACAATACCGTGAAATCGTGATAATGAAAAGATTATCATCCTGTCAGAATCTTATACCGGCCCATGCCTAATTCATATCATACTGGCAACAGTACTGTCAGGTTTTATCTGAATTGCCCATGAATATAAAGTTAAGAAAAAACACTCATCTACACTTGTTTTATGTTGCTGTTTGGCTTTTTTAGTCATGGTTTTGCTAGGCTAACCACAGTTTAACTGTAAAAATGTGATAAAAAAATTAATCAATCTGCCAATTTAGTCTTTTAATAAATAAAACCATAAGGTGTTCAGAGGGGGGTTTATACCCCCAGATCTAAAAGCAGTGCTACGACCATTTTTAAATTACATGTGTGAGTGGGAAATCATTTCATTGAACACATCTTAAAGGGACAGTTTGTAACGAGTGAAAATTGGGTAAAGCTTCTTTAAGAGAGTGAATGGTCATTTTATGTGTATGTGAGCAGTCTGGAGACGCATGTAACATGAGATCTGCATGTGTGCAGACTGATGCTTAATCTCTGATGCTCGAATTAAGTTATTTTTCTGTAATATACAGTGACGCTGTTGACAGGAAAATAAAGCGGCAGATGTGGGATGTGATCTGTGCGAGCTTTGACTGATTTTTTTTCTGCTGCAACACGAGTTAGGAGAGCTTACCTCTATTTTTACCTACTTACAAGTTCACACAAAAATGTTAAACCCTTTCATAATTTACTCGACCTCCACTTGTTTTAAAGCTTCATGAGTTTCTTTCATATGTTTAACACAGAGCAAGATATACTCAAGAATGTTTGGTGGTGGGTATTGTTCAGAATATCCCATGTACAACAGAAGAAATACATTCATAAAAACTATCTAGTATATTCTACAGAGGTCAATGGCTGATGGTTTCCAGGATTGTTCAGAATATCTAGTGTGTGTGTTTGTGTACAACAGAATAAATAAATTCATAAAACATTACAACCTCCTGAAAGTTTCATTTTATTTCATAAATCATTATCCCTTAAGGTTGTAGGCAGTATCAACTTATAACAGTGGGTTTTAATCCTGCTTCCCGATGACCAACATTCTGCATCCAACACATCTGCTATTTGAGTTTTCTCGAGTGTATGAAGACTTTTTAAAGCTTGTTTACTCAGATGTGTTTAATGGCAGATGTGGACACATACCCAAGCCATGTTATGTATTTTTAAGCATGACCACAAGAAGGCGAACTCTCAAAGTACTGTAAAGCTCTATCTCGCCATCTAGTGCACACAACACCACACTGCGAATCCATAATATTTACATGTAGAGAATGACAAGTTTTGTAAGTTGAACGAACCAATAAATAGATAGATAGATAGATAAAAATAATAAATGTACTTATGAAACAAATGTCCTTTGTAAATGTGTTATTAACTGGCTGTTTTTATCTGGCCACTTACCTACAGTTAAAGTCTGAATTATTAGCCCTCCTGTGAAATTCAGTTATTTTAAAAATATTTCCTATTTAAGTGCTATTTAACATAGCGCCCATTTTGCTCAACACATTTTTAAACATAATAGTTTATATTTTTTTTAATAAACCACTTTATTTTGTTATCATTATGACAGTGCCTAATATTTAATTTGCTATTATGTAAGATACTAGTGCATTTTAAATGTGCATTTTAATGTCATTAATTTTGTAAGATACTAGTGCATTTTTAGTGCATTTTAAATGCTTAACTAGGTTAATTATGGTAGCTAGGCAAGTTAATTAGGCAAGTTACTGTATAACAGTAGCTTGTTATGTAGCAATTGGTAAAACATCTTAAAGAGGTTTATAATAACAATAATTTGCTTAATAAAATAAAATTAAAACAAATTAAAATAAAATATAATTTAATTCAGTTCAAAATCTTCCTAGGAAGACAACGAATATTATAGGAAGTGTTCTATTAAACATCACTTGGAAAATATCTGAAAAAGACAACAAAAAAAAAAGACAAACAATTCTAATAAGTCAGGAAACTGCACATCCATTAAACACTGCAAGTGTTTGAATAATGCGAAATAACAGAACCAGGACTGTGTTTGTGGTTACTTCCAGAGATATGTGTGTGCTAAGAAGTTCAATCCTACAAGCTGTGTTCTAGCCTGATGGGTTACATTGATAAACAGACGCCCTGCTGTCTGATGCACACTTAAACCCTTTAACCCTATCCTGCGTACGCCAACTGATCTGAGATCCTGTTAAGAGAGGAGGAGAACACTATGATCAAAGAAAATACTAAGTACTGGATTCCATTTACACACATCCACGTCAACAGAGCGTAAGATGGCATCGCTGATTAAGGGAGTCATCTGGGTAGTGTGCTGACTATTTGAGAAAGAGACTCGATGAAACTACTGATTGAGCGTCGCATGCTAAGTTTGGAGGTCTAAGATAGGCCATGGTGATCACAAAGTTCCTTCTCTTTTCTTTACTCTTTACATAACATCTATTCAGAAAGAAATAGGATTTTTTGCTGTATAGGTTTTAAGTACAATCAAAATGTAGCAATTCATTAGCCTCTCCAATGAGTCTTAAAAGACCTTTTTAAGAAAATATACAGTAGGTCACACATTTGGTTTCAGTAGTTAATATATTTGCCAACACAAAATAATAAACGTGCAACATTTTATTCATCGTTTACATTTTACTGATGCATTATTAAAATTTAAATTCATGCTTGTTAACATGATTTAAAGCAACAGTGGGGTCTGGGCCCACAAGGGGGGCCTCAGCGAGCTTTGTGGGGGGTCGTGTCATATTTATACTTTTTTTTTAGCAGTGGACAAAGAGAATGATCATGTTGCCTTAGTTTGTTTTATCCCCTACCTGACCAAAAAATGTACAAATTTGTAATTTTTTCTCCACAAAAAAGACAGAGTCTCACTGATTCGCCTTAAGCAGCTAATAGTAATGACCTAAGCATACTGGACTCAGGTGAGGAAGCTCCAAACATCAAACATTTCTGGTCACATCGCTAGCAATTTTGGAGACACGAAATGCTGGAAATACCAAGATAGTTACCTGAACTATGGTTTTTATCTGTGCCAAAGTCCTTGCTAATGAAGTCATGAGACCGTCCAAATTAACAAGACATTTGCACTGATGTTTTGATTTTATATTTTACATTAGGCTATTATTTGTGCATAAACATCTAGATTATGGTAATACTATATATATATATATATATATATATATATATATATATATATATATATTAAAACAACCTTTGGTCACCCTTAATTCTGATGGTCCGTTTGTTGAATTTAAGTTGCACTACCATTGCAACTAATTATCATTAGATTATAAGTAGACTGTTAGGTTGGGGTTAGGGTTAGTGTAAGTTGACATTTACTTGCATAGTGTCTTATAGTCAGTTAAATGTCTGTTGAATGTCTGTATCAACAGAATTAAGTAGACAGTCTACTAATACTCAAATAGACTATCGAAATTAAGTGTTACCCAACCTTTTTTTTTGTCATACCTACTGCAAAATTATATGAGGGATAATTTGATTAAATATGGAGGGGGCATTACAATATTTTCTGGGGGGAAAGGGTTCTTAGGCAAAAATAAAAAAAAGGTTGGGAACCACTGATTTAAAGAATTGTGGATTTAAAAATAACATAAAATAAAACTTTTTTAAAACTAAGGTTAACAAAGCTGAACGTATACTTTACTATACATTTATTTTGGTTATAATACGACAATGAAATATTAGAGAATGTAGACAAGGTTTGACATCTTAATGAATCTGCCGGCCATCTTAATGATTTGTTGTTAAAATATGTTTTAACTACTCCTATCTTTTTGTAATGTTGTTACTATTTACATAATGCTGGGCGCTACGGTGGCGTAGTGAGTAGCACGTTCGCCTCACAGCAAGAAGGTGGCTGGTTCGAGCCTCGGCTGGGTCAGTTGGCATTTCTGTGTGGAGTTTGCATGTTCTCCCTGTGGTTGCGTAGGTTTCCTCCGGGTGCTCCGGTTTCCCCCAGGAGTACAAAGATATGCGGTACAGGTGAATTGGGTAAGCTAATATGTCCGTAGTGTATGTGTGTGAATGAGAATGTATGGATAAGTTGGCGGATCATTCCGCTGTGGCAACCCTGGATTAATAAAGGGACTAAGCCGACAAGAAAATGAATGAATAACATAACTTAAAGCATGGGGTTCCCAACAGTGGGGTCCTGGCCCACAAGGGGGCCTTAGTGAGCTCTGTGTGGGGTCACATCACATTTTTAATTTTTTTTAGCAGTGGATAAAGAGAATGATCATTTTGCCTTGGTTTGCTTTATCCCCTACCTGACCAAAAAAAAAAAAAAACGGACAAAATTTGTAATTTGTCCACCACAAAAAGGTCTCACTGATTCGCCTTCAGCAGCTAATAGTAATGACCCAAGCATACTGGACCCAGGTGAGGAAGCTCCAAACATTTCAGGTCGCATATGGAAACATGAAATACAGGAAATTCCAAGATAGTTACCTGAACTGTGGTTTTATTCCAATTTCTCGAAGCAAGGAGTTCCTGACCTAGCCATAGTGCATTATCTGCACCAAAGTTCTTGTTAACGAATGCATGAGGCTGTCCAAATTAATGAGACATTTGCAATAGACTCATCCCCAATACCGCAAGGTGTACCCAATACAAACGGCCTACTGATGTTTTGCTTTTATATTTTACATTAGGCTATTATTTGTGCAGAAACAAATCTAGATTATAGTTATAAACATACCATTTGTTTGAAAACAACCTTTTTTTTTTGCCATACCTATACTGCAAACTTATATGAGTGATAATCTTATTAAATGTGGAGGGAGCCTTACAATATTTTTCAAAAGGGGGTCTCAGATAAAAAAAGGTTGGGAACCACTGATTTAAAGCACTGTGGATTTAAAAAGTAACATATAAAATAAAACTTTTTTCAACTAAGGCTAATAAAGATGAACGTATACTTTAAATATTTCATTATCGTATTATAACCAAAATAAATGTATAGCAGAGAAGGCTGACAAGGTTTGCCATCTTAATGAATCTGCCTGCCATCTTAATGATTTGTTGCTAAAATATGTTTTAACTACTCCTATCTTTTTATAATGTTGTTACTATTTCCATAATGCTGGTGTTTTCAGTTTATTTTGTTTGTATACATTTTATTTATTAAGATTTATTTAACTATGTCTAATTTAGTGTTTCTTAGTTATGCTTGATTGATTGTATAATTTTTTGTATTGTTTTTTAGGGTGACAATATTAACATCTGTCCAGGGACAACATATGAAAAATAGCCTTCTGACTGATTCTGGTGCATTTGCAGCAATGCTAATTAATGTACACTGTCCCTGTCAAATAATAATAAGAAGAAGACGAATATCACAAACCAATAACAATTTAGCAACAACATGTGCAGGATTGAATCAGGGTTGGAAATTCAAATTGGTTTGGTGTTAAAATTACATCAAAATACCCAAAAATGACTTTTTTGGTTTGCCCCTTCATGGCACTCTAACTCATACAGAATTGTAGCTTATTACAAAATAATTAAATTCAGGTAGTCCCAGTGTTAAACTGAACTTATAACAGCTTGCTACAGTATACTTCAAAAAGAAAATAATAAAGAATAAGCTGATTCATAAATAAATATGACACAAAACTTCTAGCCGCTGTCTTAAGTGATTATTCAGTTACATTAATTCACATGATTTGTTCAAAAAAGTCGATTCAAAAACGAATCAGGTCTTTATGCAAGGATTTAAATGATTTGTTTGAAAAATCTTAATTTAGGAACGACACTTTTGTGTAATACAGAATTATATTGCACTAGTATATTTCAAAGCTCTCTATTTGCAGCTATATTATATTATATTATATTAGATTATATTATATTAGATTATATTAGATTAGATTAGATTAGATTAGATTAGATTAGATTAAATTAGATTAGATTAGATTAGGGCGCCAAGGTGGCGTAGTAAGTAGCACGTTCGCCTCACAGCAAGAGGGTCGCTGGTTCGAGTCCCGGCTCTGTCAGTTGGCATTTCTGTGTGGAGTTTGCATGTTCTCTCCGTGGTTGCGTGGGTTTCCCCCGGGTACTCTGGTTTCCCCCACAAATCCAAAGACGTGCTACAGGTGAATTGGGTAAGCTAAATTGTCCCTAGTGTATGAGTGTGAATGTGTGTGTATGGATGTTTCCCAGAGATGGGTTGCAGTTGGAAGTGCATCTGTTGCGTAAAAAGTATGCTGGATAAGTTGGCGGTTGATTCCGCTGTGGCGACCCCGGATTAATAAAGGGACTAAGCCAACAAGAAAATGAATGAATGAATTATATTATATATTCATTCATTCATTCATTCATTCATTTTTTTGTCGGTTAAGTCCCTTTATTAATCCGGGGACGCCAGAGTGGAATGATCCACCAATTTATACAGCTTTTGTTTTTACGCAGCGGATGCCCTTCCAGCTGCAACCCATCTCTGGGAAACATCCAAACACACTCATTCACACTCATACACTACAGACAATTTAGCTTACCCAATTCACCTGTACCGCATATCTTTGGACTGTGGGGGAAACCGGAGCACCCGGAGGAAACCCACGCGAACATGGGGAGAACATGCAAACTCCACACAGAAACGCCAACTGACCCAGATGAGGCTCGAACCAGCAACCTTCTTGCTGTTAGCCATATATATTTTATATTATATTATATTAATTAAAGTATCTGTATTACTGGTGACTTTAATGTGACTTTAACATGGCCTTCATTTACAGCTGTGTTAAAATAAAAAAGGTCAAAGCAGCGTCCCTTGTGTCTATGTGTAGATTACAACTATTCAGACACATATAAAGCAGAGGTTGAAACTAAAAACAAGAAACAAGAACAAAACTTCAAACTGAGATGAACAACTGTGCGTGAGGTTTTCTGTGCCTCTGGATGGCAAGTATTTTGACCTCCGACCTCGCAGATAAACTCTGGCTACTGTTTAAGCTGAGCTGGAAGCTGTGTTTACTGAATATAACACAGTATACACTGCATACTGCCCGACCTTTAAAATAGCAGCTGATATTTCCCATGGTAGAACAAATAGACACAAACAATAAGTAGTTCTTGAACACATAAGACATTTCCAGAAGGAAATAATATTTTACATAATATATTATAAACAATTCACAATTTCTTCAGATCTCAAGGGAACATTTGCAGAAACGTTCCAGGACTTTGCAACTTATTACCAAGGAAATGGGGCATATCTTGGTGCCATGGAAAAATAACTTCATTATTAATCAGCTAAAACAGATGTTGGATGTCTTTTTTAAATGACACATTTAATTTAAAATATTGGTCGTGTTTACATATAGTCTGAAATATTTAAGTTGGATCTGATATAACAACATTTTTATACATATATTTGGGCTACATGGTGGTTCAGTGGTAGGAACTGTCACCTCACAGTAAGAAGTTCACTGGTTTGAGTCCCAGCTGGGTTAGTTGGTGTTTCTGTGTGCAGTTTGCATGTTCTCCTTGTGTTGGCATGGGTTTCATCGGGGTGCTCCAGTTTCCCCCCACAGTTCAAAGGCATGCAGGTATAGGTGAATTGAATAAACTAAATTGGCCGGAGTGTATTGTGTGTGAATGAGTGTGTATGGGTGTTTCCCAGTGCTCGGTTGCGGCTGGAAGGCCATCCGCTGTGTAAAACATATGTTGGATAAGCTGTCAGTTTATTAAGCTGTGGCAACTTCTGATGAATGGAGGAACTAAGGTGAAGGAAAATGAACGATTGCAGGGCCGAACAAATGCTATACATTATAAAATAAGTCAGCTGAAGAGAGAAATGCGAGGATGGTTAAGGATAAAATAAACTAAATCCTGATATAAACAAGGCACTCTAAAGTTGGGAGACTATTCCAGAGCTTAAGACAAGCAATGCAACATGGTGCGTTTGTTGGGATAATAAAAAGGTCAAAATGGCTAAATCTAAGAGATTTATATGGTCGCTGAGTGTGCAAGAACTCTATTGTGGGGCATACAGGGTATTTAATAGGGAGCCAGAACAGATCAAATTCACAATTTCAGCTGAAATTTCCATTTTGGACCAACTGAAAATGACAAAATGGCATCAATGGGAATATCCAAAATAGAGTGAACAACAAACCAGCCAAACTTGCTCATGAACAACAAGACCTTGACACCTAGTTGTTGTCAAAAATTGTACCAAAGGGGAAGTTGCCTTGCGATGCCACACAATAAAAACATGCCTCAAGATACATAGTGAGGTAAAGACAGACTTTCTAACCAAGTGTTAACAAAACCATTCCAAAACTGTTCCTCAAGTGCCCACATGTGACTTCAGTTATAATCAATCTAATGAAAGAATGAGCTCTAATATGCAGACTTTATAGGTCCAAAGCCATAGCCTCTCTAAAATATTTGGGAAGTAAAATATCAAAAGAGAACATCTTGAACATCTGATCATCACATGATACAATTTTCACGAACATCCTTGTTTGGTTAAGTATCTAGAGAGAAATAAACAGACATAAAATAGCTTCAGACGTTTATGCTTTAAAACCCTAAAACAATTGTGTCCAACAGATTCAACAGATTTGGAATGTAGTCTTAAGGCCAGTATATACTCCTGCATTGAGTGCACTTTTGATGCAGACCTATCAAAAAATATAACTACACATCACTACAACCAACCCAGGCTTATTCTCAGAGGCCGCTGTGTACGCTTTTTGAAATCTCAAATTTCTCTCGCGGGTGCCATTTGTGCGTGCTGTTCTCACTTAAATCCACAAGAGGCCGCTGTCGACTCTCTGACTGACTGACTGATCGATCGACTGACCCACCCCCCTCTTTCCCTAAGCCCAACCAACAGTGTTTTCAAAAGCACAGATTGACCAGCCCACACCACTTCCCTAAATCTAACCAACAGTTTTAAAAAGCGAACCAGAAAATGCCCTCACCTTACTTTTACCACGTTTTCAGATTTGACCTTATTCTCACCCTGTTATTTACTTGTCTAATTTGGCTATTGTTATTGTCTTACTTGCTTTCTGGAACCGTTCTCCGCAGAGAAATCGTTACTTGCTTTCTCACCGTTCTAAGCGCGAACTCTGCAGAGAACTCTGTCATCATGATCAACTACTCTCTACGTCTTAAGTCCGCCGATGTACATGACGAGTTACTGGACAAACTGGTAACAGGAGGTAAGCTGTCCACACGGATGTAAGTGGTCAGCTGGTATGCGTGAAAAGGAATGGCATCCTATTGCCGGATAGTGTTTGTTTTAAAGATGAAATACGTACGGGCTAGAGCGCTGCATTTGAGCCCGAGTCCGTTGGGGCCCAACTTTTTTGTGCCCCTCAGGCTGGGCTTTGGGCCTATTTTCACGTCATAGCTAGCGTGCATATCGAGCTTCGAGCCTGCTTTAGAAAAAAAACGCTTAAAAAAAGAAGTTTAATGACATCTAATGCCTGCGGTCCAGAAGCGCCAGTGATGCCTTGCCTATAGAGATTTCTAACCACGTGAAACTGTGAAAAACGACAGAAAGGTCTGGTCAACTTTTCAAATAGTGACAACTTTAAATGATGAGCCGACTGGTAATGCACAACATGTAAGTCCAAGGGGCCTGCGGTACGCACAAATCCAGCACTGCCCCACCTCCTTCCCTCGCATCATCTCAAGAAACACAGATGCTTACTGTCAAAGGCTACATTATTTAAGCGCATTTATGACATAATTTGTTTCCTTTTTTATATATTTCTTTGAAATGTAAATGTAATAAAAGCACATCAGCACCCAGGAAAAATCAGACGCTCAAGACAAAATCTTTATAATTATGGCATCTTAAAAAATTGCAAATATATGTTAGAAGATTGTGATATGCTACAACCATTAGTGAAGCATTAATTAAATCCTTACTTTCCACTGACCGAAAATCCTCCACCGCACAGTTGAGTAGTAGACGGGCTCAAATAAAAATATAATTTGTATATTTTTGCTTGGAAAAAAAAATATTTCAAAAACGAATTTCGTATAGTTTGTCTCATAGTTCATATAGTTTTGTTGGTCAGTTATTTTCTAAATAAAATAGAAGAACGAATAACATCTGAGGTGAAGTGCTTCAAAAAAAAGTCCGCTATGTGTCAACAATGCCAAAACATAATGTCGAAAAAATAATAATTGACGTGTCTATTTGTGTCTGACACATTAAATATTGCAATTTAAAATACTGATTTCGTTTAACATGCAAACAGCATACAGAACATAACAGAGCATCTTCACGCACCTGCAGTGTTTCCAACAGCATAGAAAAAAAGACTAAACTAAATAAAAATAATAAAATAGATAGTCCTTTCCAAGATATTTTTCATTTAAATGAATTTTTTTATTAAAAAACGAAAACACTGACTGAATCCTTTTTAAGAAGCGGCATATGCTGTTTGTCCAATCATGTTCTTTTCTTCCATCAAATAAAAATATCCGGCTACCTTGAATCGATCGCATTAAATATGCATTTAATTAATGCTCCGCTGTTAGTATTATATTACAAAACTCTTGTCAACATTTTTAACATAAGATTATGTCTTATGATTGTGACTTATTTCCTCTGTCTCACTGGCGGTTCATAGACTATTTTAAAAATGTATATTGTATAAGAACTATTAGTAACTGTAATTTTCTTAATGGAAAAAAGTTGGTTTGTTAGTTGTACACTAAATTATCAAAACTATAGCTTATTTGTTGAGTTTATGATGCAGATCCAAGACGGAGGCGATCAGCATCAGCGCAGGTTTGGCAACTCGTCTGTGTCAAACTGCAATATTCTTTGCTTCTTTGGCAAACGTGTTGTTCGCACGTGTGGTTGTATGTGTTACCATCCCGCGAATTAACAAATATGTTGCACATCAGGGGTTGATCAGCTGACCTGTATTGTGTGCGAGTGTTCATTGGTAAAGTCCTACAGCTCTAGATAACTTGAAACGGCGACCCCAGGTCTCTCCTCCATCTCCCCCCTTCAAGAGTCCCAATAAAGTTGCTGAACATTCCTCAATTCTTTTTTCCCTGACCGAGTTTGAGCTATTTTGACAGTAGCATTACACAAATTTCTGGAGTAAACCCCAAACATCAGCAAAGAAGCTCAATACAGTGGAAGACTGAAACCACACTGCCTTTAGCCTTTTGGAAGTGATATTGCCAGTGCAGCACAGACAGAATGTAAAAGTATATGCTCATTACCGTGTCAACTGTTTACAAGATGTGCACCGTGAGTTAGGGAGATCACATAAGAGAACACATAAGTATAAATCAGGCTTTAGACTACTCAATGTGAATCACTGCCTTACAGTGAGACCCTACAGAAGACTGCAACTAACATGTCCTTACAGAAACATGCTTGGCTGCTGATTATTTAGCTGTTGCATTATCCAGAAAGCCTCTTTCTCAAGAACCACATGTTTCCTTGAACCTTTGCCAAATATATAATGTACGCTCCCAAAATAAACCAAACATATAGGCCATTAAATAAGAACTATTCCACATTTAAGCCTAAGATTTATGGTTTTGATGTGCAAAGCAACATCCTAGCAATGACCCAGAAAGTCACACATGGATTTTTGAGAGTGCAAGTAAACATCCAGCGTGATGCCCTTTCAGCACATTTTCATCCCTGTATGTCCTTGGTATGCGTTCAGTGCCCATATATTTTCAGCTGGTAGTTTAAAGCAAAACAAAGCATTAACGTTCCTGAGCTCCTCAGGTCACAGTCACTGAAAATATAACAGATATTACTCAGATAATGCTGTGGTTGTCTTTTATTTCATTATATGTGGTTTCTTGTTCGCAGCTTTTAAGATATATCAGATCAAACGCATTGATTTGTTATTATTTGGAGGCCTTCACCAGCAACCGGGTCAATTCCCTGCTGGTCCCGTCCCCTGCTATGCATCTTCCTGATTACTTGACCCACGTTTCTTGTGTTTTGCTCAACAGGATAAAACCAACCTGCTGTGCCCCGGAGAACCACGAGGCTAAAGGTCTTTCCGTTCTTCATTTTGGGGTATAAACAAGAAATACCTGAGCGGCAGTTAACTATAAGCAAACATCTTAAAACAGCCCATGCTGCTGAGAGGAGTGTTTAGATGAATATTCAAACAGATACTGTTTAAAAACAAAAGAAACTACAGTTACAACTGTGAGATAAGTTTGAGATAAAGTAGGGCTACGTTTAGTTTGCGGAGGGCTGTTGTATAAGATTGAAGCGCTTTATTCTCCAAAAATTAAAACAATTAAAAAACATTCTGGATGTGCTTTATCCTGCTTATTACACGACTACTTAACACAAAATATTGTTCTTAGTTGTAATAGTTTATTTCTTTACTTAAACACAAAGCTGACAGAAATGAAACGAGTGAAGTTGAAGCATACAGTAACCAGTGTTGGGCAATAACGTGTTACTAGTAATGTGTTACTGTAACGGCATTACTTTTGACAGTAACTAATACTGTAATGCATTACATTTTAAATATAATAACACCGGCAACATTACAATATGTTGTCAGGGTTCTGCCACTCCAGTCTTGTTAATTCTTGTTCTTGAGTCCGGACACTAGCTCTGTCTAGTCCTGTGTGTTGTCATTGTGTCTCTGTATGAGTGCCAATTGTGGGCGCGCTTGGACCGTGCGCTCTCCCGCTTGATACGTGCGGTGTTTGTATGTCCGCAGCGTGTGGTTTCATTCCCAGCACCTAAGTCTAGTTGGTTTTGTTTTCGGTTGGCGCTGGGATGAAACATGCACGCTGCGTGTGTAAGCGCATGGTAAGTTTTCATTTTATCAGGTGCTTATGTCTTGCGTTTGTCTAAGCACATGGCCCTGTGTTTACATAGTGGCCATTTGTTTCCGTTGTCTGTTTTGAGCACGCGGTTAATGAGTTCTCTCATTGGCTGCGTGTTGTTGTCCCGTTTTATGTGAGCACATGGCTTGTGTCGTCATGTGCTCTCCCGTCTATTGTCTAGCCCCACCCTCCTTGTTAAGCCATTATTAGTATGTTCACCTGTTTGTTCGTTAATTATTTCTGCTTTATATTGTCCTCATGTCTGCTGTCCTGTGCCAGTTCATTGTATTCCACTGAATGTGTTGAAGTTATCCTGTCCAGTGTCTAGTCCTGCCTTGCCAGCCCAGTTTGGTGATGGTTTTTACCCTATGTGGCAATTTCTGTTTGTTTATTTTTGTTTATTAAAAATTACATCGGCGCCACGGTGGCGTAGTGAGTAGCACGTTCACCTCACAGCAAGAAGGTCGCTGGTTCGAGCCCTGGCTGGGTCAGTTGGCATTTCTGTGTGGAGTTTGCATGTTCTCCCTGTGGTTGCGTGGGTTTCCTCCGGGTGCTCCGGTTTCCCCACAAGTCCAAAGACATGCGGTATAGGTGAATTGGATAGGCTAAATTGTCCGTTGTGTATGAGTGTGAATGCGTGTGTGTATGGATGTTTCCCAGGGATGGGTTGCGGCTGGAAGGGCATCCGCTGCAAAATATGCTGGATAAGTTGGCGGATCATTCCGCTGTGGCGACCCCGGATTAATAAAGGGACTAAGCCGACAAGAAAATGAATGAATGAATGAAAAATTACATCTCATTGCTTGCATTCTGGAGTCCTCGCCTTTTCCCTTTACCCAAACCATGACATAGGATGCGTTTGTCCATTACTTGGTAGATACATAAATTTTGGCTATAGTCTATCCTACGTCTTCCTGTTTACACATTGTGGGATTGGTGGATGCCAATCATGCGCCGTAAAGAAGACATGTGGTATATAAGAAGCCAGATTGGACAAAAGTAAAGCAAAAGCAGAGAGAATGGGTGCGCGCGAGAGACCGAATGCACACAAGGTAGTCCGAGTGTTGGCATGAGAGAGACCGAATGCGCGGGAGGGAGGCGGATTGCGAGCGAGAGACCGAGAGACTATCAACGTTACTATTATAAGAACAGCAGATTATACACTTTGATTGTACACAGCTTACTTTCCATAAGTTGCTGACATACCACGTTTATTTTGTGGTTAGTTTGAAAACTGCTTATAGATTTTAATTTTGAACAACTGTGATGTTTTTGTTTTGTTAAAAATGCATAAAATCTATGATTGTCAATATTAGCAGTTTTTTTGGTTCTGAGTTTTACCAAAATTATACTGAAGGATACTTCAGATTACTTTCATTTATTTCATAAAAGTTTCGTGTCGCTATTTTCGTAATCTGTGTCTAAGCTGTAAAGTATCATGTTTAAGGATTAAATACAAACTTTTATGATGCTGAAGCAACTTTAGTTTTACTGTTTTGTTTCTGATTATATTATTCAGCTGCTTTATCAACTTGTGGTATTTTCACTTTTGTACTGCTGGCCTTTGTGTTTAAAATTACTTTTATATAAGTTTGTCTTGTGTTTTTGTTGTAATGCAAATTAATAATGCAAATGAATTTAAACTATGAAGTTGATCAACGGTGTATTTTCCATGCAGAAGTGACGTGACATTATAAAGGCATTAATGGGAGCATTAAAATGTTCTTTGGAAAAGTAACTGAAAAATTACATTTAATAGTAATCCATTACTTTTTGGTCGAAGCAATCAATAAATTTAGTTACTTTTTGAATTAAGTAAATAGTAACTGTTACTAGTTACTATTTTTCAGTAACTAGCACAACACTTACACTAACCTATGTATTATTCATTCACAAGATGGTGCCAAACAGTCAAAAACCATGATTGTCAGTATATGCATTTGATTGTCAACGTGATTCAAAGACCCTCCATTACTCAGTGGTTGTTATCTCAGTATAACACACCTTGGATTGTCACTGACCAATCAGAATCAAGTATTCCAGGCAGCAAGAAGAGCGTTTCAGATCAATTCTTCTCCAAGTCACTTCACATCAGTCTTGATGAACATAAAGGACATTTTTCGAAAACATTGTTTAATGGTAGAGTATAAATGGCCTTGGCAGTAATGAAAGAGTCAACACTCTTTATATCAAGTACATCTGATGAAACGAGCCAGTCGTGATGATAGACAAGCATAAGCACTGGCAGTCTGCTGTACTTAAATCTGATATGAAGCTCTGGCACACTGCACAGCACATGCACTCGGATGAAAAGGTTCTTGGCTCAAGTCCTATCAATCGCAGATTAGTGTGAATGCACACAAGTGTGTGTTTGTTTGAAGCCATAACCTTCAATGCACCTGCATTAGCACAGTCAGATTAAGCCCATGTCTTTGATTCACTCACCCTCAACTGAAAAGCAGAGTTAGGGTCTCTGATGGTCTCTGAAATCGTTTTATTATTTGCTCACTTTGATCATCTGGCATTGCTCTTGCAGATGCACGTCTGGTTGCAACAGAGAAGATCAAACATCCTTCAACTCTGCTGATTGCATTACTCAATGCTTGTATTGGTCCAGTCCAGTCACATCATGCCAGAGCAGATGCTAATGAGGAATGAGCAGGCAAGCTCACAATTGATAACAGAAGACATGAAAAATGTATTTCATTTTTTAAAAACATTTTTAGGTGAACTTTCATTTTAACACTAGAACTACCATTTTAAGCTTTTCATTTTATAAAAAAAGTATTATTTTGTTAAAATAAAACGTATATGACTATAGTACCCTGACTTTACTTTAATGTATTTCATTCAAAATGTTCGGTGCTATTTTATTAAAATTTTTCCCTTACAGTCCAAAGACGTGCTATAGGAGAATTGATTAAACTAAAGTGGCCGTGGTGTATGAGTGTGTGTGAATGTGAGAGTGCATGGGTGTTTCCTAGCACTGGGTTGCAGCTGAAAACAGGTTTACTCACTTTTTTAGCAAATAATAAAAACAACGTAAAAAGCATAATGTAAATAATCACTCTTTACAATGGATGAGAGAGAATGAACTACTTTGCATGTATTTATTTCTGTTGAACTATCAGGAGTGAGGAGATGCGAGACAGAAAGAATGCAAAAAATAAAATAAAAAATAAAATAGTCTAAAGTCAAAAATTTTTACACCAAAGGAAAGGATCAGTGATGAAAAGGATCTTAATGCATTTAAAAAAAAGACCAAGCAGACATGGCATTAAGTGTACACTTGTGTGAGGGGGAAATGAGTGATTAGCCATTAGTTGGAGTCATTGACAGCTCCTGGGAGTGTCAGGTGAGAGTCCAGCTCTCAAAGGCTTTTATTTTCTTTTAAAAATTATTATTTTGTTAAAATAAAATGTATATGACTATAGTACCCTGACTTAACCTAAATGTATTTCATTCAAAATGTTCGGTGCTATTTTATTAAAATGTTTCCCTCACAGTCCAAATACGTGCTATAGGTGAATTGATTAAACTAAAGTGGTTGTGGTGTATGAGTGTGTGTGAATGTGAGAGTGCATGGGTGTTTCCCAGCACTGAGTTGCAGCTGAAAATAGGTTAACTCACTTTTTTTTATAATAAATTCAACTACTCACTTTTAAGACAACAGGTTTACTCATTTTTTTAGCAAATAATAAAAACAATGTAAAAAGCATAATGTAAATAATCACTCTTTACAGTGTATGAGAGAGAATGAACTACTTTGCATATTTATTTCTTTTGAGGAGATGTGAGAGAAAGAATGCAAAAAAAAGAAGTCTAAAATTTCTACACCAAAGGAAAGGATCAGTGATGAAAATGATCTTAATGCATTTCAAAAAAAGACCAAGCAGACATGGCATTAAGCGTACACTTGTGTGAGGGGGAAATGAGTGATTAGCCATTAGTTGGAGTCATTGACAGCTCCTGGGTGTGTCAGGTGAGAGTCCAGCTCTCCCAGGCTTCTCCAGTTCAGAGTGGAGCCATAAAACACACAGGTCATTTCCTGTTTCTCTCACCCTCTGCTTCTGCCTCACACCATGGCTTCCTCTCCGCATTAATCTCCTGCTTTTTTCAATCTACAGCATGACGCTTGGAGATAAATTCTTTTCAATTCTGTGTTTTAATCTGCTGACCCTGAACAGAATTCAGTCTTTCTTGAACTTTCAATTCAAGCCCCCGGTCTCTTTTCACCGAGCGTGACGGTAATGCCACATTTAAAGTGTTAAGTGTCTCGTCACCTCCTCCATTACCTCTTCACACAAGAATTCGATGGAAAAAAAAAACAGGAGACACACAGACGTGTTGAAGAGGTGGGATGGTAGTAAATTTACAGACAGCCATTTGTTTTTATGTTTGTGTCTGCAACTAGATTAATGCAGACCTGAGTGAAACTAGCTTGCGAAGATATACATTCTTTAAGCTTCATCTATGAGATTTTCTGGAGCTGTTTATACATTGCATGAGGTCAGGAGTGATGAAATAACTGCAGTATAACCTTATACCCCCTTTGGCGGAAATCAAGTTTTCATAGTTTTCAAGTCTGTCTGGTGTGATTAATATGCTAACAGATAAGCCATTCAAAACATTGACATATGTCAAGTCTTAGTCATTGAATTTTGTTTATTACAGTTTATTTCTGCTAACTGAGAGCAAATGCAGCAGGTAGAGCTGGTGTTATTGAGTGGAGGTGTAGAATAATTTGAAAAGTCCTAATTCTACATAGATTTAATGTTAAAACTGGAACTCCCATAAGACAGTAACTAGTAAAATGGCCTTCAAGAGTTTACACTTATCTGATGATTGATTATAAAGCTCGTTTGGCATGCTGTCCCGGGAGAAAGTCCTGAGCACATAAGATCCTCGAGTCTGGGGCTCCCTCGCGTTTGAAGGCGCGAGGGGAGTTTGAGCTCAGGTAGATCTCGAGAACTCCTCTGCTGTAGTAGCTAATGAACAGATAGTAATTGGTCTTAAGAGAACAGGCTGTTTTCATAGTCATCAAATTATTCTTCTAAATATGCCTGACAAGATAATTTTTTAGGCATATACAAAAGCAATGTTAGATATTAATTATATGGTAACACTTTAGTTTAGCTCACAATTCACAGTATTAACAAACCATTAGTTAACGCAAATAGCTTAATAAACTACTAATAAGCTGTTTATTAATAGAAGTTTGATTTAGGATTAGAGATCATATTTTATAACTTCTAATGAACAATTAATATCTTGATAATAGGCAGGTAATAAGCCAATAGTCAATAGTATAAATTGTGACATAAACTAAAGTGTTAGCAAATATAGTGTTAAAAATAAGTAGATCATGGCCAAAGTGCATGACAGCCATTATATGAGCCATAAAATATGTTAGATATTAATTATATGGTAACACTTTAGTTTAGCTCACAATTCACAGTATTAACAAACCATTAGTTAACGCAAATAGCTTAATAAACTACTAATAAGCTGTTTATTGATAGAAGTTTGATTTAGGATTAGAGATCATACTTTATAACTTCTAATGAACAATTAATATCTTGATAATAGGCAGGTAATAAGCCAGTAGTTAATAGCATGAATTGTGACATAAACTAAAGTGTTAGCAAAAATAGTGTTAAAATAGGTCAAAATGCATGACAGCCTTTAAATAAACTTTTGAAAAATAAACTAATGATAAAAGACACCACACTTTCTACATACATATGAGACAAAAAAATAAAAAAATCTAATTCTCAAAGTGGCCCAGAACATTTATCTTTAATTGCTAGAGCCTTTGGTATGAATAATGTGCTGTACCGTGGTACTGTACATGTAGACAGCACAAGAGAACAAACAGCTGGACCTGATGGTGAACCAATGAGCTGTCCTTCAGAATGCCCAGGGCTTTTCATCTGGTCTGCTGTTCATTGTAGAAAAAATGAAACTAGACTTCATAGGCCCATACAGTAGATTTACAGCAGATGTTTACAAAGGCTGAGAACAGATGATCGTATTGGTTGTAAACGATGCAAAACATTCAATCAACGAAGGAAAAGGACTATTTTAATTCAGCAGTGATGTGGTAAATTAATCAAAACTGACTGTGAAGATATTTATAATCACAGTACATTAAAAACACATAGTATTATGTATTTAATATTGCAATAAGATTCAATGACATTTGTTAAATAATTAAATAATTGTAATTGTGTTTTATCACCCTGTAAAAAATGATACTTTTTATGTTATAAAATGCAGCCTTGCAGGGGTGCACGTGAGTTCAAGATCACATGTTTCAGAATCAGCGGCGAACAGGAGCTCTAATATGAGATGTTGAGTCAGGAAACAGGAAGCACTCTGGAGAGTAAAGGCAGGAAGCCCAGACAAATGCCTGAGCATCAGGACTATGAATTACCAGTTCACAAAACTCCCACAGCAAAAATGCTACTGAACGCAACAGAAACGGCCAGATATCCAAAAGGATCATTCACACAAAAGGATGTCATTATTCATCCACTCTACTCATTATGCTGTTGGTGATTGAGGTGATTGCACTCTACAGGCTCTGGGTTTTAGATTTCAGTTTAATAGAATGAACACATACATTTAGTTTTAAACTTTAGTTTTATATATTTTATATTTATGTCTATAGATTCCAATTACAATTTTGTTATAGAGGTGGTCCACTATGATATTTTAAACTTTAGTTGATGTGTAATGTAGCTGTGTGAACATAAACAACATCTCTGAATGTATGACGCTCAAAGTTCAATGCAAAGGGAGACAATAGCTGCGTCCCAAATCACATACTTATGCACTACTCAGCGCCATTTTGTAGAATAAATAGTGTAAGTAATGCGTTCACACTGAAAACTTTAAAAAGTAATATGTGCCCTTTAATTACCCTGATGATGCACTCATTCCACTGGTAATATAATGGACACTTCACACACTCAACGACCGCAGCTTTGCGCATGTAGTGGAAGGCTATTGGCCGCACATGTTGGATGACTTTATTTATTTTGCGTTTTAAAAGCAAAATTTTCCTACAAGAGTGATTATAGCGCCTCCCGATGGTGAATGCGGTTATACTCATGCCAGGTATTATTTGGTATTTTGGTCATTTATTTCACTAATTTGGCAACCATCAAACGTCATTGGGAAAACGGTTTGAACTTCCGCTTAGTAAAAAAGTCATTAGTGTTCCATTTGGGACAGCACTACATACATACACTATACTGTTGAGTGTGTAAGTGCATAAGTACATAGTGCATAAGTGCATAGTGTGCCATTTGGGATGCAGCTATTGGCTTTTATAGAGTTAGCTTAGCAAAGCCTACAGCGAATAAAGTTTGGGGGCTACAAAAAAAACACACCCAGGCTAGTGAGATCACAAGGGCTTCCGGTTACACACATTCACCATGCGCATACAGCCTGTGCAGCAAAGGGGCGTGGCCACGATGCTGTAATGTTATAGCAAAGAAAGCTAAAGCAGTCCAAACGCTGCTATTTCCACAGAGCGTGTTCTGTTTATGTATTTGGGTCTCCAAAGGACACGACACAAAGAGAGGAGTGCTTACAATTCAATTTTAATTATGTGCCAGAGAATTATAAAAATATAAATAGCTAGCATTTGACAAAGGAGAACTTCCAGAATCTCTCCCAGTTCAGAGCTGGATTCGGCTAAAACTCCTCCAACCGACGAAGCTGTGGACTGTGAGCCACAAACTGTAAGTGTTTTTTTTGTTGTTAAAACTGATCAACTACATTAACAGTTTGTAGCATTAATGGTGTGTTGTAGCGAGGACGTAAACAAGGATGTAAACAACAGGAAATGCTGTTTGGCACCGTTAACAATTCAGCTACAAATTCATATTTATCAGTCAAACTGCTCAAAACACCCACAATCTTCACCAGCACTATAGTGTCTCTCTAATTGGACTAGAGATGCGCGGATGGGCTTTTATTTCATCCACAACCGCATCACAAAACTCATCATCTGTCCGCCATCCATCCGCACCAACATTTTTGACCAATTTTTAAGACCGCACCTGCCCGCCATCTGCTGATTGAGCTCTTTATTTGAATGGCATATTCCTTTTTATTATTAAATAAATGTTTCTTTATTGATTATTAGAGAATAGAAAATGACTTTAATGTAGACATGTAGTTAATCCAAACATGCCAAATCCAGCATTGACAAGGCTTTGAAGTGACGCTAAACGATATGAGGAGGTGTCTTTTCACTTGATTCGATTCCTCGGTCCTCGAGTCTTTTCCTTGCGTCCTTCCCTCGCATCCCGGAGGGGTGGAGCTAAGACACGAGAAAAGAAAGCAAGGAAAGGAAACGAGGATGCACAAATAAGAAATGAGAAGCACCCTATAAACTTTATACATATTTTTTTATTTGATTGGTACAACCGCCTGCCACCTGCCTGAATTTAATTAAAATATTATTTTTCGTCACGTCATCCACCCAATCCGCAGTTTATCCGGGAGTCCGTGGCTGTAACCGCCAACCGCGCATCTCTAATGCGGACGCTTTCAGTGTCTCTCTAAGTGGCCGCTTTCCGTGCATTCTACATCTCAAAGAACAAACTCGCAAAAGATATGTGAAACATTTTATAATACTTACACATGCTTATTCCAAATATATGTGAAACATTTTATTTTAGAGAGCAGGCAGTGGAGTCAATCTGTGAATCACAGCACATTATGTTAGCTGAACAATCAGAGCCTCTTGAGGGCGGGCCTTTCAGAGGAACTAGGACATATGACTGTCGTTTTCATGTTAGCTGAGTAGCTGTATATAATTAAAGTAATACACAGTATATGAAAAAATACCGTGATTGTCTACAAATGAAGCACGAGCACACATTGGATTGCATCTCATGAACACAACCATGCCTTAAAAATACAACGTGAAACACCCATTTAAGCTGTATTCTCATAATGCATTTTCCTGCACTGAGTAATAAATCTTCACATTTCTTTTCAAAATGATTCGGCATTTTCTAAAAAAAAATCTAAATTTTTAAAAAGTAATATGGATTTTGAACATTACTTGATCCAGTTTTCAGATTTTCATGCATCAAACGACAGTGAATTAGTGCACATTTAATCAAATACTGCCTCATTTGCAGTTCTTATACCATATTAACCTGCAGAGTCATAAGTAGAGAATGTTCGAAGAACATTTCACTGGATTTTTCCACAAGATTTCAACACACATTCCAACACAGAAGATTGTGAGGATGTGAAATTCTCAGCGATCCATGTTTCCTCGCCCACTTGTATGATTGTGTAATATAATGTTCCACGGCAGAAGTCCAAGCAGTAGTGAGCAGTTCCAGCCCTGGTTCTGGATTTTATTAGCCACGCAAGCTCTCTGATGCATCTTTAAGACCTCAGCGGAGTTCTGCATGTTCCTTACAACCCGTCACAACACATACTGATCTCTAACAGCACAGCACTCATGTGGGACTGAATATGAATAGAACATTGCATTTCCATGCCTCGTAGACTGTTCTGAATATGTAGCCAGTATGGAGAGATTAAACCCAAGACAGGTGTGTATAACAAAAAAACAAACAAACAAACAACAACAACAACAACAACAAAAAACATTCATACAAACAGTGATGGGAATCTGCTTATTACGTTGTGTTATGTGGAATACTGTTTCCAGGTCCAAGCCTCCACTTACTTAAACAGAACTGCTAAATCTCAATATTACAATAAATCAAAATTAAATCGCAAGCACAATTAAAAAAAAAAAACTATGCACATCTTGTCAGTAAATCTCCTACTAAGGCCAGAGGGCGCTCTCACATGGAAACTCCAAATACCCACAAAGAAAAAACTCAGAAAAACCCGATAGCTGTTGCTAAATAAACTGAGGCTGTGTCTGAATTTGCCTACTACTCAGTAGGTACGCCATTTGAATTTGAATTTACAACTCGACTATTAGAAAAGTACGTTCTATCCAGTATGAATGTCAGTAGTATAAATGGAACCTACCCACGTTAGTTGCATCGCTTCACTCCGGTTCATGAATTCTCTCACAGTGCATCATAGGATAGTGTAGTGTCCATCAGATACACACTTCAGAAACTTGCAGTAGTAAGTAGTAGGTACTTCTCGCATACTTTTTTTAAATTCGATGAATTCGGACAAACTACTCGGCTCGCAAACTGTTTTTAATATGCTGTAAAGTATGGAGTTAAGCAATTTTGGATGCAGCCAGAAGGTTTAAATGCTTTAGTCCAGTGATTCTTAAACTTGTTTCACCAAGTACCACCTCAGAAAATAATTGTCTCTCTAAGTACCACCATAATGACCAGTATTGAAATACAGTAGCGTAGTAGACCTAATTAAGCAGCTACAGCACTGCACAGTTCAAAAACAAGGCAGATTAATTCTTCTTATTATGAATATTTATTATTGTCGGCCACTTTAAACATTCTAAATAGTTTGAAGATTAACACAGTGCTGTGCTTACAGGTTAGAAAAAGTTGACATTTAATTTAAAATGTGCATTTAAAGTTAATTAAAAACGGCACCGTACTTAGCAAGTAAAAAGAAAACTAAAAAGTATGATCATAGAGTAGCTTATTCATCAAGTTCCTTGGACCTCATAAATATAGGCTATATGTCATCCTATTTCAAAAAGAGTTATATATATATATATATATATATATATAATGTTGAAAGGGTGTTTTTTTTAACTTGAATTATTCAGCGATTCCTCCGTGTACCACTAGAAGGAAGCCTGCGTACCACTAGTGGTACACGTACCACAGATTAAGAACCACAGCTTTAGTCGATTATGTCAGTTATAAAGAAAGTCTGTGGTAAAACATACTAATAATGTAATTTTTCACATACTTTAAGTTGTAGCATCAACATAGAGTCCCAGTACACTGAGGGGATGTTCAAGTAGTTAATATTATCGCTGAATGACTATCTTTGATATCGAAAGCAGTTTTGCGAAGCATGTCAGTAAACTATAGCTTTGTCTTACAATCCTATATCAGAGTGACTAGTTTTCCTGCAATTCAAATAGCTATAAAAGAAATTGTCCCCACTTTTTAATTCGAAGAAAACAAAAAAATAAATAACTGAGATTTCAATTATAATTTGACTACTAAACTAAAGAATAAAAGATTATGGTTTCCATTTCAGAACTTTGATTGCCTTGTTTTAACTGGTCTAGCTTAAGATGTATTCTGACTGACTGTCAGAGTTTTTATCATTCATTGGCTCAGAAAAGAAAATCATTCCAAAAAGTGATTCCAAAGATTCATTTCCTTATCAAAGGAAATGTGCCCTTATCCCTATCGTGTGCTCTTATCATAGCTATAGTGGGAATTCTTTCTTTCTTTCTTTCTTTCTTTCTTTCTTTCTTTCTTTCTTTC